>CM037631.1:24381208-24426640 GCA_015227895.2 Colaptes auratus
TTCTGGACATGTTCAGCATATCCATATCCCACAAAGAAAAACAGTATGCACAGTTCACATGCTGCCAAAGTTCTCAGATCAGATTTTTGTCCTATAAGCTGCTCCAGGCAGGCAAAACTCTACACTAAGTACAAGCTACTGCATTTTTTTGTTTGTTTTAAGGTTTTAGTTTAAGGGTAACTGGAAGGTGTCCAGAGAAGGCCACGAGGATGATCAGAGGGCTGGAGCACCTCTCCTATGAGGACAGACTGAAGGAGGATGGAGCCCCAGGCTGGATGAGGCTCTGGCCAGCCTGATCTAGTGTGGGGTGTCCCTGCCCAGGCAGGGGGGTTGGAACTAGATGATCCTTGTGGTCCCTTCCAACCTGGCTGATACTATGATACTATGATACCTGCTTATTCTGTATCAATGGGAGAGAGTGAAGAAGCAACATCACCTTTCAAATCTATTCTACACTCTGTCACACATCTTAATATCCTGATATGATATGTATTTTTTTAAGCTTAGTGTCTTGATTACATGAATTATTTACCAATAACAAGGGACAAGGCAAATCCCACAGGTGCCTGGAGCCACAGTAGTCCTTTGGAAGGCAGATAGACCACTTCAGCTGTGCCATTGATATAAGCTCCTCCAACCAGGTGGCTGCAAGCATGGAAGGTGGAAAGGTAAGAATTGGATCCAGGTTTTCACCCAGTCTTGCAGAAACGCCCTGAGAGCTTTCAAGTCTTTGCCTTGTATGGATATTTAATCACATTTCTATCTCCTTTACAAAGTTTCTCCCTCATAGTGAGGTGTGCTGCTGAGCACAGGTAACAGTGGTAGAATCTCATCTACAGTGATTTCCCAGGTTCAATAATGTGCATGGACGAGCTCAACGTTTAAACACTGAGAGGCACTTTTTAAACATATTCCTGTTTGATTTCATGTTTCTTGGTGGAAAATCTCTGCTATAGCCAACAGCATTGCCTTTCCCCCCCCCTCCTGCTGTGCCTGATGGATCATCTTTCATGAGCATCACTTACAGAGTCTGAGAAAATAGACATTAGGGGGGGAAAAAAGAATGCAAACAATATTGCAATCGGAACACAACCTTACAACGTGGGTTTAGTGTCCTAGCCAGGCGAGTGTCACTTGGGGAAGACTTCACAAAGCCAACCAAACGAGATAAAAACCCAAACCAACAAACACAAACATGCAACAGGTCAAAGAAGCAAATTTCAGGCAACAAGGAGAAAAAAAGTGAAGTGGATTGCAACAGTCAGCAGGGAGAGACATTCTCTGTTGCAGGGAGAGACATTCTCTGTTTCAGGGAGAGACATTCTCTGTTGCAGGGAGAGACATTCTCTGTTGCAGAGAGAGCCCAATGTTCACCATGAGTAGCAATGTATTCCACACAGAGCTGGATTATCCCAGGATTAAACTTCTTCTGTATGCTGGGGATAACAGAAACTGACTAAAGAAGACGACCACAGCACTCCTTAATGAAAAGTGTCATATTCTTCTGTCGCTCTTAAATTAAACTCTTGAACTCTTAAGTAAACTCTTAAATGGATCTCTTTAATTTGAAAGAATTTACATAAACATCAGGCTCTGCTCAGTGTGAAGAGGTTTGGAAGAATCCATCCCAAAATGATTCATGAAACCATACTCCTTTAAAGCCACACTGAGGCAAAATCTGCCCTGACATAAAGGAGTTGACTCGCTTTGAAAGAGAAGTCCCCCCCAGATCTGTGGAATGCATGTGTCTTAAGAAGAAATTAAGAAGTCCTTTAAGAACACTTACCTGTTGCAGTGAACAATCCAAGGAAAACATTTATATTCCTGCCTCCAACTATGGCCATTTCAGTTGGGCTTCTGTTCTGCTGGTCCTTTTTGCTTTTCCAAGAAGCCCAAATTCCAGTAGCTAAAGTCAAGGTGAAAAACATGCCCAAAGATACTAAGCCTGGTATATTTAGAGACATTTTCTGATGCTTAATTCAAATCAGAGGAATAATGGCTTGATGAAATTCTTTGAGTCCACAATCAGTAAAAAAATTGGGGGGAATCAGGAAAAAAAAAAAGTAGGGGAAAAAACCCAACAACAAAAACCCCAAGAAAAATGACTACCACCTTGTAAAGAAACTGCTAAGTATTAATTTGCTGTGCTTTGCAGGGAAAGATGCAGCACAAACCCTAAAGTCTTGAGAACTTGATGCAGAGTCTTATTCTTTTGATGGCTATTGGCAACTCTGTGTTCCCTTTTCATTAGAAGATATTCAAATCTGTATTTCTGGGGCACACGGACTGAGAGGGTTGTGATTAGTGCTGATAAGAGCAATGGAGCACTGATGTGAAGGGTAAGACTAGCAAGGCTTAAAGGAGGGGAAATGTTGTATTTTGTCTGATGTGCAAGGGCATGAAGATCTGTGTGTCTCTAGGTTCCAGGCACAAGGCTAATGCAGAAGATAGGGCTAAGAATTTGTGTGTTTAAAGGTGACTGGACTAAGCCCACAATAATCATCTCAATAAACCTAGGAAATGGTAGAAGAATAGAATGGAGTAGCATAGAATAGGAATGGAATGGAATGGAATGGAATGGAATGGAATGGAATGGAATGGAATGGAATGGAATGGAATGGAATGGAATGGAAGAGTAGCGTAGCATAGCATAGCATAGCATAGCATAGCATAGAATAGAATAGAATAGAATAGAATAGAATAGAATAGAATAGAATAGAATTAACCAGGTTGGAAAAGACCTTTGAGATCATGAGTCCAACCTATCACCCAACACCATCTAATCAACTATGACCAACCATAGGAGCTGTGTGCTGATATTCAAAGCTAGCATATTATCATTTCACTGCTGGAAGCAGTCAGGAGAGCAAGATGTTGTTAGACTCTGCATTGAAGCTACAGGGAAGGTCCAGACTGTTAAACTACTTTGTGAGGCTCCCTTTAAACAGATGTAAGTCTGAGAAGATCTCATATATGTATTAAGGAATTCAGTTGCATTTATTATAGACTTGCCACACCAATCTTTTTAGCTACCTTGTGAATCTTTTCCATCTGTCCAGGTATGATTCTTCATAACCAATTCTATGTAAAACTTGCCTTATTTAGGGCACTTGTTTGACTTAGGGAGCTGGGGTTGCTTAGCCTGGAGAGGAGGAGGCTCAGGGGAGATCTTATTGCTGTCTACAACTACCTGAAGGGAGGTTGTAGCCAGGTGGGGGTTGGTCTCTTCTCCCAGGCAACCAGCACCACAATAAGAGGACACAGTCTCAAGCCATGCCAGGGAAAGATTAGGCTTGAGGTGGGGAGAAAGCTCTTCACAGAGAGAGTTGTTAGCTGTTGGGATGTGCTGCCCAGGGAGGTGGTGGAGTCACCGTCCCCGGAGGTGTTCAAGAGGGGACTGGATGTGGCACTTGGTGCTATGGTCTAGCAGTCATGAGATGTTGGGTGATAGGTTGGACTTGATCTTTGAGGTCTCTTCCAACCTTGTTGATTCTATCTTATTCTCTGATGGCTGCAGGAAGCAGCAGGGAGAAGTGCAGGAGCTCTGTGCTTTCTGTAACACCTCTCCATGTGAGGTTTCATGTAAGTTAAGCAGTGATCTGGTGGGAAGCCTCTCTAGAGAGTGTTAAAAAAGAGGTGAAGATTTAAAAAAGCAGAAAAAGGCTAGGGAGCAAGAGATCATCCTGCCTGGGGTGAATCATTCCTTTAAATTTATACTCAGACTGAGGGGTTTGATTGAGGGCTTTTACCTTAGACCCAATTACATGGGTGCAAAAAGGGTCACTGTGCCTTTCCAAGCCACATCTCCTGGGTGGTGATTAGAAACCCTCCCTTTTACCTTAGTTGCATCTACTACAGAGGTGTAGAAATTGCAGCTGTCAGTGTCAGAGGAGGCACTGGTTCCTCTGGGCTGTCCTTGCTCACAACAGGATGTTCCAAAAGCTTTAAAAATGCTATTTGCACACAGACACGCTCTGAGCCTTTTTCTGTGAGCAGGTCCTTGGTGACCTGTTGCTGTGCTCCTTTGCCACTAGATGACTCTCAGCTAATGCATCTATTTTACTGAAGGAAAAAAAAATCAGCAATCTCACTAAAGGAGAGATGTTTGAGGTGGCCTTCACCTCCCTGCTCATGGTGGAGAGACATTCTGGGTGCCAGCTGCTGTGCTTTGCAGTTTAAGCTCCCTAATTAACCCATGGAGAGAAATAGGCAGTTTTGGGATGTGATTCACTGATGTATATTAGGCCCTGTGAGGCAACACAGCTCATGGGCAGATCTCTGCCTTCTGGGCTCAGAGCTGCTTTTAAGAGCTGTATCACTGTACCTGGTAGACATTTCAGGGCATGATTTGGCTGCTCACATAGAGACAGCTGGTGCCACCTGAAATCTGAGGCTCTAAAGCCTCTGAGGTGTCCACATGGGCGAGAAGATGTTATGGAGCCTTTGTGGGAGACACATGCCCTTTTGTGGGAGAGAGCAGCCAGGTTATTCTGATGTACTCCAATGGTTCTGAGTATCTGCTTGGGGAATACTCAGCTGACTTCTTGCTCTCTTCTTATCACTTGACCTTGATGGAACAAACTCTGGTATGAGTGGTTGATAAAGACAGAGGAGTGTCTGGAAGCAAGTGGAGTGCTGCATACCTTGGAAGTTTCCAGTCTGCGGTGGAAATGACCTGCACCATAGTGAGAACTTCCAGCTACTCAGCCTTCAAGTTAACCAATTGGAAGAAATAAATATGGACAAAAGAGAAGCCTCTGTGCCTTTGATAAAGCCTTGCCCTGCCTTTCTGGGTTAAATGTGCTACATTATCCACGACGAGCTTTACACAACACTCTGTGAGCCGTGGGGGGCAGGAGGAAAGAGGTGCTGTGAGGTGAGACAGAGCCCGCAGGGAAGGACAGTTCTGAAGGGTGGTTGTCCCCTGGAACTCCTCTGAAAATGAACAAGCCTAATGAGCTAGTGCTCTGTAGGAAATGAAATAAAGCACTCAGAGAAGATGGGAAGGGTTTAGTGTGTGTGTGTGTGTGTGTGTGTGTGTGTGTGTGTTTGGAGTTCGTTTGCAAAGAAGTGGTTGCCTGTGAGCAGCAAGCTGGGAGGAGAGGTGCAGGGCTGGGGCTGAGGTAGTAGGGCTGAGGCCATTGCACAGGGATGTCTGCAAGGAGCAAGCTCCCACTGTTTTGCTTTGCTTTGTGCCCAAGAGAAACGAAGCACTGGAGCCTGAGGCATCTGAGCTATTTGCATCAAATGATATGACAGCTCCTTTTGAAATGAGATGGTATGAATTAGTCTGTGGTTTCCAACTCAGGGATTTGAATCATGCCCTTGGTGCTGGCTGCTGAAACACTGGGCCATTGTTCTCCAAACATCCACAGGTTTTCAGTTGGTGTCCTTGGTCTAAGGTTTTGTTCCTATCCCAAGTCAATCCCTGGAACATGTTTTATTTCTCTTTTTCTTCACCAGCCAACACAGATTTAAGTGATCTCCTGCATCATTTTCAAATGCAGAGGAGAGAGGGATTATTTGATTGGAAGGTAACATGTTTTCCTCCACCTATGAGAGCCTGGTAAGACTGCACAGTGAGTAATAAACATCAAAAATTAATCAAAGATTTGGTTGTTATGTCTGTGTGACCTTTTGACCATTAATGTTTAAGACTGAGAGGTATAGAGAAAACAGATTGAAATACAGATAGGTAGGTGAATAGAATACAGAATACAGAATTGACCAGGTTGGAAAAGACCTTCAAGATCATTGAGTCCAACCTTTCACCAACATCATCTAATCAACTAAACCATGGCACCAAGCACCCCATCCAGTCTCTTCCTAAACACCTCCAGGGATGGTGACTCCACCACCTCCCTGGGCAGCACATTCCAATGGCCAATCTCTCTTGCTGGGAAGAATTATTTCCTAACATCCAGTCTAAACCTCCCCTGGCACAGCTTGAGACTGTGTCCTCTTGTTCTGGTGCTGGTTGACTGGGAGAAGAGAACAACCCCCACCCGCCTACAACCTCCCTTCAGGTAGTTGTAGAGAGCAAGAAGGTCTCCTCTGAGCCTCCTTTTCTCCAGGCTAAACAACAATAGATAGATAAAAAATAGGAAGGTAGGTAGGTAGATAGATAGATAGATAGATGGATGTACATAAAAGTTAGATGTAGAAGAACATTATGAGTTCCTTGGCTTTACTGAGTTATTCATGTGTGCAACAGGTAAAATATCTCAGACAGAGAATGTCTGTTCCTGTGTTAAGAGATTTCCATTAAATAATTCTTTCCTTTTGGGGAAAAAATCCCCAAAACACCAAACCCCCAATGAACAAATAAACAACTTCAAATCTGTAGTAATCCCAATTCTGAAGAAATACATGTGGACAAAAGAGAAGCCTCTGGGCCTTTGATAAAGCCTTGCCCTGCCTTTCTGGGTGATATGTGCTACATTATCCATGAGGAGCCTTAAACAGCACTCTGTGAACCGTGGGGGCAGGAGGAAAGAGGTGCTTTATCTTAAGTCAAGCCAGTTCTGTCTGAGTCAAAATTAGTAGTCTTATGCAGCCAATTTCTGTGAAGCTTTGCTCACCAGCAAAGCCTGGGTTTGCAGCTCTTCCTGCAGCACTTGGTGTGAGAAGCAGCCCCAGTTACAATGTGTTGACCAGTTCCTGGAGAAGGCTTTGGTAACGCTTTGGAGAGGACTAACAACAAGATGAAGGGCCATGCTTCTAAACCAGAGCAGGATAGATTGAAGTTGGATGTTAGAGGAAGTTCTTTACAATGAGGATAGTAAAACACTGGAACTGGTTGCCCAAAGAGGTGGTGGAGGTCCCACCCCTGGAGACATTCAAGGTTAAAGTTGATGGGGCCTTGAGCAACCCCATGTAGTTAAAGATAGAATCATAGAATCAATAAGGTTGGAAAAGACCTCAAAGATCACCAGTCCAACCTGTCACCCAACACCTCAGGACTAAACCATGGCACCAAGTGCCACATCCAATCCCCTCTTGGACACCTCCAGGGATGGTGACTCCACCACCTCCCTGGGCAGCACATTCCAATGGCTAACAACTCTCTCAGTGAAGAACTTTCTCCTCACCTCCAGCCTAAACTTCCTCTGGCACAGCTTGAGACTGTGTCCTCTTGTTCTGGTGCTGGTTGCTTGGGAGAAGAAACCAACCCCCACCTAGCTACAGCCTCCCTTCAGGGAGTTGTAGAGAGCAAGAAGGTCTCCCCTGAGCCTCCTCTTCTCCAGGCTAAGCAACCCCAGCTCCCTCAGCCTCTCCTCACAGGGCTGTGCTCAAGGCATCTCCCCAGCCTCGTTGCCCTTCTCTGGACACGTTCAAGTGTCTCAATGTCCTTCTTCAATTGAGATGTCCTTGCTCACTGCAGGGGATTTGGAGAAGGTGATTTTTGAGGGTCCTTTCCAACCCCATGCATTCTGTGATGCTCTGATTGTGAGATGTCAGCCTTTGCCTCATGCAAAAGGTGGTTTGAAGAATAAAAAAACACAAAAAAACCCAACAAACCACCAAATAAAAAACCTGAAATAATTTGACCTAATTTTAGCCATCTCCTGTGTCTTAGCTAAATTCATTTTTATCATCATTGTGTGTTTGCAAAGACAGAGGATTGCTTTAGTCACCCCCCACATCCATGTTGCTAACTCCAGATGAGATGCTGAGGTCCTTAGCTATGAGTGGAAATCAGACATGACAGAGGACATGCAGAAGACCCTTGCCATTTGGAGGATGAGCAGGATTCTTTGCTGCACTTCAAATGGCACCAGGTGCTCCTGTGTAGGTTGGACAACTGTATCTTGCCCAAGGTAATGCCTCACACCACCTCTTTCTGTGTCAGCTGGTGGAAGGCTTCATTTCTCCATGAACTGTGTGGCTTGATGCCTTCCCCAGGAAAGACTCTTTTAGGTGGTTCAGCTAGACAGTTTAGTTCTACTTCCTGTGTTATTCCATGACTCTTCCTACTGGAGATAAAGTTACCAGCCCTTCAGGTCACACAAATCCAGCCAGAAAATAACTTCATAATATTAGTATTTATTATTTACATAGATCAGTGAGTCTAGTGCTTGCATAGTTGACAGGACAGAGGGTGTCCCTCTTAGCACACAGACGCTAAACATCCCCAGGGCAGGACAGCTTGGAACAAGCAGATGGCAGCAGCACTGTGCATGCACTGACTCTTGCTGGAGTTGGTGTGTGCCAGCGGGTACCTCTCCCTCCCCCAGTGTGGCACAGCCTGAACTGCCCTTATCAGAGAGAGTCAAGGAGATGACTACAAGGAGAGGCTGAGGGAGCTGGGATTCTTTAGCCTGGAGAAGAGCAGGCTCAGGGGAGATCTTATTGCTGTCTACAACTCCCTGAAGGGAGGTTGTAGCCAGGTGGGGGTTGGTCTCTTCTCCCAGGCAACCAGCACCAGAACAAGAGGACACAGTCTCAAGCTGCACCAGGGGAGGTTTAGGCTGGAGGTGAGGAGAAAGTTCTTCACTGAGAGAGTTGTTAGCCGTTGGAATGTGCTGCCCAGGGAGGTGGTGGAGTCACCATCCCTGGAGGTGTCCAAGAGGGGATTGGATGTGGCATTTGGTGCCATGGTCTAGCAGTCATGAGGTCTGTGGTGACAGGTTGGACTTGATGATCTTTGAGGTCTTTTCCAACCTTGTTGATTCTATGATTCTATGAAACTAAAGGATGAGGGCAGGGCTGACATTTAGGGTCCTGAAGAGCTCACGGAGCCCCACTGCTGATGAAGGATTCTCTCTTGGTCTGGCTGCACACTGAATATCCCCACTTGTAGCTTTGCCTCTTCTGCTGGTTGAGTCGGTTTGCTTTGTCTTGAAGTCGCTTTATATTGTAGCACTGCCCAGATTTCACTGCTGACAATGGACATGAGCTTTTAAAACCACCTGGCAGGTTTAGATGCACCTAGTGGTGACTGCAAATTTCAATTAAGTCTTGGTCTATTTATTTTTTTTTAATTATTTTTTTGTTTTTACAGAAGGTACTTTGAAGTTTTATGGGTCACATTTTCTGCTTCTAGGGGTGAAGCTGTGCTCAAAGGAAGCGTGCCTGTGCTCTTGAGCTAGTGTAGAATAGAATAGAATAGAATAGGATAGGATAGGATAGGATAGAATAGAATAGAATAGAATAGAATAGAATAGAATAGAATAGAATAGAATAGAATAGAATAGAATAGACCAGGCTGGAAAAGACCTTCAAGATCATTGCATCCAACCCATCACCCAACACCATCTAATCAACTAAACCATGGCACCAAGCACCCCATCCAGTCTCTTCCTAAACACCTCCCATGATGGTGACTCCACCACCTCCCTGGGCAGCACATTCCAATGGCCAATCTCTCTTTCTGAGAAGGACTTCTTCCTAACATCCAACCTAAACCTCTCCTGGTGCAGCTTGAGACTGTGTCCTCTTGTTCTGGTGCTGGTTGTCTGGGAGAAGAGACCAACCCCCACCTGGCTACAACCTCCCTTCAGGTAGTTGTAGAGAGCAAGAAGGTCTCCCCTGAGCCTCCTCTTCTCCAGGCCAAGCAACCCCAGCTCCCTCAGCCTCTCCTCATAGGGTTGTGCTCCAAACCCCTCCCCAGCTTTGTTGCCCTTCTCTGGACACTTTCCAGCAAGTCATCCTTCCTAAACTCAGGGTCCCAGAACTAAGGTTTCCTTCCTTATTTTGTATAAAGGGGGCATTTCTACCAAACATTTTGTGTGCTGCATTAGAGGACAGCACAGACAAACATATGTCTGTAGTCACTGGGCTCAAGTAACTCACTCCCATGCTGCAGTGCAACTTTAGACTGAGCAAATAATAATGTTTCTTTCTGAAAGACAGACCCCAAGTGCTTTAAATCTATCCAGATCTTTGTAACTGCATACATGCCTTCAGGATGGGTAAAGATTATCTTTCAGCAGGGCTGACTCAAGGGAAGCAGTGGCCTGTCCAAGAATTGAGGAATTCACTGAAAGGATTAAGTTTCTGAAATCTGCCAGTCATGGACTTTAGCATAGAATAGAATCATTGAGGTTGGAAAAGACTTTTGAGGTCATCAAGTCCAACTGTAAATTTAGTGGTGACTTACATATTTCTGCACCCTTGGATGTAACTACTTAGTTGTTTGGCTTTGAATTTTGGTGGCATGCTCAATGTCTGTTCCTGTTTCTTTGTTTTAGTAACAGGATGCTACTGGGATATTAGATGCTCTAGAAATTACATGGCAAAGCCATCTGTAGCACCTGGAATACAGAATCTGCAACCTCAGTTTGAGCTTCTTAGCCATGTACTGTGAAATATTCCCTTGTTTACATTTTTAGCAGAGGAATAGAATAGAATAGAAATTGGAATGGAATGGAATGGAATGGAATGGAATGGAATGGAATGGAATGGAATAGAATAGAATAGAAATTGGAATGGAATGGAATGGAATGGAATGGAATGGAATAGAATGGAATGGAATGGAATGGAATAGAATAGAATAGAATAGAATAGAATAGAATAGGATAGAATGGAATGGAATGGAATGGAATGGAATGGAATGGAATAGAATGGAATGGAATAGAATAGAATAGAATAGAATAGGATAGAATAGGATAGAATAGAATGGAATGGAATGGAATGGAATGGAATGGAATAGAATAGAATAGAATAGAATAGAATAGAATAGAATAGAATAGAATAATAGAATAGAATAAACTAGTTTGGAAAAGGTCTTTGAGATCATCCAGTCCAACCTATCACCCAACACTACCTGATCAACTAAACCATGGCACCAAGCACCCCATCCAGTCTCTTCCTAAACGCCTCCAGTGATGGTGACTCCACCACCTCCCTGGGCAGCACATTCCAATGGCTAATCTCCCTTTTATAAAGAACTTCCTCCTAACATCCAGCCTAAACCTCCCCTGGTGCAGCCTGAGGCACCAAGGGCTTGATCCTGAGAGAGGATGAGGAATCATGCAACTCCTGGTTGGGATTACTGTTGCTGTAAGACTAGGACTAATGCAGGCTTTTTTTTGCCTTTCAGATGATATCTCTTATTTGTTCCTAAGATGTGCATAATTACTACCCTTATCAATGTAGCATTTAACTTGATCAGGTAATTGCTTTGTCCATGTTATCTATTCTAGAACACCCCTTAGTGAAATTCCTGTGCAGTCTTGGAAGGGCAAAAATTGGTGGTGAGGTTCTCCACTGTCTTTTAAAACCAGGCTTTGTTAAACTGTTGCTCCAAACCCTACTGTCCACATTGATCCAAATGCCACTCCAGGGCCACCACATCTCTCAGATGCTCCTGAAGAACTGACCTACAAGTGCACTGGACTTGGGCAAACATGACAGCAGGACACTGGACTCCAGGATGGCTGAAGGAGTCTGAAAACTTCTACAGTGTTGCAAACACTGCTCAATATATTCGCTGTGCATGGTGATTTAAATCTGGGAGTGTCTGGGTAGCAAGTGAGTAGGAACGGACAGGTGTGATAGTTTCAGGCTGTGCCTTTAAGAAAGAGAGCTGCAAATTCTCTAGCTGTACAGTTGGGTGTGAAAAAGGAAAACAAGAGAGAGAATTCTTAAGTGAATTTCACTGGGAGATGTGTGGGATGTAGTCTTTTGTTCTTACATTCTTTTCTCACTCCGGCTCTGTCTGCTGGCACTGCATGTCTGCTCCTGGACAGAGACCTCTTATCAGCTAAACTTGAGATAAGCATTACTAACTTCTTAACAATACTTCTGAACTAACTTAAATGTCCCTAACATCTCTCCTTTTCTCTTTTCTTTCTAATTAACCAGAGGAAAAAGGGAGGGGAGAGGCTGGGGGGAAGGGTGCGGGGAGTGGGGCAGTGTCCTCCTGCCCAAGGAGGATTTCTGTGCTGTTTTCTCTTTGTAAATACCTGTTCAATCTTGTGAATACTGTGTATTTTTGTACACATCCATTGCATTCCATCAGTGCTTGGAAAATACAGCTTTTCATTTGCTTCCCCGAGTGAGTTCGGCCGAGCTTTTGTTGATGTGGGTGGATTAAACCATCACAACAGGTAAGCTCAAAGTGGGGTTTGGAGGGGATGGGAGGCTATTTACATCCATTCAGAGAGCATCTGCTTTGTGCAGCTGATAAATACATACATTAACAATGGTTCCATACACACAAGAGGGCAAATGGTGAGCTGTGATCTGGGGATCTTGGTGGTTTACACGTATGCACAGCAGTCGGGACCAGGCGGATCAGTGGTTTTGCCAGTACCTGAGCTTTAACAGGAATACTTAGAGAGGTGAACATGTGGAGTCTCAGATCTAAACGATCTAGAATCTTTCCACTCTGACTTCTTTGTAAGAAAATTACATCATTTTGCCCCATGAAACTCCTGCACATTTTGGGCTTTGTCTGTCACCCCCTCACAAGTACAGCACAGTGCACTATCCTTGTTGTATGTTGTGTATTGGCAGCTTGGGGATTGCCCTGGTGATCCCTGTAGGTCATTCACATTCCAGAAATATTTGTCTGAAAGGCAAAGAATGAAAGATGATCAATTACTATCCCAGAGAGATATCAGGCTTAACTGCAAAACATCTTGTACAATGAAACTAAGCAGTAAAAATGAAGCAATGGTGATAGAGGCAACTTGAAAGAGGTTTTCTTTCATTTTTCTGAAATTACACTTTTCCTGCAGCTGGCCAACTAAAACTACCTCTGCTTTTCATCTCTCTCACTTAGAGGTGCTGGGAGGTTCATTACACTTTATCAAAAAGGCTTCTTGAATAGGAACACAACCATGCAACAGAGTATGTCAAGATATCACACTGCTCTGCTGTCTTGAAATACCTGAAAACTGTTTGGAATAGCATAGCATAGCATAGCATAGCATAGCATAGCATAGCATAGCATAGCATAGCATAAAATAGAATTTACTAGGTTGGAAAAGACCTTTGAGATCATCAAGTGCAACCTATCACCCAGCACCATCTAATCAACTAAACCATGGCACCAAGCACCCCATCCAGTCTCTTCCTAAACACCTCCAGTGATGGTGACTCCACCACCTCCCTGGGCAGCACATTCCAATGGCCAATCTCTCTTTCTTTGAAGAACTTCTTCCTAACATCCAGCCTAAACCTCCCCTGGTGCAGCTTGAGACTGTATCTTCTTGTTCTTTCACAGGTTGCCTGGCAGAAGAGACCAACCCCCTCCTGGCTACAACCTCCCTTCAGGTAGTTGTAGAGAGCAAGAAGGTCTCCCCTGAGCCTCCTCTTCTCCAGGCTAAGCAACCCCAGCTCCCTCAGCCTCTCCTCATAGGGCTGTGCTCCAAACCCCTCCCCAGCTTTGTTGCCCTTCTCTGCACACCTTCCAGCAACTCCACATCTTTCCTAAACTGAGGAGCCCAGAACTGGACACAGGACTCTAGGTGTGGCCTAACCAGTGCCTAGTGCAGGGGCAGAATGACTTCCCTGCTCCTGCTGGCCACACTGTTCCTGATCCAGGCCAGGATGCCATTGGCCTTCTTGTCCACCTGGGCACACTGCTGGCTCATGTTCAGCCAGCTGTCAACCAGTACCCCCAGGTCCCTTTCTGCCTGGCTGCTCTCCAGCCACTCTGCCCCCAGCCTGTAGCACTGCATGGGGTTGTTGTTGTTGTTATTCCTGAATACAATGTGAAGGAGAAATGTTGTGCAAATCTGCCTGTACTGCCCCAGCTCCTTGGAGGAGCTCATTTAGGGACTGTGTAGAGCTCTCTGATTCCTTAAAGTAGATTATGTATGAATGTAAAGCCCTTTGAAGCCTGCTACTGCATACCAACCTTTCTTCTCCTCACACCTGTGCCACATATGAAACCAGCAAGTCCACTGACAACTTGAATAAGACAAAGGATGGCTTCAATGACACCAATGGCCAGGAGAATAGAGAAAAGGATGATGTTCCAAAGGATGATATTTTCAGGTTCTTTGCAAATGCTCCATGTTGTCTGGTTGAACAAATAATTGTCTCTGTGATAGAGAAAAATAATTGGCAATGTATCAGAAAAGAAAACAATTGACACTGCTTTCAGCACATAGAATGCAGAGTTCTGTATCCTGCATTTTCTAGCATTACATTTTCTGAACTTGATTGGGCAGAGTCTCAAATTCTGCTATTAGTTTTTACAGCTGGTGATTCTCTTCAGAACTGCCTTTGTAGGAGTGCAGTTGATGGGTGGGGAAGAAAGCCACCTAGGTACTTTGTCGTATCCACCAGAAACTCCCCTTTGTTTTATGGCCACACTAAATACAGAAGGGAAAGGTCCCTAAGGATTTAAAAATGTGCCTTCATAATCTCTTTTCCTGCTGTGATAGCTCAGCTCAGTCCATCCATTATCTCTAGCTCTGGTTTGAAGAGTGTGGTTGCCAAGGTTAACTTTAAAGAGTTAGAAAAGATTGTTGCTTTGCTATTCAGAAGTAGGTGGACTCAATTCATGATGATTTAAGAGATCAACATGGCATACTTAGTCAACATTTCCTTTTGACTGCAGTGAGAGTCACTGCTCAGTAGCCTTTTGAAAGCATGGTGCAATTTGCACAGGGGATTGCTGACAAGAACAACAAGAAACTTGGTCAATTTGCCCAAAGATAGTCCCTGGTCCAGCTGATGGTGAGCTAGAACACACAGGCTTAGAGAAATATCAAGGTGTTTGTAGACTGAGTGGCCCATCAGTTCACTTTGGAAAAATTCACATTTGCTGTTAAAAATAGGGAGAAACTAGGGAAAGCAAAGCTGGGAAAGCCTGTGAGTCATACTCACTCCAGACTGCCGTTCCTGAAAGGGTAGAGATATTCTCCATCACCAGTGTCGCACAGAGGGCCTCCAATCAGTCCCAGTGAGGAAACGACTGCACAGTATGCTCCTCCTGCAAATCCCAGCACAGCCAGCACCACTGACAGCAGCATCTGGAAGGAAAAAGACCTTCTTTCATAGGCACAGAGGCATGGAGTAGCATGGAAGGCTTACACCAAATGGGAAGGAAACAATCTTTGTTTCTCACTGCATGCTGAAACTCATAATGATGCACAAGCCCTGTGAGGAGAGGCTGAGGGAGCTGGGGTTGCTTAGCCTGGAGAAGAGGAGGCTCAGGGGAGACCTTATTGCTCTCTACAACTACCTGAAGGGAGGTTGTAGACAGGTGGGGGTTGGCCTCTTCTCCCAGGCAAACACCAACAGAACAAGAGGACACAGTCTCAGGCTGCACCAGGGGAGGTTTAGGTTGGATGTTAGGAAGAAGTTCTTCACAGAAAGAGTGATTTGCTATTGGAATGTGCTGCCCAGGGAGGTGGTGGAGTCACCATCACTGGAGGTGTTTAAAAAGAGACTGAATGAGGCACTTGGTGCCATGGTTTAGTTGATTAGATGGTGTTGGGTGATGGGTTGGACTCCATGATCTCAAAGTTCTCTTCCAACATGGTCAATTCAATTCAATTAAAATCTATTCTATTCTATTCTATTCTATTCTATTCTATTCTATAATAATACTATGATATTTGTGGGAATAAAAAATAGTTGACTTTCTCTGAGTAGTGCAGCTGTCCTGCATGTGAAAGGTTTTCTAACTGTATTTGTTTTGCTCTTCAAAGAGCACTGTGCTCTTGTGGCCAAGAAGGCCAAGGCCATTCTGGGCTGTATTAGAAGGGCTGTGGTTAGTAGGTGAAGACAAGTTCTCTTCCCCCTCTACTCTGCCCCGGTGAGGCTACATCTGGATTACTGTGTCCAGTTCTGGGCCCTCAGTTCAAGAAGGACAGGGAACTGCTTGAAAGAGTCCAGCACAGAGCCACAAAAGTGATTAAGGGAGTGGAACATCTTCCTTATGAGGTGAGACTGAGGCAGCTGGGGCTCTTCAGCTTGGAGAAGAGGAGACTGAGAGGTGACCTCATTCATGTTTACAAATATGTGAAGGGTGAGTGCAGAGAGGAAGGAGTCAGGCTGTTTTCAGTGATGCCCAATGACAGGACAAGGGGCAATGGTGGAAATTGAGGCATCAAAAGTTCCATGGAAACATAAGGGAGTTTTTTTTTCACTGTGAGGGTGACAGAGCTCTGGAACAGGCTGCCCAGGGGGGTTGTGGAGTCTCCCCCTCTGGAGATATTCAAACCCTGCCTGGATGCATTCCTGTGTGATCTGGTATAGGTGATCCTGCTCTGGCAGGGGGTTTGGACTAGATGATCTCTTGAGGTCCCTTCAACCCCTATAACATTCTGTGATTCTGTGAAAAGTGGGTATGGCCAGAGCTTTATTTATTCAGAGTTTTATACCTGACCAATCAATTATGAAAATTCTGCTGAGTCTGCCTTCAAAAAAGCCAATGTGAAGCCAGTATTGGCTTTATATGGTCCACGTCTCAAGTGCCTTGGCATTTCCACATCTTCACCAAGAGGACATTTCTCAGCCCTTGTACCAAGAGAAGCCAGCAAGCAGCTACTAAAGCAGGTATGAAAGCAACAGAAGATGCATTAGCTGCTTTTGCTAATAGGCAAAGAATGCAAAAGAGCCTTTCTTACTGCTGCAGCAGTGTGGCAAGTGGTTAACACTGCCCATGCAGCAATGAACCAGCAGTGGCTCTGAATTACATGTAGTGCACGTGTGTGCTCCGCATGGGCAACTCCCACAGGAGCGCCGCCTTTGCTCTCTTCTGGGGTAGTTTTCTATTGATGGGTGGAATGTATCTGGCTGCTCTTTGCATACAGAACAAGAATCTCAGGCAGATGTTACTGGTGGTGCACCTGTGATAGACTTCCCACTGGTCTTGTTAAGAATCCCTGCCTGTGATTGTTCATAGCCTTGTCAGGTAGCAGAAGACAAAAGGAAACTCTGGAGCAGACAGAGAGACAGAGGAACACCTGCACAAGGGGCAAAGCAGCAAGACTGCCTTGAAGTCAGGGCAGAAGTATGGCTGAGGAAGCACATTGGAAACACTCCCATTTATGACTTGGGTTTGAAGCCAAATACCTCTAGCAACATTTCCCTGTTGCCACTAACTATCAGTCAGATCTAAGAGCCCACAAGGAAGGATGAAGCCTTCTGCTCATGCCAGCTGCTCCACAGGGCGTTGCATTACTGAGTCAAATGAAATATCCATCACCCACGTTGCAGATTTGTGACACAGTCTTGAAAACTGTTCACTATCCAAACTTGTTCTGGCTGGTGAATGCAGTTTCCAGCTTGCCAGCTGATGACATTACTGCTTTCCATACAGCCTTGCCTGCTGCCGCTGTGTGAATTGACTCATTTTGTGTGTCCTTTTGCCTCTAAAGCAATGCTTGAGTTAGAAGTGCTTGAGATTTCTATTAAGATTGGTTTCATCACAACTGATTAATAACTCTGGTGGGTTTGGGCTGGTGTCTTTTTTGCAAAGCTGGACACTCCTTTTGTCTTTATCTGCACGTTGGCTTGCACTCTTGCCTCTTAGCAGTTTTGCTGCCAGCACAATGTAGGTAATTCAGCACATTATCCCAGAGCAAAGCAGCTCTGGGTCAGAGCTGATGCACTGTCTGTGGCTCTAAGATCACCAGCCATGCCCTGTGGTGTGTCCTGCCCATGCTGAACCATTCCTCTCCACCTATTTTCTCACTTACTTCAACTTCTTGGTTGAAGAGTCTCAATTATGCTAACTGCACACATATTTATTGTGGTAGTTTTAGGTTATGCCTTTAAAATTTAGCTGCAGATTTTGAGCAGAAAAGTATAAATGAATTGGGTGTGAGAAGGAAAATTAATTGGGTGTGAGAAGGAAAACAAAACAATGTTTAAACAAATTCATTGGATAAATGTCTGGGATAAGAGCAGCTGTGTCATAACAATCCTTCACATTTCACTTCCCTTTTCATCCCTTTTCCCTTCTCCTCTGATCTTGGCTGTTCTGCTTTGCCCAGGAGAAGATAACTCTTCTGACTGACCTTGAGATAAGACTAACACTGCTTTCTCTCATCTTCTCTCTCTCTCTTGGTACAGGGGGTTTGGGGAGGTTTGGGGGGGGGCAGTGGAGCAGCTTCCCTGGCCTTTTGGACCAGGGGGGTTTCCTTGTTATTTGCTAAGTGTAAATACTTGTATAATATTGTAAATCCTGTATATTTTGTACACATTCATTGCTTTCCATTGTGAAGTGTGAGTTTTACTTATACAATACAATACAATACACCACCAGGTTAGAAGAGACCTTCAACCCATCAACCAATCCAACCCACCTAAATACAATACAATACAATACAATACAGTACAATACAACCCACCTACTTTACTTGTAAATTTTATTTACTTGTAAATACAGCTTCATTTGCTTCTAACTGAGTCAGTCTGGCTAAAAGTTAATGCTGGGGGAAACTTCAACCCACCACACTTATATAGCTAAAGGCTACCTGTCACTGAAAGGGAAGACTGAAGTTACTGCAGCTGAGGAATTTGTTCTCCTGGGCATTTTTTAAAGGCACAGTGGCATTTCCCCATTATATGTATTCTTCTAGAGTCTTGTCTGGAGGTTGCTCTTATCTTCTACAGCAATAGAATAGAATAGAATAGAATAGAATAGAATAGAATAGAATAGAATGGAATGGAATAGAATGGAATAGAATAGAAAATAATGGAAAGGAATGGAATGGAATGGAATGGAATGGAATGGAATGGAATGGAATAGAATAGAATAGAATAGAATAGAATAGAATAGAATAGAATAGAATAGATTTAACCAGGTTGGAAAATACTTTCAAGATCATCAAGTCCAACCTATCACCCAAAACCATCTAATCAACTAACCATGGCACCAAGCACCCCATCCAGTCTCTTTCTAAAGACTTCCAGTGATGGTGACTCCACCACCTCCCTGGGCAGCACATTCCAATGGCCAATCTCTCTTTCTGGGAAGAATTTCTTCCTAACATCCAGCCTAAACTTCCCCTGGCTCAGCTTGAGACTGTGTCCTCTTGTTCTGTTGGTGTTTGCCTGGGAGAAGAGACCAACCCCCACCTGGCTCCAACCTCCCTTCAGGTGGTTGTAGAGAGCAAGAAGGTCTCCCCTGAGCCTCCTCTTCTCCAGGCTAAGCAACCCCAGCTCCCTCAGCCTCTCCTCATAGGGCTGTGCTCCAAACCCCTCCCCAGCTTTGTTGCCCTTCTCTGGACACCTTCCAGCAACTCAACATCTTTCCTAAACTGAGGAGCCCAGAACTAGACACAGGACTCAAGGTGTGGTCTAACCACACAGGGGCACAATGACTTCCCTGCTCCTGCTGGCCACACTGTTCCTGATCCAGGCCAGGATGCCATTGGCCTTCTTGTCCACCTGGGCACACTGCTGGCTCATGTTCAGCCTACAATCAACCAGTACCCCCAGGTCCCTCTCTGCCTGGTTGCTCTCCAGCCACTCTGCCCCCCAGCCTGTAGCACTGCCTGGGGGTTGCTGTGGCCAATGTGTAGAACCTGGCACTTAGATGTGTAATCTGAGTGCCTCTTAAGGAAGATTTAAAGGGATCTACTGGAGCATATATGCTGATGCAACAACAGAAGCTGTGCTTTGGGAAGGCTTTTTTTCCTCATGGTGCCAGCACAATGGATGCTTTCAGGGGTGTGCATGCTAAACTGCATGACATGGAATCTTTCTAAACCTGTTGCTTTCCCAAATCATTACTCCATAATGCAAGGACAAGAAGTCATCTTGCATGTTTGTAAGCAACAGTAAAATGGATTAATGAAAAAAACTTACTCAATGTAGCACATAATTGCCACGAAATGGAGAATTCAATAAGGTGACTAAAAGGATGAGATATTTAGTAATTATTGTTACTGATGTTGATACTTTAGGACCATGTCAAAGCTAGGATGCAGTCTGAAACTCTTAAACCAGGGGTTGCACAAAATATCAGAGGATGGAGTCCCTACCCTGAGGAAAATGGTTATGTTCTGACTCAATAACAGTCCTGATCAGTATTAGTTCTTTAGCCTTTTTCTTTTGTCCTGTGAAAAGGAATGCTGAGTATTCAGTAAATTGTAATGTTATAGTTGAGGTCCCCAAAGCAGAAAGGTTGTCAAAGTAACCTTTGGATTACAGAAGCTCCTGAGTAGCTCCAGTGTAGGCTGCTTCTCTGCCAGCAGGTAGAGGTTGGTGGAAAAGCCACCAAGATCTGGGGACCCCATGTCACGTCCACCCAGACTGACCTTGCAAGGAGCTCTACTACCTTGGGAATTTGCTACCATCATGCATGTTTGAACTGCTCCCAGGGCTCCTCTCCTTTGCAGTTTCTGGTGATTCACACCATACCCTGCCTTGGTTATACTGCCCATGCACTGAGAGCATCTGAGCAAACTTTCTGTGAGCATCTGTGCATTTCCTTCACTATCCCCAGAGCAAAGTTTCCCTGAGGTTTTTTTCACCTGAGGATGCACATCATCAGCCTTCAGATCTCCCTGCAATATTCACCTGGTTTTGCATGACTGGAAATTACTCTTCCCCAGGGGAAATGGTTGGGTTTAATGCCATTCACTTCCACTTGCATTTTGTTCATGTCTCCATCTCATCTCTACATTGAGCCACTATAGAGTGACTTGTAGAATCATAGAACTGTTAGGGTTGGAAGGGACCTCAAGGATCATCTAGTTACAACCCCCCTGCATGGGCAGGGACACAAGACAAGACAAGACAAGACACCAGGTTGGAAGAGACCTTCAAGATCATCACGTCCAACCCATCAACCAATCCAACCCACCTAAACAAATAAACCATGGCACCAAGCACCCCATCAAGTCTCCTCCTGAACACCTCCAATGATGGTGACTCCACCATCTCCCACTAGATCAGGTTACTCAGAGCCACATCCAGCCTTGCCTTCAAAACCTCCAGGGATGGAGCTTCCACCACCTCCCTGGGCAACCTGTTCCAGTGTCTCACCACCCTCATGGGGAAGAACTTCTTCCTAACATCCAATCTGAATCTACCCATTTCTAGTTTTGCTCCATTCCCCCCCCACTACCTGACACCCTCAAAAGTCCCTCCCCAGCTTTCTTGTAGTCCCCCTTAAGATACTGAAAGGCCACAATGAGATCTCCTCGGAGCCTTCTCTTCTCCAGACTGAACAGCCCCAACTCCTTCAGTCTGTCCTCATAGCAGAGGTGCTCCAGCCCTTTGATCACCCTCGTGGCCCCTTCTCTGGACACATTCCATCACCTCCAGATCCTTCCTGTAATAGGGGCTCCAGAACTGGATGGTTTACTCCAAGTGGGGTCTCACCAGAGCAGAGTAGAGGGGGAGAATCACCTCCCTTGACCTGCTGGCTATGCTTCTCTCGATGCAGCCCAGGATGTGATTTGCTTTCTGGGCTGCAAGGACACTCTGGTGGTTCATGTTGAGCTTCTCGTCCACCAGCACCCCCAGATACTGCTCTCAAGCCAGTTGCTGCCCAGCCTATATCAGTGCCTGGGATTGCCCCAACCCAGATGCGGGATGTTACACTTGGTCTGGTTGAACCCCAGGAGGCTGTCATCTCCAGCCTGTCAAGGTCCTTCTGGATGGCCTGCTTTCTCTCCTTCACCCCTTTACACCTCAAAGAGTTGAACAATTCCCACAGTCCCAGAAGACAACAATTTCAAAGACACATTGTCCTCACTGAGCTTATTATCTCGTTTGGTTTGAGTAGCTACATCACCTGGCCAGCAGCCAGGTCTGTACAGATTACTTGCTCAGCGGTGTCTGCTGTGTCTCTCTATAACAGTGCATGAGGAAGAGGAGGAACAGTTTGCAGGTAAACAATCAGTGATGGGAAAGTGCAGACAGGATACCCAGCAATCCCATGCTGCTGCTAGGAAAGGGTCAGACAGAGAAAGGGAGGTGGAGAGGAATGGAGGAGTGTTGGGGGTCTGTGGATGTGGGCTGCTGGATGGCACTGTTCTAACACCTTCATCCATGGGCTGGGGGAGTCAGACAATTTGTGGAAGTTTGACTTCTGGCTCTACAATATTTAGAATTATAGAATTATAGAATCAACCAGGTTGGAAATGACCTTTGAGATCATCAAGTCCAACCTATCACCCAACACCATCTAATCAAGTAAACCATGGCACCAAGCACCCCATCCAGTCTCTTCCTAAGCACCTCCAGGGATGGTGACTCCACCACCTCCCTGGGCAGCACAGTCCAATGGCCAATCTCTCTTTCTGGGAAGAATTTCTTCCTAGCCTAAACCTCCCCTGGCACAGCTTGAGACTGTGTCCTCTGTGTCCTATTTAGTGCTGGGATAAAGAAATGGAGACAGGACACCTGAGATATTCTACACACTAAGCCCCTTTCAGGTGGATTTCCCTTAGACACTCACCATGGTGTGGGAACACTCAGACTATATCTGTTTTTCACCACCATTTTCTACATCACTCAAAATCAGGAGAAAGCACCTGCCTCAGGCACTGGGTTTAGGGAGCTTAGGCTCACACTCCAGCTCTGCAACTGGCCTACTTGGCCATCATTAGCATCCCCTCTGTGCATGTGACATTTGGTAAAATCAATGTAATGACATGTCCCTTGGGATGTACTTGTTAGGCCACACCTTGAGTCCTGTGCCCTCAATTTAAGAAGGACACTGAGACTCTTGAACATGTCCAGAGACGGGCAACGAGGCTGGGGAGAGTCTCCAGCACAAGCCCTGTGAGGAGAGGCTGAGGGAGCTGGGACTGTTTAGCCTGGAGAAGAGGAGGCTCAGGGGAGACCTTCTTGCTGTCTACAGCTACCTGAAGGGAGGTTGTAGCCAGGTGGGGGTTGGTCTCTTCTCCCAGGTAACCAGCACCAGAACAAGAGGACACAGTCCCAAGCTGTGCCAGGGAGGTTTAGGCTCAAAGTGAGGAGAAAGTTCTTCCCAGAAAGAGTTGTTGGCCATTGGAATGTGCTGCCCAGGGAGGTGGTAGAGTCACCATCCCTGGAGGTGTTCAAGAGGGGATTGGAGGTGGCACTTGAAGCCATAGTTTAGTTAGTCCTGAGGTGTTGGGTGACAGGTTGGACTTGATGATCTCTGAGGTATTTTCCAACCTTATTGATTCTATGATTCTATGGATAATTGATCAAATAAATCATCTTGAAGAGGTAAAGGTTTTCTCATGGATAAAAGTAAGTATTGAAGAGTACAGAAGAGAGATGCTTTATTGTATGAAATCTCTCCTTCCAGGCTGCTTCTGTGAATGATACAGACTGAAAAAAACCTTCCAAGACAGTTTATTCTTGCCAACAAGGACAGCTACACACAAGTCTGTGTGCAGGGCTTAAGGACTAGTGGAGATGCAAGCATGACATTTTGCTTTAGAATATTCTTAATCATCAGAGGAAAAAGCCTCTCTGGCCTGTTTCTGGATGACAGAGAGCCCCAATTGCATTTGCACAGTGCTTGGGCAAATGTGTGCTACTGGTCACAGCATGGAAACAAGCCTCCAGGAAGAAATGTTGGCTTCAGCAGCTCGGATTCTTAACATGGGCCTGGAAAGTAGGTGGCCTGTCTGCCCCTACAGAGGTAAGCGAGGATGAACCTATGGAAAAGCAATTTGCCATGGAAGGATGTGGAGGAAACAGGACCAGGTGGAAGCAGAAGGAACAGGCAACTGTCAATATTTAGGATTGCCTTGAGCAGGAGGAAATTGAGCCATGGTTTACTCTGCATAAGGCAAAGTGAAGTAGCTTCGTACCCCTCTGCCCTCAGTGCTATGCCTAAATACTCCAGCACCTGCCCCAGCTGAGCAGTCTCTCCTGTCAGTGGCTGCAATAGCATAACATTCTTGTTGGCTAACTGAGCTCTCAGCCCCAGCTCAGGGACTGTAGATCAAGCTCCCCTTCCACTTCTCCCTGAGAGGGCTGTTGACAGTGGTGTGCTGGTTTGTCATTCTGCGTTTCCTCCCGCTGAGCAGCTATGTAAGAGCTATTGTGCCAACCCTATAGCGCCGTTTCAACACAACGACATCCACTTACCCCACATCTGTTAGCACAACATCTTGCTCTGCCTGCTCCCAGCATCATGAATGCCGGCAAAATAACCTGTGAAGAAAGCACAGGGTGAGTTAGGGTGCAGTACTTCTAAGTCTAGGACCTGGAGCATCATATTCCTCACATGCAAACTGCCTTCTGCCTCTTCCCTGTGAGTTACACCTGCTTAGATGTTGGTGCTTGCTGAAGAGGAACCTGGATTACAGCTAGGGCTGACTGACAAGCTTCTGATAGAGTAATTCTGACTGCTGAACTTGTGCTGCTTCTTTTCAACAGGGCTTTGGGTTTGTTTGGTTTTGTTTTTCAGGAGCAATGATGCCAATTCTGAGAGATTGAATTTCTGCTCAGAAAAGATTCGTGACCAGGGTAAGACTTACACCAGTTCAAATCTTCAGAGCATGCTGCTCTGGATTGTAGTTGGGGAACTAGTCTTCAACTTCCTAAAACACATCTGATTTTTGGTTCTTTGTGCTATGCTTCTGCAAGCTACAAAATGGACTTCACTCAACAGGAAACTCCCTGTTTGCATCAGCTTTCTCCATCATAATTATCAGGTGGAGCTGGACTGATAGAGTGAAGTCAGCAGCTGCCTGTGTCTCAGGATATAATGCCACCTTACAGAGGCACTCTGGAGATAGGAAAAGCTGGCTTTAGTTTGGTAGCTAGAGGAAATGAAAGTTTTTGTGTGTCTGGTTGTGTAGCCAGAGCACTCCTGCTGCCTGGCCTCTGCCCACTGCTGTTGTGTAGGCAAAAAGCAACACCAGACAACGAGTGTTTGAGAATGTAGGAAATGGTCCCTATGAAGTTAATGAGAACAGGAGAAGTCCCCCAAACAAACAAACAGAAAAGACAAAAGCTGTAAAAACAGCCTGCCTAGTTCTCAGAGGGATATTGTCCCACACAGGGCAGTAAGAGCAGAATGTCCATGGTGAATGAAGCCCAGGGAATTACATGTCTAGGAGGAACATGTCTCTAGATTGTGTTATGAAACCTGCTTAGATTTAGAGGCTCCTGAGTATTTTTCAGAGGATTTGCTCTCTGTTGCCTTTTATGCATATCCCAGAGGCAGCCTCCAGACCCTGAAGATGTAAGGCATTGAGGTAAAAGAGATCTTCCTTTTCCTGGAAAGAAATCAGCTCTCGGGTAAGACAGATGGTCCCCAAGGCAGCCTCAGCCCCAGCATGCCACTGTTTGGCACTCAGAAGGTGAGCTAGTACCTCTGCCTGTCAAACCAACACTCCCTTTCCTCCAGGGCTATCTTTCTTTGGAAGTTTCTCTTCTAAGCTTGTGAACACCTTTGTGTTATTTATTAGCCTGGCTCAGGATGAAGGGTTTGCTTGGCAGCTCTCTTTCTTTGCAGTGCCGGATTGTAAACACCTGCCTTTTGACATGGAAATGAGGATTTGCTGGATTTGGCTGTTGTCAGTAAAATGAGGGCTCTGTGTGTGTTACATGACAGTCTTCTGCTTTAGGAAGAAGTCAGACACAGAATACAGAATTAACCAGGTTGGAAAAGACCTTTGAGATCATCAAGTCCAACCGATCACCCAACACCATCTAATCAACTAAACCATGGCACCCAGTGCCTCATCCAGTCTCTTCTTAAACACTTCCAGTGGTGGTGGCTCCACCACCTCCCTGGGCAGCACATTCCAATGGCCCAGAAGCCAGTTGTCATTTTTCCATCCTTCAAGCACCTAGCAATCAGAGCTGCTGCTGCTTTCTTTCCCCTTCACCCACAGGCCTTTGTACTGCTGTTTTCTGGAAAGCATGTACACTCAGCAGCATTGTTTGTGGATCAATAATTGCTCCTAATGCCACGTTTTGAAGGTCAATGCAATTTTTTTCCTCCCCCTCTCAACTTGCTGTTCTCATTTTTGATGTATGTGGCGCTGGCCACAGGCAAGTCTGTGTGGAAACCTTAGAAGAAGGCTTCTATGAGCTTGTGATGCTCTCATGCCTAACGTCTGCCTTCCCTTTCATTGAACGCCAATGACTCCTGGGCTTGAAATGATATGACTTTTCCACAGGTCTCTCATGTAGTTCCACTTCTTCCTTTAGGCTTCCTTTCACAAACCCATGCTTACGTTCGAGCTCAGCATTAGTAATAGGGCCAAGCAGTAGGTGGAAGCAGAAGCCGGTGAGCAGCTGGTGGAGAACCATTTCTGGAATGACCTTCTACCATGTTCCTGCTTTGGGAAATATGAGTCTGAGCCGTGTGGGTGGATAATTGGGAGAGCATAAAGACAGCGGGGTTTCCAATGAGCTGGGAAGTTCAGTATTCCCAGACAGGTTTCCTTCTAGTTATGGATATTGACATTAAAGTGATACAAGGCTGGGGAGAGCTCTGGAGCACAAGCCCTATGAGGAGAGGCTGAGGGAGCTGGGGTTGTTTAGCCTGGAGAAGAGGAGGCTCAGGGGAGACCTTATTGCTCTCTACAACTGCCTGAAGGGAGGTTGTAGCCAGGTGGGGGTTGGTCTCTTCTCCCAGGCAACCAGCACCAGAACAAGAGGACACAGTCTCAAGCTGTGCCAGGGGAGGTGCAGGCTGGATGCTAGGAAGAAATTCTTAATAGAAAGAGAGATTAGCCATTGGAATGTGCTGCCCAGGGAGGTGGTGGAGTCACCATCACTGGAGGTGTTTAGGAAGAGACTGGATGGGGCACTCAGTGCCATGGTTTCTTTGGTTAGATGGTGTTGGGTGATCGGTTGGACTCGATGATCTCAAAACTCTTTTCCAACCCAGTTAATTCTGTACTGGCTGAAGTTACCAAGATAAACACCTATTGAAACTTGTTTCAGGTTGGGTTTTTGTTGTTGTTTCTTGGTGGTTTTTGTTTTGTTTGTGAATTATGTGATCTCAAAATCAATTAGAAGAGTAACAGAGGGCTGCAGACAACAGTGAAAACTCAGCACCTCCAGTGTTCCTTTGACTTCTGGAGGGTGAACACCCATCTTACCCTTCTCCATATGAGTCAGTCCTATTGCTTGGATTCCTGCTATTTATTTCAGGAATACTTTGTATTTCTGTGATTAGGAACTTTTCCAGCCTTGAATGCACTTTCTCAGTCCCAGCTTCATAGTGTTTATGCAAAACACATCTCTATGACTTCTATTAACAGAGGTTTTCTTAGCCTTGAATTTAAAGCAAAAACAAACAAACAAACAAACACAACAAAAGAAAGAAGGAACAAACCCACAAGATCTGGAAGCAGCACTCCCCTCTTACCAGCATCCCAGCTCCCAGTATGCCGTGGAAAAACCAGACCAGATCCGTTATCTCGCTAAGCTGCAGAACTTGTCCATTGGGGAAGTACAGGAGGATGTTGGAGACTATGGCACAGGCTGCCAGTGGGAGCAGGGTGATTCCAATGCACTTAGAACACTTCCTTGTGCACATGGCAGCTCTCTGCTGAGGAAATACGCAGGGAGTTTGGGGTTATTGCAGTGCAAGGGAGCACAGGATTTCAGCAGCTTTCCTAAAGGAAAAAGAACCAGTTTTGAAGCAAGAAGTGTTTTGGCTTGTGTAGCTAATTGTGTCCTACAGAGCCTGTTCCTTGCAGAGACATTATCTGAAATGGATTTATTAAAATCTAGAATGTTTCATTGAATTGATTGAAAATTTCCAGGAATAAGCATGTGTTGCTATGAAATGAACAGAGAATTTCATTTCAGTTGTTAATGGACTATTCTCTCTCCCTTGGGAACATCTATAGCAAAGCCATGGCCACACCGATTGATACCCTGGCTGACACAATTCTTGGTGGGGCTAAGGCCTTGGGTAGAAGGAGAAGAGAATGTATCAGGTTGTCCGGGATCACTCTCAGGAAGCTGCTTTGAAATCTCCTACACTGAAGGTCTTGAAGAGCAGGAAGTGATTACCAGGAATGTCACAGTATCACCAAGGTTGGAAGAGACCTCAAAGATCATCAAGTCCAACCTGTCACCACAGACCTCATGACTAAACCATGGCATCAAGTGCCACATCCAGTCCCCTCTTGAGCACCTCCAGGGTAATGCTCAGCTCTGCCTTGGTGCTAGGACACATGAAGGAGCTTCACTAGAGACCCTATTAGATGGGTTTTCTTTATTTCAGTCAAAAACACATTGTCAGCAAGTATTGGAGAAACTTTCTTTACTGTTCCTTATGATGTGCTGCTTCTGCAGATAAAGATAGATAAGTCTGTGGGCTCAGAGAAGGGCAACAAAGCTGGGGAGGGGCTTCGAGCACAAGCCCTGTGAGGAGAGGATGAGGGAGCTTAGCCTGGAGAAGAGGAAGCTCAGGGGAGACCTTCTTGCTGTCTACAACTACCTGAAGGGAGGTTGTGGCCAGGTGGGGGATGGTCTCTTCTCCAGGCAACCCATGACAGAACAAGAGGACACAGTCTCAAGTTGTGCCAGGGGAGGTTTAGGCTGGATGTTAGGAAGAAGTTCTTCCCCAGAAAGAGAGATTGGCCATTGGAATGTGCTGCCCAGGGAGGTGGTGGAGTCACCATCACTGGGGGTGTTCAGGAAGAGACTGGATAAGGCACTTGGTGCCATGGTTTAGTTGATTAGATGGTGCTGGGTGATAGGTTGGACTCGACGATCTCAAAGCTCTTTTCCAACCTGGTTAATTCCAATTCTAATTTTTTTTAAGGAGTTGTTTGACATCCACTCTAAAAGATATATATATAAAAAGGAAACATGTCTAATCCTGCAGCTATTTGGTAGAAGAAGGCCACAAAGCCCTCCCACCTCATTTTCAGAAATCCACCAGAAGGTGTAGAACAGTAGCTTAGTATTTTACACATCAGGTTCTTCTTTTCAAGTCAAACAATCACCTTTTAAAAATCAAAGAATCAAAATAAATGAAGCATTGGTTGAAAGGGATCTCTGCAGATCTCCAACCTTTTGCTGAAAGCAAAACTGCCACCAATACTATGTTGCTGTGTCAGCCATGGCTTTGTGTAGCTAAGCTCTGGAAACCCCTGAGGACACATCTACCACCTCCTCTCTGTGTGACCTGTTGCAGGGCTGCCCCAGAAAAAATCTTTCATCATGTTCAGCATGAATCTCCCAATCTGTAAACATACTGCTGCTCCCTCTTATATCCCCTCCCATCACTCCATCACCTCTAACAACCAGCACCAGGACAAGAGGACACAGTCTCAAGCTGCACCACGGGAAGTTTAGGCTCAAGGTGAGGAGGAAGTTCTTCACTGAGAGAGTCATTTGTCATTGGAATGGGCTGCTCAGGGAGGTGGTGGAGTCACCATCCCTGGAGGTGTCCAAGAGGGGACTGGATGTGGCACTTGGTGCCATGGTCTAGTCATGAGGTCTGTGGTGACAGGTTGGACTCAATGATCTTTGAGGTCTCTTCCAACCTTGGCGATACTGTGACACCTTTAATGAGCACTGCACTTAAATGCCTTTTCTTCTGAGCCCTTTGCAATCACATTATGCTTCTAGAATCCAGCTTTATAACAAGTGAACTGGCACTAAACTATTCCAGAAGGGAATATTCTGAGCAGAGATGCTTTTTCGTTTATAGCTGTTATCCATTGTTTAGATATTGCTCAAAATTGGGCAGGGAATTTTGCAAGCCTTCAGAAAAAGCTCCATCTCAAGCAGCTAAAACTCTCAGCACATTGACAATGTGCAAATGAAAGATGAAGCAGGGAGGGAGTGAAGGGAAATGGAAGGAACATTTCACCTGTTTTCCTCTCAAATGCCCAAAGTATTTCCTCTCTCTCTGTCTCTTTTTGGGTTTTTTAGACCTTTCTGCTTTCCTGCCTCGTTCCAGCTTTTGCTTTTCCATATGTTTGTTCAACCTCACCTACTTCCCCAGAGAGAAGCAAACAAGCTCAGGCACAACCTGGCCTCCTTCTAGAAAAGCTGAGACTTGTAGGTGAGTTATATATTCCCTTCTGTATCTTTTGCACGGAGCTGGAGGACCCAGTTCTTGCCCGGTGCAAAGCAACGCGCTGTTGCTTTGGCTGGGAGAACAGAAGCTTACAACAACCCATTCACTGACCTAGCTCAACACCACTTCCAGCTTCAAGGATAACTTAACCTAAACATCAAGCACCAGACCCAGCAAGAGCCTCTACCATCAAAATGCCACTTTGCCACTTGCGTACATCAGAGGCTCTGACCGTGCTGTTACGCATTAAGTAAACACTCTGAGCTGCCTCAGCACTCAAAACACTTTGTTAATTCAGCAAACAAAAGCACTTTCTACAGCTTTTTAAAGCAAGGTGACCAGAGCAAGCTTCTAATTTTAAAGTAGGGGTTTAGAAAGCATTTGCTTTTTAATGCTGAGGAAAGCATGCAAAGATCTTTACTTACTTTCTACACAGGGCTACGATGGCCTCCAAGCTCCAGAGTTTTCCCCACAGCCAGCTTCAGGCTTCTCTGGCTTCTCTGTCTTGGAGTGTGGTGATCTGAGGGAGCCCAGCAATGTTTTCAGGCTGCAGCTTGTATTAAACAAATAGCTGTTTCTCCCCAGAGAATGAGGAAATACCCCAAGTTATCCCTGGTTGGCCAGTGCAAGGTTGGCATGACACCCAGCATTATTGATTATTTTAAGGCAGTGTTCCAGCGGTCAATGCCTTGGCCCCTCCAGGACAGGCAGATTGGAGCAATAGAGACCTTTCTACTGCTGCAGCCATTTCACTGTGCAGAGTTTTGCAGAAGAGGAAAGGCAGGATATGCCAGGGGTGCAAGTGTGCAGAGAGTGGTAGAAAATGTGTTTGAAGCACCAGGTGGTGCCCCGAGCTTCAGCTGACGTCGGTGGCAACACCGTCTCACCGTGTCTTTTGTGATGGTGCCTCAACCCCAAGGAAAAGACAATCTTCAGACAGGGCAAAGGCCTAAGGGCATTAAAGAATTACATTTTGAACAACTTGAAGACCATTAGCAGTTTGCACTGACAGCTGGAGCAGCTGGGTTGACCTGCCAGCTTGTGCAGAGTTAAGAAGCAAATAAGAAAACTTCATGGTGATAGTTAAGATGAGCCCTTCCCCAAATCTCATATCCTGGTTGCTTGGAGTTTTTATAGACTGTAACTCTATAATACCCCTAAGGTAACACCTTTTCCATCCTTACATAGCTAACATTCTCATTCAGGCTCAACATACTCAATTGCGATTCTGCTTTTCCCTGATTTTGCCTTGCACACAGCCCTCTGGGCTGATACAAGGCTCACCTCTGTAGTTTCTCGTCTGAATTGTGTCCCCAGCACTAATTTTCTAAGGCTTCTTCTTTTCACCTTCCCGAGTCTGTCTCTCAGGCCTATCAGACTTCATTTATCACTTGTCATTCAGTGTCTCAGCTTGGTGCCTAGACTTGATTGTGTCTCTTAATTTCAAATACCTCTCAGAACCATTCTCTGCTGAATACTTAGTAGTATTTCAACAAGTTCACCGTGAGCAGAAACAATATTGCATTAGTTTTATGCTTTTTTGCCCACAGCAATCTCTTGCCTTCTGTTCTGCTACAAAGATTTTAAACTTGTTTGGCACAAGTTCAGTATTTTCGTCTGTGTTTGTACGATGCTTTGTGCTCAAAGACAAAAGCTTCTAGCCGAGGGAGGTTGTAGCCAGGAGGGGGTTGCTCTCTTCTCCCAGGCAACCAGCACCAGAACAAGAGGGCGCGGTCTCAAGCTGTGCCAGGGGAAGTTTAGGCTGGAGGTGAGGAGAAAGTTCTTCACTGAGAGAGTTGTTAGCCGATGGAATGTGCTGCCCAGGGAGGTGGTGGAATCACTGTCCCTGGAGGTGTTCAAGAGGGGATTGGATGTGGCACTTGGTGCCATGGTTTAGTAGTCACGAGGTCTGTGGTGACAGGTTGGACTTGATGATCTTTGAGGTCTCTTCCAACCTTATTGATTCTATGATTCTGTGATTCCAGAACGGCAAGCTATGTTAGGCACAATTGTCACACTACTTCAGGAATATCTTTAGATTTGCTTACTGTGAGTAGGGTCTATATTGAACCTGATGAGATCTGAATTAATAACTGCTCATTGAAGCACAGAAGGAATGCCAAAGAGCAGAGCACAACAGAAGTCTGTATGAACGTGTCTGTATGAACTGGAACGTGTCCAGAGAAGGGCAACAAGGTTGGTGAGGGGTTTGGAACACAAGCCCTGTGAGGAGAGGCTGAGGGAGCTGGGGTTGCTTAGCCTGGAGAGGAGGAGACTCAGGGGTGACCTTATTGCTCTCTACAACTACCTGAGGGGAGATTGTAGACAGGCAGAGGTTGGTATCTTTTCCCAGGCAGGCAGCACCAGAACAAGAGGACACAGTCTCAGGCTGCGCCAGGGGAGGTTTAGGCTGGATGTTAGGAGGAAGTTCTTTACACAGAGAGTGATTGCCCATTGGAATGGGCTGCCCAGGGAGGTGGTGGAGTCACCATCATTGGAGGTATTCAGGAGGAGACTTGATGGGGTACTGGGTGCCATGATCTAGTTGTTTGGGTGGGTTGGATTGGTTGATAGGTTGGACACGATGATCTTGAAGGTCTCTTCCAACCTGGATTTATTGTATTGTAACACCAGAGTGCCTGACTCCTGCCTGTTATTCTGAAGTGACTCATCCTACAGCACCATGCTCTAAAACATTTAGCCTTTTGCCTGTGAAGTGTGTAGTGTCTAAGCTGAGCTTATATGGTTGTGTACATCTGTTTTTCCCTCTGCAATATTGACTTTGAAGGCGATGAAAGCATTTTGTGTTCCACTGATCAATGCCTCCTGGTTATATTGAGTTATTGTACATCAGCTCTGGTGCTGCTTTTATTTCTATCCTTTCAGCCATAAACTCTTCACTAATTTTCCAGTTCTATGTACTAGCATGGACACTGAGAGAGGAAATTTAAACATGTGAGAAATCCTGTTCATCACACTGGGGAATGAAAACCACTCCAGCCCTACAGTTTCCCTGGGTGCTGCAATGTATGAGTTAGAAACTGAAGAACTAGAGCTCCATGCAGGCTTTGAAGGGCATATCTGACTGCCCACTTACTCTATTAATAGATCTGCCCTATTTGATGTGCAGCTGTGGTGCACTAATGAGAAAATGCCCTTTTTGTTGTTGATATGCTGTGTAAAAAGGAGCCAGGCAGCTCTGCTCTCAGCCATTCTAGGGCAAATCTCAAGTGGATCCTCTGAAGTGAAAGCTTTATTCCAAGTACACAGTGACATGCACCTCAATTAAATTTATTCCATCACACAAATGGTCTCTTGCTGCTGTTCCCTGTGAAACCTTGCTGTTAATGTTTTCTTCAACTAGGATAAAGGGAGGTTGATTTTCCTGAGGAAGAACCAGGACAACAACTGCTGTTATGAGGCTTTTCCCAAGATGGGCTGGCTCCAAGGAGATTCAAGAGCTGGGGCACTGCCCTGGAGTTCCAGATGGCCTTTCCTGCTCTTGCAGCAGGTACGTAGGTTAACATGCCTTGCCCCTGTCCAGAAGCATACCAATGCCCTGTTAAGGTAGAAACAGCAAGGTGGAAGTGGCAGTACTGGGGTTATTCAGGTTCTCCTCTATCTGAAGCATCCCAGCCCCACACAATCCCAGCCAACAAGAAGCAAAAAGCACTGAGGAAGATGAGGAGCAGCTCAATGCAAAAAGACTCAAGTCCTGAATCAGATCAGAGTGAGCCATAAAAAAATGGGTGAATAATTGTGTGGTGCAGGTCATAGTGTTTACATTAAGAATATGCATGGGTCTGAAGAGGTGGAATGGAAGTTGTTCTGGACCAAATCTGAAACAGAGTCTCTGCACTCTTTGGCAGTGTATTCACTTCATGGTACTGCCAGACATTTGGTCCTAACACACAGCATACAGTAGGCATGCACTTCACAGCAACAAACAGCTCAAACATCACAGGGATGGATATTTCCTTCTCTTCTCCTTCTCTCATTTTTTCCCCAATGTGTTTCCCCCCCCTTCTTTTCCCTTGTCTTCCATATTATTCATAATCCCCTTTCCCACATATTTAGACTCTCTCTCCTCCCTGAGACGACATCCTGCTGAGCAAAGGTTTCCCTCTCTTTCCTCAGTGCATGCATCACTGCCTCTGGTGACACTAGTAATACCACTAAGACACAGCCCTTTGGGAATGAACCCTGTAGTTACCAGTGACTCTCTGAGCCTGGTGCATCCCAAGGGTGCTAAGCTAATGCTCTGCAGAAGCACCTTCTAGGGTGAGGGGAATGGTGCTGAAACAACACCTGGAGAGCTCTGTGCACCCAGCGAAGTATTGCCCACCGCTCGTGCATGCCTATGCTCATCTGATTTTTCACAGACCTCATTTTACTTTATTACCTGAGTGTTCTGTCCAGGGATGTTACTGTGCCAGCCTCACTGTTTTCTGAAATAGCAATGAACCATGACCTGTGGCCAGGGGCTGTTTGTGCTCCTAACACAGAGCGACACTGGCACTATCCAATATTAAAATAATTAGAGGTTTGTGCTTTCATTCGGCTGGCTTGGTGCAACACTTCTCTCTGGTTTGGGCTGAGAGGCATTTCTCATCCCTGTGTTTTGTCACTGGGGTTTGTCCAACATGTGCTCAGGGTGCAGATGAATTAGGAAGTAAAAGCAATGCCCACTGGAAAATGCCCCTATTTACTTGACCAAATGGGAGATAAATTGCTGCTTCTGGGGGATCCTTCCCCTCTCTTCCTAACTTTCCCTGAACTGCCTTGAGTCCCTCAGGAAGCCTTCAGTACTGAAGAGCAAATATTTGGAACATACTGAAGGAACATGGATTTTGTCAAAAAACACTCACTACATTTTTTTAGAGCTGTGTGACATTGTCAGGAAAGAAGGTTCCTGTAGTCCAGGGTGGTGGCTTTGAACAACCTGAAGGAAGCATGACTTGGCTGGACAACCTGTGAGAGATGAAAAACTCTCATGTAAGCCAAGGCACCTGGGGCAGTGACTCCCACCAGCAGGAAAGAGGAGGGCAACAGCCGAGAGGTTAAAAGTGATCATTGAGTGTTTTGTTATTGCAAGTGGGCTGTCCTCTTGTCGACCATCCCTATCTAGCTTTGTGCCAAAAACCCCAACCAAGCAAAAAAAAACCCCACCCACAACCCAAACAGCCAAGGAAAATCAATACTGGTTTTGTATGTGTAGCTGTAATGTTTCAAATGTGTACATGAGGCCAGGTTTGCAGCCAGAGTTACTACTTCCTGCTAAAAATATTTACTATTTACTTTTGACCTGTATCAGATAAACTGATACAGATGGGGACCTGTATCAGATAAACTGATACAGGTGGGAAAAATGCATAGCTTTGGGAGATACAGCTGGTCTTCAGAAAATAATACAATAATACAATACACCAGGTTGGAAGAGACCTTCAAGATCATCACGTCCAACCCATCAACCGATCCAACCCACCTAAACAAATAAACCATGCAGCCAAGCACCCCCATCAAGTCTCCTCCTGAACACCTCCAATGAAGGTGACTCCACCACCTCCATGGGTAGCCCATTCCAATGGGCAATCACTCTCTCTGTATAGAACTTCTTCCTAACATCCAGCCTAAACCTGCCCTGACGCAGCCTGAGACTGTGTCCTCTTGTTCTGGTGCTGGCTGCCTAGGAGAAGAGACCAACCTCTGCCTGGCTACAACCTCCCTTCAGGTAGTTGTAGAGAGCAAGAAGGTCACCCCTGAGTCTCCTTTTCTCCAGGCTAAGCAACCCCAGCTGCCTCAGCCTTTCCTCATAGGGCTTGTGTTCCACACCCCTCACCAACTTTGTTGCCCTTCTCTGGACACATTCCAGCAAGTCAACATCCTTGATCTGATCCACCAGATCTTGATCTGTTTGGTTATTCCAGCTGGTGGCAGCTCATTGAAGAAAGGAAATCCACCCCCTTGCTAGCCCCAAAGTTGTTAGTTTGGATCCACCATGGGACAGAATTGTATTTTAAATCTCCACACACCTTATGCAGCAGCAGGGCCCAAGGCAATCAGGGCAATGCTTCTGCTGGTGGGAAGTGCCTTTCAACATTTCTTAGCACTCCTTTGGATTCTGAAAGGCATTAGCTGCTTGCACAGACAACCACATCACAGAATTAGCCAGAAATGAAGCAATCTATAGAATCATAGAATGCTAGGGCTTGGAACACACCTCCAGAGATCAAGTCCAATGCCACTGCAAAGCAGGACCACAGCAGGGCAGGTCACACAGCAATGGGTCCTGGTGGGTTATGAAAAGCTCTAGAGAAGGAGACTCCACAACCTCTCTGGGCAGCCTGTTGCAGTGCTCTGTCACCCTTGCATTAGACAAACACACAAATACATATAAAAAATATATTTATAAAAAAAAATTCTCATGTTGAGAAGGAATTTCCTGGGATTGAGTTTATGTTCATTACCCCTTGTCCTATCCCTGGGTATCACTGAAAAGAGACTGGCTCCATCCTCCTGCCAGCCACCCTTCAGATGTTTGTAGATGTCCCCTCTCAGGCTTCTCTTCTCCAGACTAAGTGGCCCCAGGTCTCTCAGTCTTTTCTCATAAGAGAGATGGTCCAGTTCCTTAAATATCCTTGTAGCCCTCCATGAACTCTCTCCAGTAGTTCCCTGTCCCTCTGGAACTTGGGGAGCCCAAAACTGCACACAATATTCCTGACGTGGTCTAACTAGGGCTGAGTAGAGGGGGAGGAAATCCTCCCTCAACTTGTTGGACACACTCTTCTTAATGCATCCAAGTAGACTATTGGCCTTCTTGGCCACCAGGACACATTGCTGTCCCATGGATAACTTCTTATCCAAGGTCCTTCCCTGTGGAGCTAGTCTTCATCAGGTCAGCCCCTAACCTGTGCTGGTGCATTGTATTATTGTTCCCCAGATGCAGGGCTTTACATTTGTCCTTGTTGAACGTTGTTAGAGTTGTCTTTGCCCATCTGTCCAGTGTGTCCAGGGCTCACTGAATGGCAGCACAGCCTTCCAGGGTGTCAGCCACTCCTCCTTTCTGCTCCTCTGTCCACTGAATGGCACTTCCAGGTTTTTCTGAGAACGAGGAGATGTTAAGGAAGGTGGACTGCAGGCATTTCTGTTTATCTAAAATTAGGCACCCAAAGGAGACACAATTAAAAGTCCTTTATAAAAAAGGTGTGAGCTGCCTGTCTTCATTCTTGGTAATATTCAAAAGCTGTCTGGGTATGGTCCTGGGCAGTGTTCTCCAGGTGGAGAGCTTGGACCAGATGACCTCTGGAGATCCTGCCAAGCCCAGTTGCTCACTGGTGGTGTGTCTTTGTGAAGGACTGCCATGTGTCAGAGGGGGATATCAGCACAGTGCTGGTGTTTCAAAGGGGCAGCTACACAGCTCTTTGCACTGAGCACCATGGCCATGTTAGAAGCAGTGGCACTGTACTGCCATCGGCGCTTGGTCTCTGGTTCCTCTAGCAGAGCTGGCTTGAATCCACAGTTCCTTCACAGCCAGCATGAGGAAGACATGAAAAAGACAGACTTGAAAACATGAACAAACTGTCCAGCATATGCTGCTGTCATCCCTCAGTGGTGTAATCCATTCTTTATATTAGGGCGTGGGCCTAAATTGAGCTAAGGGCAGGACATGCATTAACTGTGATGACAGCAGGTCTCCAGGAGCTGGGAGAAAGACAAGAACCTGGGGAAGTGTTAAGAAAGAGGATACTGGGTGGAGACAGAATCATAAAAGAGGCAAATGAGAGATGAACCCACACACATTAGAAAATAAAAACCTGGAGGGCCTCCTCCTCCAGTAGACGTCGTTTGCCCTGTGCAAGACCAGGGCTGCAAGCCTGGGTCTTGCTCCACCAGCGTGCAGGAAGGGAAGGAAACACAATGTCTGTAGCCATTAAAGGGAGCTTGGTGAGAGCCCAAGGATGAAACACAAACCTGGAAAGCTGAAGCAGTGCATGGAGGACAACTGCTTTGTAGTTTTAAACCTATTTTTGATATCCTTAAAAAACGCTTGCATATGGTTAGTGAGAGATAGGGATGCACTGCCCTACGACCTGCCAGAAACACTACTGCCTCTTCCTTTCAAGAACCACTTTTTGAAAGAGTCAATGATTCTTTTAAGACTAGTTTTCATAGCAGCACATGTTTGGTGGTAGTTTGCATCAGGGATCCTCGTCCTGCGATAAAATCACAAAGGAAATGCAGCTGATGCTGCCCAAAACCTGATCACCAGATGGTGTTACACTGACTGGATGCTTTCACCTGGGAAAACACAAACAAGATGACCATTTGGATTCACACAGCAGTCAGACAAAGGTTCAGCAGTTGCTGGATTCACCCAGAACATCACAGATCCGGCTACAACCTCTTTCCACTCATGGGTTAAAATTGTCATGGGTGAGAAATGCAGATGCCTGACCTGGGCTAGCCTAGTACTGCCTGGCTCAGGATATGCCCGTGTGAATCTTCATGCTCTGAGGAAAGGTGGAATGGTTCACACTGGTGCATCTCTCCCCAGAGCATCCAGTCCTGCTACACTGCTGGCCTGGTCATGCCTCCCACCCCTTCCTGAGCCAGTGCCAACTGTTTAGCAGCCACTTGTGACAGCTTTCAGCATCTGCCTGTCTAGTCAGGGGTTAGATAAAGGAACAAATTACTGTGGAGCATCTCATTACTTCATGTAAACTTCTCTGCATTGTGCATTGAGCCCCTGGCACCATGGGGAGAATGGAAGCTAATTGTGAGAGACTCATTGGGTGCCTGGGAGGAAAAGGAGATGAGCTGCCACCAAGCCCACACTCATTTCCTTGCTGAGCAGCTGGCAGCAACCTGTTGCAGCACGGAATTTGTCTTATTCAAACACTTTGACTTATTCTTTGAGCGTTTTGATTTATTTTTTTATCTTATTTGAAGAGCGGAATATTTTCAGTCCTCAAGGCTGCAGAGAAAAACTCCGAAGCTCGATTTACTCAAAAATCAGAGGCCGAATAAGGAGAATTATTACCACTTGCTACTTTTTTTTGTATAAAGCTTTTTTTTTGTTGTTTTTGAGAGGCTGGCTCTTGATTTTACAGTCTCCAGAGGAGTGGTATTGTGCTTTGGGACTGACAGGGCACTTTGAAAAAAGCAGCTGTTGCAAAATAACGTGTGTGGTACGTCACCCAGTTTTCCCTGGGTTTGCGCTCCTTTCCTCACTCTTTGTCTGGTTTATCTGGCTGGTGAGATTAGGAGCACTGCAGGGCAGGGAGGGTCCCTGTCTGTGTATTTGCACTGTGTCTTGCCACTTGTAAAGGAAGCGAGTAATCATCACCCTTTCTGCTTTCATGTCTACTTGCACAATAGAAATAATTAATAGTAATAGCAATGCTTTGCCTATCTGCGGCTCCTTTCATCTGAAGACCTTAAAGTGCTTGACAAACATTAACTAAATTAGCTTCCAAATACCCGGAGAAGGAGTCAGATATAATGATCCCCACTTTGGAGATGAATACACAGGAGGAGAAGCTAAGGCTAACAGTGCTTACAGTTAGTCAGCTGAAACCATGTTTCCTCCATTGAGGGAGGTTGCTCAGCACTTCTGAGGCTCAGGCTGTTTGCTCAGGTGCCCAAAGGTGGGTTTTCGTGTCCACTTGTCGCTTCCAAAACATACAGTCTTCAGACCTGTGTGATCTGCCCCAGCTCCTGCAGGAGCTGGAGGAAGCATTTCAGTCACTGTGATTCATGAAGCTTCCCATTCAAACGACTAACTTGGCCTAGGAAAAGAGGAGCTCTGCTGACACCGTGTTGGCACCGCTGTGAGCAGGCAAAGCCAGGGTGGCTCTGTCTAGGCTAGTCCTGATTTCAGAAATGTAAGTGGACTCCTGGTGCAGAAACACTCCAGCTTCAGCTTAAGGGTAGTGCAGTCACATTTGCATCACACTTTCACATCATAACCCTTTTGGGATCTGCATCTGAGTTGACAAATTTGCTCAGACTTCTATGTGTGGTGCAGTCTGACCAGGTTGCATCCCTGCTGCGGTGCTCACAAGTTCTGACCCGCAAAGAAAAGTATCTGGGGTCTTAAACCTTGAATCTTGTCTCCCGCACATCTCTGTTAAACCAAGGGTGCTCTGCACCTCCCAGAATTGTACCCAGCAGATGAAGGAAGGGACTGGGCAAGAGCTGGGCAGAGGAGAGAAGAAATTCTCAGTAGGGACTGTACAAAATTCCGTACTAACTAGAAATTATATAAAAAAGACAACTGATGCTTTAGAAGCTTTGAAGGTGCTAAGTTAGTTTCTAATTCTGTAGAAATTACTTTCCTTTTAGACACCAGACCTGAAAGACCTCCATTTCATGAACGGCATCCTGGCTGTGTCATAAACTTCTTCCAACAGGAAGCAACAGTCACTGAAGAGCGGCAGGGCTGCTTTTTATTGCAGAGCTTCAAAGACACAGATGAAAGACACTAAAAGTGTTGCAAATCATCTGCAGATCCAATAAATCACATCGTTTCAACGTGGGCATTCATCCAGGCTTCCACAAGCTCATGACATTTCCCCCACTTTCTCCTTTTCAGACAGAGAAACTTGGCAGAAGAAAAGGCCAAGACAGCAGATAACTTCTGTTAGCTTGTCCACCACACACAAAGCACTCCCTTTTAATCAGCAGACCCCAAACAAGGTGGCACAAGCATGCTGGACATCTGCAGGCTTAGAATGTTCTTGGGAATGGCTTGCCTGGCAGAGGTGACTTTGCAGTAGTTTGGAACCCACTTGTGCAGATGCAATCACATCACTTCTTCCTCTCTGCTACCTGCTTTAAGTCCTGGTTGATTTTCAAATGCTGGGGTTTCTTACCACAACTCCCCTATTTAGCCATAGACAAAATGGGGCAATGATCTCATAGGAGAAAAACAAAAGGGCCACATTTCCTCTAGAGTAAGTAAGTAGGTCAGTGCTGTGACACATGGTAGAAGAGGATCCCACGATGCCCACAGGGCAGCTGGAGGAGGCTGGGTAGGCATCAGGGATGCTCAGGGACAGCTGAGATGGATCTTGGCACTGTCCCTCCCGTAGCATCACTCCCATAAACACTGAAAGCCCAAGATCCTGGTCTCCACCACACTCCTGCAGATAGGAAAGCAGGTGGGGCAGGAGGGCTCTTGCCTTCCTTCCAGGACTTGGAATTTACCCAGCCTTCCTCTTCTTCATTTGTATAATAGGCTTATTAAACCAGCTCTTCCCCACAGTAATGACGTAAAGTTAAGCTCTTTCATGTTTGCAAAGTGCTTCCATGGGCAGCACCATAGAAACCCATAAATAATGTACCTTGAAGTTGTGTCGAGGCATTAGCCTTCTTTCACCAGTGCAGATACTGCGAGTTGCCACACGCAGCAAGCTCCTCTTCATTAGGATCAAAACTTCCCTTTTTTAGCTTGGCTTTAATGACTTTTTGGAGCGAACACATTTCCCTTGCCCAGCCTATTTGGCAATTTATTATAACCACTTTAAACTTGCACCTCCTTTCAGCACACTGTTGAATGCTTTCCTTCTTATTATTGCAGAACCCCTGCACAATTTTCAAATTTAAGTGTCTTTTTTTTCCCCGCCCCCCCAACATCTAATTAGTTTCTCTAAAGTTAAATTCAGCTACAGTGTGGTCCTTTGGTGCCACATAGGATTTGGCTCAAACCCATGATGGAAAGGAAAGGATCTGCAGGCTGCTTCAGATGTGACACTTTCCCCATTTCACACCGTGAGGGTGGTGAAGCCCTGGAATGGGTTGTCCAGGGAGGTGGTTGAGGCCCCATCCCTGGAGGTGTTTAAGCCCAGGCTGGATGAGGCTCTGGCCAGGCTGATCTAGTGTGGGGTGTCCCTGCCCATGGCAGGGGGGTTGCAACTAGATGATCCTTGTGGTCCCTTCCAACCCTAACTGAAACTATGAAACTAAACCTTGTCTCAGGACTTGTCCACAACTGGTAATGCACCCAAGAAGCTGTTCTGCAGGGAGAGTGTCTGCTCAGAGGTGCACAGAGAAAATTACAGTGCCCTATTGTGGCAGTTTTAGGCTATGCCTTTAAACTTTAGCTGCGGATTTTGAGCAGAAAGGTAGAAAAAAATACAAATAAATCACTATTGGGTGTGAAAAGGAAAACTAAAGATTATTCTAAACGAATTAATGGGATGGAAGTCTGGGGTTAAAGAAGCTGTACCATAACAATTCTTCTCATCTCACTTCCATTCCATTTCCATTTCTCTTTCTCTTCTGATCTTGGCTGTTTTGCTTTGCCTGGGTGATAATGCTTCTGGCTGACCTTCAGATAAGATTAACACTGCTTTCTCTCTCAAAAAATCCTCTCTCTTCTGGTACAGGGGGAAGGAGGGAGGGTTTCTGGGGGGGGAGGCAGTGGAGCAGCTTCCTTGGTCTCTTTTGGACCAGGGAGGTTTCTGTCTTATAGTTTCATAGTTTCATAGTTTCAGTTAGGGTTGGAAGGGACCACAAGGATCATCCAGTTCCAACCCCCCTGCCATGGGCAGGGACACTCCATACTAGGTCCCCATTCTCTGGAGCCATTGTTTCATAGTTTCATAGTTTCAGTTAGGGTTGGAAGGGACCACAAGGATCATCTAGTTCCAACCCCCCTGCTGGGCAGGACACTCTACCCTAGATCAGCTGGACCAGAGCCTCATCCATCCTGGGTCTTAAACACCTCCAGGACTGGGCCTCAACCACCTCCCTGACAACCATTCCAGGCCTTCACCACCCTCACGGTGAAGAACTTCCTCCTCATGTCCAGCCTGAATCTCCCCCACCTCCAGCTTCATCCCATTGCCCCTAGTCCTATCACTCCCTGATAGTCTGAAAAGTCCCTCCCCAGCCTTCCTGTAGGCCCCCTTCAGATACTGGAAGGCCACAATGAGGTCACCTCTGAGCCTTCTCTTCTCCAGACTGAACAGCCCCAACTCCTTCAGTCTGTCCTCATAGGAGAGGTGCTCCAGCCCTCTGATCATCCTCGTGGCCCTGCTCTGGACACCTTCCAGCACCTCCAGATCCCTCTTGGAATAGGGGCTCCAGAACTGGATGCAGTACTCCAGGTGGGGTCTCACCAGAGCTGAGTAGAGGGGGAGAATCCCCTCCCTTGACCTGCTGGCCACACTTCTCCTGATGCAGCCCTGGTCTCTTTTGGACCGGGGTGGTTTCTGTGTTATTTGCTCATTGTAAGTATCTGTATAATATTGCAAATCGTGTATGTTTTGTACATATTCATTGCATTCCACTGTAGAGTGTAGTTTTTGCTTGTAAATACAGCTTTCATCTGCTTCTAACTGAGTTAGTCTGGCTGAGTTAATGCTGGGGGAAATTTCAACTCACCACACTTAACGATCTGCAGACAACCGCTGTGGTTAAAGTCCAACTGTGACCCTGAGCTGGGTGCAAGGACTGAGCAAGGGCAGACAGCAGGAATCCATGATGGCTCTGGAATGGGAATCTGGAGGGTTGGGCTAGGTCTTCATCCTGCCACAAAGACTTTAGAATAGAATGGAATAGAATAGAATGGAATACAATAAAATGGAATGGAATAGAATAGAATAGAATAGAATAGAATAGAATAGAATAGAATAGAATAGAATAGAATAGGTTGGAAGATACCTTTGAGATCATTGAGTCCAACCTATCACCCAACACCATCTAATCAACTAAACCATGGCACCAAGACCCCATCAAGACTCTTCCTAAACGCCTCCCATGATGGCAACTCCACCACCTCCTTGGGCAGCACATTCCAATGGCCAATCTCTCTTTCTGGAAAGAATTTCTTCCTAACATCCAGCCTAAACCTCCCCTGGTGCAGCTTGAGACTGTGTCCTCTTGTTCTTTGTCCTGACACCTATAATATGGGCCACAGTTCCCTTTCTAATATCCTTACTGATCATACACCTGTGCTGTTCATGGGCTTTCAATGGCTTTTTTTGTCTTTCTGCCTCCAACAGTTTTCAGTGCACAGACTTGGAGTAATTCTGGAAAATGCTGTGTATGCCAAGGAAGTCTTTCTTAGCAAAGTCCTATCCAGAACTGCAAACAGAATTGATAGATGCCCTGGAGAGCAGATGGGCTTTGAGATTTCCAACCTGCCAGCACAAACTCAACAGATTCAGGTGATTCGGATACGCCTTGTGTGACTATCCAAAACTGCAACACGAATTTAACCTTCTGCTTATTTCTGCAACTCAGAAAATAATTAGAAAGTAGAAGTTGTTTTTCCCCGATGTACTATGGGGTTTTGTGTTTAATATGTGTTTGTGGCTGAAGAGTGTGGGAAAACTGGTGAAGGGAAAGGATGGCTTGGTCACAAGAATGGTGTGAAACTGGGGAGGGTGTAACACAGTTCCCAGCTTTACCTTAGGCACTCTCTGTCACCTAGGCATGTTCACAACAGACATACCTCCAGGTTTGGTGGCAATACTGTCTGAGGGTAATCCTATGGCTGGCAGACTAATTCCCCAGCATGGACTGCAATGCAGACACAAACTGATACAGCAGACAGACCAGGAAGGAGTGTCTACAACAGGGAAATCTACTGCTGTCAAGGAGAAGCAGAGGGAATAGGGCAGTCGGTCTCTTTGAATACCAGCTCATCAGCTGCTCAGTGAAGAATTCAAAACTGCACTTGATGTCATGGCACCCAGTTTCAAGGAACTGCAGAAGATCAGCACATCAGCACATCCAGCATCTCTCTTCTTTGGTCTTAAGTCCATCATCAGGTTAACTTAAGTATTCTAGTTAATCTGCTTACATTATTTGGTACAAGTCTGGGCTTTAGTGGATTAACTTAAGGCAATTATTGCAGCCATTCCTGATGTACAGAAAAAGGAAACTCCCTTGGTGAAATTCAGGGCTCATTCACAAACTGGTACCCAAGGTGCTCACCCTTCAGACCTATGAACGTTGCTCCTCATTACAGAGCTTTGAAACGCAGCCATGAACTAATTTTAGCCTTCAGAGGGATAGAAAGTCTGAGGAGCCAGTATCCAATCCTTTTGCTGAAAGAATCCTGAACAAAGTGACCAACTTAATCCCATTACCTCACTGCCAGAGGGGAGCTTCCCAGAAATTTTCCTGATGCAAGGGCAAAACCTCTGTCCTTTCATCTTTCTCTGAATCATGCCCACAGCACCTCTCCGGAATGTAAATGTACCTGGGTTTAATGATGTGACAAGGTAATTAATGTTAATGTGTGGATGCAAAAGGTATACAAGTTGCCAGATCTAGTAAATGCTGAAGCCAAGCTAAGGCGTTTACCAGCCTTACAACACATTGCTGATACAGAGTGCTAAAGCCCACACACTGCTCTTGTCAGGCAAATAATTTTCACAGTAGTGGACAAAGGAAGGAGCTTTGAGTCTGAATTTTGAATTGCTATGCTGGCAAGCAGGCAACCAAGACCTAACTCTTGGAACATGAGAAGCAATAGAAAAACTAGGACATAGCACTACTATTATTTAAATGACTCTGGTGTAGTCAGATGCCAGCTCAGA
>CM037631.1:24427140-24490263 GCA_015227895.2 Colaptes auratus
GCTGGGCAAGGGAAATGTGTTCGCTCCAAAAAGTCATTAAAGCCAAGCTAAAAAGGGAAGTTTTGATCTAATGAAGAGGAGCTTGCTGCGTGTGGCAACTCGCAGTATCTGCACTGGTGAAAGAAGGCTAATGCCTCGACACAACTTCAAGGTACATTATTTATGGGTTTCTATGGTGCTGCCCATGGAAGCACTTTGCAAACATGAAAGAGCTTAACTTTACGTCATTACTGTGGGGAAGAGCTGGTTTAATAAGCCTATTATACAAATGAAGAAGAGGAAGGCTGGGTAAATTCCAAGTCCTGGAAGGAAGGCAAGAGCCCTCCTGCCCCACCTGCTTTCCTATCTGCAGGAGTGTGGTGGAGACCAGGATCTTGGGCTTTCAGTGTTTATGGGAGTGATGCTACGGGAGGGACCGTGCCAAGATCCATCTCAGCTGTCCTCTGAGCATCCCTGATGCCTACCCAGCCTCCTCCAGCTGCCCTGTGGGCATCGTGGGATCCTCTTCTACCATGTGTCACAGCACTGACCTACTTACTTACTCTAGAGGAAATGGGCCTTTTGTTTTTCTCCTATGAGATCATTGCCCCATTTTGTCTATGGTAAATAGGGGAGTTGTGGTAAGACCCCAGCATTTGAAATCAACAGGACTTAAAGCAGGTAGCAGAGAGGAAGAAGTGAGTGATTGCATCTGCACAAGTGGTTCCAAACTACTGCAAAGTCCCTCTGCCAGGCAAGCCATTCCCAAGAACATTCTAAGCCTGCAGATGTCCAGCATGCTTGTGCCACTTTGTTTGGGGTCTGCTGATTAAAAGGGAGTGCTTTGTGTGTGGTGGACAAGCTAACCGAAGTTATCTGCTGTCTTGGCATTTTCTTCTGCCAAGTTCCTCTGTCTGAAAAGGAGAAAGTGGGGGAAATGTCATGAGCTTGTGGAAGCCTGGATGAATGCCCACGTTGAAACGATGTGATTTATTGGATCTGCAGATGATTTGCAACACTTTTAGTGTCTTTCATCTGTGTCTTTGAAGCTCTGCAATAAAAAGCAGCCCTGCCGCTCTTCAGTGACTGTTGCTTCCTGTTGGAAGAAGTTTATGATACAGCCAGGATGCCGTTCATGAAATTGAGGTCTTTCAGGTCTGGTGTCTAAAAGGAAAGTAATTTCTACAGAATTAGAAACTAACTTAGCACCTTCAAAGCTTCTAAAGCATCAGTTGTCTTTTTTATATAATTTCTAGTTAGTACTGAATTTTGTACAGTCCCTACTGAGAATTTCTTCTCTCCTCTGCCCAGCTCTTGCCAGTCCCTTCCTTCATCTGCTGGGTACAATTCTGGGAGGTGCAGAGCACCCTGGTTTAACAGAGATGTGCAGGAGAGATAAGATTCAAGGTTTAAGACCCAGATACTTTTCTTTGCGGGTCAGAGTGTGAGCACCGCAGCAGGGATGCAACCTGGTCAGACTGCACCACACACAGAAGTCTGAGCAAATTTGTCAACTCGATGCAGATCCCTCTCCAAAAGGTTATGATGTGAAAGTGTGATGCAAATGTGAATGCACTACCTTAACTGAAGCTGGTGGAGTGTTTCTGCAAGGAGTCCACTTACATTTCTGAAATCAGGACTAGCTAGACAGAGCCACCTGGCTTTGCCTGCTCACAGCGGTGCCAACACGGTTGTCAGCAGAGCTCCTCTTTTCCTAGGCCAAGTTAGTCGTTTGAATGGAAAGCTTCATGAATCACAGTGACTGAAATGCTTCCTCCAGCTCCTGCAGGAGCTGGGGCAGATCACACGGGTCTGAAGACTGTATGTTTTGGAAGATACAAGTGGACACGAAAACCCACCTTTGGGCACCTGAGCAAACAGCCTGAGCCTCAGAAGTGCTGAGCAACCTCCCTCAATGGAGGAAACATGGTTTCAGCTGACTAACTGTAAGCACTGTTAGCCTTAGCTTCTCCTCCTGTGTATTCATCTCCAAAGTGGGGATCATTATATCTCTCCTTCCCGGGTTTGGAAGCTAATTAGTTAATGTTTGTCAAGCACTTTAAGGTCTTCAGATGAAAGGAGCCGCAGATAGGCAAAGCATTGCTATTACTATTAATTATTTCTATTGTGCAAGTAGACATGAAAGCAGAAAGGGTGATGATTACTCGCTTCCTTTACAAGTGGCAAGACACAGTGCAAATACACAGACAGGGACCCTCCTGCCCTGCAGTGCTCCTAATCTCACCAGCCAGATAAACCAGACAAAGAGTGAGGAAAGGAGCACAAACCCAGGGAAAACTGGGTGACGTACCACACACGTTAATTTGCAACAGCTGCTTTTTTCAAAGTGCCCTGTCAGTCCGAAAGCACAATACCACTCCTCTGGAGACTGTAAAATCAAGAGCCAGCCTCTCTCTCAAAAAAAAGCTTTGTACAAAAAAAAGTAGCAAGTGGTAATAATTCTCCTTATTCGGCCTCTGATTTTTGAGTAAATCGAGCTTCGAAGTTTTTCTCTGCAGCCTTGAGGACTGAAAATATTCCGCTCTTCAAATAAGGTAAAAAAATTAATCAAAACGCTCAAAGAATAAGTCAAAGTATTTGAATAAGACAAATTCCGTGCTGCAACAGGTTGCTGCTAGCTGCTCAGCAAGGAAATGAGTGTGGGCTTGGTGGCAGCTCGTCTCCTTTTCCTCCCAGGCACCCAATGAGTCTCTCACAATTAGCTTCCATTCTCCCCATGGTGCCAGGGGCTCAATGCACAATGCAGAGAGTTTACATGAAGTAATGAGATGCTCCACAGTAATTTGTTCCTTTATCTAACCCCTGACTAGACAGGCAGATGCTGAAAGCTGTCACAAGTGGCTGCTAAACAGTTGGCACTGGCTCAGGAAGGGGTGGGAGGCATGACCAAGGCCAGCAGCAGTGTAGCAGGACTGGATGCTCTGGGAGAGATGCACCATGTGTGAACCATTCCACCTTTCCTCAGAGCATGAAGATTCACACGGGCATATCCTGAGCCAGGCAGTACTAGGCTAGCCCAATGGTCAGGCATCTGCATTTCTCACCCATGACAATTTTAACCCATGAGTGGAAAGAGGTTGTAGCCGGATCTGTGATGTTCTGGGTGAATCCAGCAACTGCTGAACCTTTGTCTGTGTGAATCCAAATGGTCATCTTGTTTGTGTTTTCCCAGGTAAAAGCATCCAGTCAATGTAACACCATCTGGTGATCAGGTTTGGGGCAGCATCAGCTGCATTTCTTTTGTGATTTTATCGCAGGACGAGGATCCCTGATGCAAACTACCACCAAACATGTGCTGCTATGAAAACTAGTCTTAAAAGAATCATTGACTCTTTCAAAGAGTGGTTCTTGAAAGGAAGAGGCAGTAGTGTTTCTGGCAGGTCGTAGGGCAGTGCATCCCTATCTCTCACTAACCATATGCAAGCGTTTTTTAAGGATATCAAAAACAGGTTTAAAACTACGAAGCAGTTGTCCTCCATGCACTGCTTCAGCTTTCCAGGTTTGTGTTTCATCCTTGGGCTCTCACCAAGCTCCCTTTAATGGCTACAGACATTGTGTTTCCTTCCCTTCCTGCACGCTGGTGGAGCAAGACCCAGGCTTGAAGCCCTGGTCTTGCACAGGGCAAACGACGTCTACCGGAGGAGGAGGCCCTCCAGGTTTTTATTTTCTAATGTGTGTGGGTTCATCTCTCATTTGCCTCTTTTATGATTCTGTCTCCACCCAGTATCCTCTTTCTTAACACTTCCCCAGGTTCTTGTCTTTCTCCCAGCTCCTGGAGACCTGCTGTCATCACAGTTAATGCATGTCCTGCCCTTAGCTCAATTTAGGCCCACGCCCTAATATAAAGAATGGATTACACCACTGAGGGATGACAGCAGCATATGCTGGACAGTTTGTTCATGTTTTCAAGTCTGTCTTTTTCATGTCTTCCTCATGCTGGCTGTGAAGGAACTGTGGATTCAAGCCAGCTCTGCTAGAGGGACCAGAGACCAAGCGCCGATGGCAGTACAGTGCCACTGCTTCTAACATGGCCATGGTGCTCAGTGCAAAGAGCTGTGTAGCTGCCCCTTTGAAACACCAGCACTGTGCTGATATCCCTCTCTGACATATGGCAGTCCTTCACAAAGACACACCACCAGTGAGCAACTGGGCTTGGCAGGATCTCCAGAGGTCATCTGGTCCAAGCTCAGGCAAGGCCACCTGGAGAACACTGCCCAGGACCATACCCAGACAGCTTTTGATTACCAAGAATGGAGACAGGCAGCTCACACCTTTTTTATAAAGGACTTTTAATTGTGTCTCCTTTGGGTACCTAATTTTAGATAAACAGAAATGCCTGCAGTCCACCTTCCTTAACATCTCCTCGTTCTCAGAAAAACCTGGAAGTGCCATTCAGTGGACAGAGGAGCAGAAAGGAGGAGTGGCTGACACCCTGGAAGGCTGTGCTGCCATTCAGTGAGCCCTGGACACACTGGACAGATGGGCAAAGACAACTCTAACAACGTTCAACAAGGACAAATGTAAAGCCCTGCATCTGGGGAACAATAATACAATGCACCAGCACAGGTTAGGGGCTGACCTGCTGAAGACTAGCTCCACAGGGAAGGACCTTGGATAAGAAGTTATCCATGGGACAGCAATGTGTCCTGGTGGCCAAGAAGGCCAATAGTCTACTTGGATGCATTAAGAAGAGTGTGTCCAACAAGTTGAGGGAGGATTTCCTCCCCCTCTACTCAGCCCTAGTTAGACCACGTCAGGAATATTGTGTGCAGTTTTGGGCTCCCAAGTTCCAGAGGGACAGGGAACTACTGGAGAGAGTTCATGGAGGGCTACAAGGATATTTAAGGAACTGAACCATCTCTCTTATGAGAAAAGACTGAGAGACCTGGGGCCACTTAGTCTGGAGAAGAGAAGCCTGAGAGGGGACATCTACAAACATCTGAAGGGTGGCTGGCAGGAGGATGGAGCCAGTCTCTTTTCAGTGATACCCAGGGATAGGACAAGGGGTAATGAACATAAACTCAATCCCAGGAAATTCCTTCTCAACATGAGAATTTTTTTTATAAATATATTTTTATATGTATTTGTTTGTTTGTCTAATGCAAGGGTGACAGAGCACTGCAACAGGCTGCCCAGAGAGGTTGTGGAGTCTCCTTCTCTAGAGCTTTTTATAACCCACCAGGACCCATTGTGTGACCTGCCCTGCTGTGGTCCTGCTTTGCAGTGGCATTGGACTTGATCTCTGGAGGTGTGTTCCAAGCCCTAGCATTCTATGATTCTATAGATTGCTTCATTTCTGGCTAATTCTGTGATGTGGTTGTCTGTGCAAGCAGCTAATGCCTTTCAGAATCCAAAGGAGTGCTAAGAAATGTTGAAAAGCACTTCCCACCAGCAGAAGCATTGCCCTGATTGCCTTGGTCCCTTCTGCTGCATAAGGTGAGTGGAGATTTAAAATACAATTCTGTCCCATGGTGGATCCAAACTAACAACTTCAGGGCTAGCAAGGGGGTGGATTTCCTTTCTTCAATGAGCTGCCACCAGCTGGAATAACCAAACAGATCAAGATCTGGTGGATCAGATCAAGGATGTTGACTTGTTGGAATGTGTCCAGAGAAGGGCAACAAAGTTGGTGAGGGGTTTGGAACACAAGCCCTGTGAGGAAAGACTGAGGGAGCTGGGGTTGCTTAGCCTGGAGAAAAGGAGACTCAGCGGTGACCTTCTTGCTCTCTACAACTACCTGAAGGGAGGTTGTAGACAGGCAGAGGTTGGTCTCTTCTCCTAGGCAGCCAGTACCAGAACAAGAGGACACAGTCTCAGGCTGCACCAGGGGAGGTTTAGGCTGGATGTTAGGAAGAAGTTCTATACAGAGAGAGTGATTGCCCATTGGAATCGGCTGCCCGTGGAGGTGGTGGAGTCACCTTCATTGGAGGTGTTCAGGAGGAGACTTGATGGGGTGCTTGGTGCCATGGGTTATTTGTTTAGGTGGGTTGGATTGGTTGATGGGTTGGATGCGATGATCTTGAAGGTCTCTTCCAACCTGGTGTATTGTATTATTGTATTATTATCTGAAGGCCAGCTGTATCTCCCAAAGCTATGCATTTTTCCCACCTGTATCAGTTTATCTGACACAGGTCAAAGTAAATAGTAAATATTTTTAGCAGGAAGTAGTAACTCTGGCTGCAAACCTGGCCTCATGTACACATTTGAAACATTACAGCTACACATACAAAACCAGTATTGATTTTCCTTGGCTGTTTGGGTTGTGGGTGGGGTTTTTTTTTGCTTGGTTGGGGTTTTTGGCACAAAGCTAGATAGGGATGGTCGACAAGAGGACAGCCCACTTGCAATAACAAAACACTCAATGATCACTTTTAACCTCTCGGCTGTTGCCCTCCTCTTTCCTGCTGGTGGGAGTCACTGCCCCAGGTGCCTTGGCTTACATGAGAGTTTTTCATCTCTCACAGGTTATCCAGCCAAGTCATGCTTCCTTCAGGTTGTTCAAAGCCACCACCCTGGACTACAGGAACCTTCTTTCCTGACAATGTCACACAGCTCTAAAAAAATGTAGTGAGTGCTTTTTGACAAAATCCATGTTCCTTCAGTATGTTCCAACTATTTGCTCTTCAGTACTGAAGGCTTCCTGAGGGACTCAAGGCAGTTCAGGGAAAGTTAGGAAGAGAGGGGAAGGATCCCATTTGGTCAAGTAAATAGGGGCATTTTCCAGTGGGCATTGCTTTTACTTCCTAATTCATCTGCACCCTGAGCACATGTTGGACAAACCCCAGTGACAAAACACAGGGATGAGAAATGCCTCTCAGCCCAAACCAGAGAGAAGTGTTGCACCAAGCCAGCCGAATGAAAGCACAAACCTCTAATTATTTTAATATTGGATAGTGCCAGTGTCGCTCTGTGTTAGGAGCACAAACAGCCCCTGGCCACAGGTCATGGTTCATTGCTATTTCAGAAAACAGTGAGGCTGGCACAGTAACATCCCTGGACAGAACACTCAGGTAATAAGTAAAATGAGGTCTGTGAAAAATCAGATGAGCATAGGCATGCACGAGCGGTGGGCAATACTTCGCTGGTGCACAGAGCTCTCCAGGTGTTGTTTCAGCACCATTCCCCTCACCCTAGAAGGTGCTTCTGCAGAGCATTAGCTTAGCACCCTTGGGATGCACCAGCTCAGAGAGTCACTGGTAACTACAGGGTTCATTCCCAAAGGGCTGTGTCTTAGTGGTATTACTAGTGTCACCAGAGGCAGTGATGCATGCACTGAGGAAAGAGAGGGAAACCTTTGCTCAGCAGGATGTCATCTCAGGGAGGAGAGAGAGTCTAAATATGTGGGAAAGGGGATTATGAATAATATGGAAGACAAGGGAAAAAGGGGGGGGGGGAAACATATTGGGGAAAAATGAGAGAAGGAGAAGAGAAGGAAATATCCATCCCTGTGATGTTTGAGCTGTTTGTTGCTGTGAAGTGCATGCCTACTGTATGCTGTGTGTTAGGACCAAATGTCTGGCAGTACCATGAAGTGAATACACTGCCAAAGAGTGCAGAGACTCTGTTTCAGATTTGGTCCAGAACAACTTCCATTCCACCTCTTCAGACCCATGCATATTCTTAATGTAAACACTATGACCTGCACCACACAATTATTCACCCATTTTTTTATGGCTCACTCTGATCTGATTCAGGACTTGAGTCTTTTTGCACTGAGCTGCTCCTCATCTTCCTCGGTGCTTTTTGCTTCCTGTTGGCTGGGATTGTGTGGGGCTGGGATATTTCAGATAGAGGAGAACCTGAATAACCCCGGTACTGCCACTTCCACCTTGCTGTTTCTACCTTAACAGGGCATTGGTATGCTTCTGGACAGGGGCAAGGCATGTTAACCTACGTACCTGCTGCAAGAGCAGGAAAGGCCTTCTGGAACTCCAGGGCAGTGCCCCAGCTCTTGAATCTCCTTGGAGCCAGCCCATCTTGGGAAAAGCCTCATAACAGCAGTTGTTGTCCTGGTTCTTCCTCGGGAAAATCAACCTCCCTTTATCCCAGTTGAAGAAAACATTAACAGCAAGGTTTCACAGGGAACAGCAGCAAGAGACCATTTGTGTGATGGAATAAATTTAATTGAGGTGCATGTCACTGTGTACTTGGAATAAAGCTTTCACTTCAGAGGATCCACTTGAGATTTGTCCTAGAATGGCTGAGAGCAGAGCTGCCTGGCTCCTTTTTACACAGCATATCAACAACAAAAAGGGCATTTTCTCATTAGTGCACCACAGCTGCACATCAAATAGGGCAGATCTATTAATAGAGTAAGTGGGCAGTCAGATATGCCCTTCAAAGCCTGCATGGAGCTCTAGTTCTTCAGTTTCTAACTCATACATTGCAGCACCCAGGGAGACTGTAGGGCTGGAGTGGTTTTCATTCCCAGTGTGATGAACAGGATTTCTCACATGTTTAAATTTCCTCTCTCAGTGTCCATGCTAGTACATAGAACTGGAAAATTAGTGAAGAGTTTATGGCTGAAAGGATAGAAATAAAAGCAGCACCAGAGGTGATGTACAATAACCCAATATAACCAGGAGGCATTGATCAGTGGAACACAAAATGCTTTCATCGCCTTCAAAGTCAATATTGCAGAGGGAAAAACAGATGTACACAACCATATAAGCTCAGCTTAGACACTACACACTTCACAGGCAAAAGGCTAAAATGTTTTAGAGCATGGTGGCTTTTTTCATTTCTGCAGGATGAGTCACTTCAGAATAACAGGCAGGAGTCAGGCACTCTGGTGTTACAATACAATAAATCCAGGTTGGAAGAGACCTTCAAGATCATCACGTCCAACCTATCAACCAATCCAACCCACCTAAACAACTAGATCATGGCACCCAGTACCCCATCAAGTCTCCTCCTGAATACCTCCAGTGATGGTGACTCCACCACCTCCCTGGGCAGCCCATTCCAATGGGCAATCACTCTCTCTGTAAAGAACTTCCTCCTAACATCCAGCCTAAAGCTGGCCTGGCGCAGCCTGAGACTGTGTCCTCTTGTTCTGGTGCTGCCTGCCTGGGAAAAGAGACCAACCTCTGCCTGTCTACAATCTCCCCTCAGGTAGTTGTATAGAGCACCCTTGAGTCTCCTCCTCTCCAGGGTAAGCAACCCCAGCTCTCTCGGCCTCTCCTCATAGGGCTTGTGTTCCAAACCCCTCACCAAACCTTGTTGCCCTTCTCTGGACACGCTCCAGTTCATACAGACACGTTCATACAGACTTCTGTTGTGCTCTGCTCTTTGGCATTCCTTCTGTACTTCAATTAGCAATTATTAATTCAGATCTCATCAGGTTCAATATAGATCCTACTCACAGTAAGCAAATCTAAAGATATTCCTGAAGTAGTGTGACAATTGTACCTAACATAGCTTGCCATTCTGGAATCACAGAATCATAGAATCAATAAGGTTGGAAGAGACCTCAAAGATCATCCAGTCCAACCTGTCACCACAGACTTCGCGACTACTAAACCATTGCACCAAGTGCCACGTCCAATCCCCTCCTGAACACCTCCAGGGACGGTGACTCCACCACCTCCCTGGGCAGCACATTCCATCGGCTAACAACTCTCTCCGGGAAGACCTTTCTCCTCACCTCCAGCCTAAACTTCCCCTGGCACAGCTTGAGACCGCGCCCTCTTGTTCTGGTGCTGGTTGCCTGGGAGAAGAGACCAACCCCCTCCTGGCTACAACCTCCCTTGGCTAGAAGCTTTTGTCTTTGAGCACAAAGCATCGTACAAACACAGACAAAAATACTGAACTTGTCCCAAACAAGTTTAAAATCTTTGTAGCAGAACAAAAGGCAAGAGATTGCTGTGGGCAAAAAAGCATAAAACTAATGCAATATTGTTTCTGCTCATGGTGAACTTGTTGAAATACTGCTAAGTATTCAGCAGAGAATGGTTCTGCGAGGTATTTGAAATTAAGAGACACAATCACGTCTAGGCACCAAGCTGAGACACTGAATGACAAGTGATAAATCATAGAATCATAGAATGCTTTGGGTTGGAAAGGGACCTTAGAGATCATCCAGTTCCACCCTTCCTGCCGTGGAGGGACACCTCCCACTAAACCTGGCTGCTCAGGGCTTCATCCCGCCTGGCTCTGAACACTTCCAGGGAGGGAGCATCCACAAACTCCCTGGGTAACCTGTGCCAGGGTCTCCCCACCCTCACCATAAGGAATTTCTTCTTAATCTCCAGTCTAAATCTCCCCTCTTCCAACTCAAATCCATTCCCCCTCATCCTATCACCTCAAGCCCTTTTATAAAGTCCCCCCCAGCTCTCCTGTAGCCCCCCTTCAGGTACTGGAATGCTGCTCTAAGTTCTCCTGGAGCCTCCTCTTCTCCAGGCTGAACAAAATCCTGAAGGAATACTGATAGTGGGTGCCTTTTATGCTAGGGAAGAAAACACCCTGAGAAAAGATGAGCTGTGTTCTGTGCAAAGCTCTTCAGAGCTGAGACGAGTATTTGCTGTTTGAACATGCAGCAGTTGAAAGCCAGGGCTTTCTCCCAGAAGATAAGTAAGGTTTTCATTTGGAACTTGCAGTATCTACACTCAGCCAGCTGCCAGGAGCTGGGTCCCTCTGAGCCAGCAACATGGGTGATGGAGAAAGCTCTGCCTGCTGCAGCTTCTCCTCTGCCTGTTCTCCCCTCCCCAGCTGCCAAAACCTGGAATCAAAGAAGCTATGGGAAGGAGCACCCTGGGGTCCTGGCTGGTTTGAGACCAACATGAATTTCAAAGTCACTCCCCCTCTGCTTGCCTTTGCTGGGCAGGAGGAACGTGGAAGGCGTGGGTCATGATCTCCTCTACCCTCACGTTTCATCCCACTGCCCATCCCCAGCACGTCAAGCCTTTGCCAGGTCAATCAGTCACAAGAGAGATGTCTCCATGGACCCAGTGGCACCAGGGTTAAAGCTCAGCTGTGTGCTTTTAGCTAAATGAAGTCTGATAGGCCTGAGAGACAGACTTGGGAAGGTGAAAAAAAGAAGCCTTAGAAATTAGTGCGGGGACACATTCAGACGAGAAACTTCAAGGTGAGCCTTGTATCAGCCCAGAGGGCTGTGTGCAAGGCAAAAAAGGGAAAAGCAGAATCGCAATTGAGTATGTTGAGCCTGAATGAGAATGTTAGCTATGTAAGGATGGAGAAGGTGTTACCTTAGGGGTATTATAGAGTAACAGTCTATAAAAACTCCAAGCAACCAGGACATGAGATTTGGGGAAGGGCTCATCTTAACTATCACCATGAAGTTTTCTTATTTGCTTCTTAACTCTGCACAAGCTGGCAGGTCAACCCAGCTGCTCCAGCTGTCAGTGCAAACTGCTAATGGTCTTCAAGTTGTTCAAAATGTAATTCTTTAAATGCCATTTGGCCTTTGCCCTGTCTGAAGATTGTCTTTTCCTTGGGGTTGAGGCACCATCACAAAAGACACGGTGAGACGGTGTTGCCACCGACGTCAGCTGAAGCTCGGGGCACCACCTTGTGCTTCAAACACATTTTCTACCACTCTCTGCACACTTGCACCCCTGGCATATCCTGCCTTTCCTCTTCTGCAAAACTCTGCACAGTGAAATGGCTGCAGCAGTAGAAAGGTCTCTATTGCTCCAATCTGCCTGTCCTGGAGGGGCCAAGGCATTGACCGCTGGAACACTGCCTTAAAATAATCAATAATGCTGGGTGTCATGCCAACCTTGCACTGGCCAACCAGGGATAACGTGGGGTATTTCCTCATTCTCTGGGGAGAAACAGCTATTTGTTTAATACAAGCTGCAGCCTGAAAACATTGCTGGGCTCCCTCAGATCACCACACTCCAAGACAGAGAAGCCAGAGAAGCCTGAAGCTGGCTGTGGGGAAAACTCTGGAGCTTGGAGGCCATCGTAGCCCTGTGTAGAAAGTAAGTAAAGATCTTTGCATGCTTTCCTCAGCATTAAAAAGCAAAAGCTTTCTAAAACCCCTCCTTTAAAATTAGAAGCTTGCTCTGGTCACCTTGCTTTAAAAAGCTGTAGAAAGTGCTTTTGTTTGCTGAATTAACAAAGTGTTTTGAGTGCTGAGGCAGCTCAGAGTGTTTACTTAATGCGTAACAGCACGGTCAGAGCCTCTGATGTACGCAAGTGGCAAAGTGGCATTTTGATGGTAGAGGCTCTTGCTGGGTCTGGTGCTTGATGTTTAGGTTAAGTTATCCTTGAAGCTGGAAGTGGTGTTGAGCTAGGTCAGTGAATGGGTTGTTGTAAGCTTCTGTTCTCCCAGCCAAAGCAACAGCGCGTTGCTTTGCACCGGGCAAGAGCTGGGTCCTCCAGCTACGTGCAAAAGATACAGAAGGGAATATATAACTCACCTACAAGTCTCAGCTTTTCTAGAAGGAGGCCAGGTTGTGCCTGAGCTTGTTTGCTTCTCTCTGGGGAAGTAGGTGAGGTTGAACAAACATATGGAAAAGCAAAAGCTGGAACGAAGCAGGAAAGCAGAAAGGTCTAAAAAACCCAAAAAGAGACAGAGAGAGAGGAAATACTTTGGGCATTTGAGAGAAAAACAGGTGAAATGTTCCTTCCATTTCCCTTCACTCCCTCCCTGCTTCATCTTTCATTTGCACATTGTCAATGTGCTGAGATTTTTAGCTGCTTGAGATGGAGCTTTTTCTGAAGGCTTGCAAAATTCCCTGCCCAATTTTGAGCAATATCTAAACAATGGATAACAGCTATAAACAAAAAAGCATCTCTGTTCAGAATATTCCCTTCTGGAATAGTTTAGTGCCAGTTCACTTGTTATAAAGCTGGATTCTAAAAGCATAATGTGATTGCAAAGGGCTCAGAAGAAAAGGCATTGAAGTGCAGTGCTCATTAAAGGTATCACAGTATCGCCAAGGTTGGAAGAGACCTCAAAGATCATCGAGTCCAACCTGTCACCACAGACCTCATGACTAGACCATGGCACCAAGTGCCACGTCCAGTCCCCTCTTGGACACCTCCAGGGATGGTGACTCCACCACCTCCCTGGGCAGCCCATTCCAATGATGAATTACTCTCTCAGTGAAGAACTTCCTCCTCACCTTGAGCCTAAACTTCCCTTGGTGCAGCTTGAGACTGTGTCCTCTTGTTCTGGTGCTGGTTGCTAGAGGTGATGGAGTGATGGGAGGGGATATAAGAGGGAGCAGCAGTATGTTTACAGATTGGGAGATTCATGCTGAACATGATGAAAGACTTTTTCTGGGGCAGCCCTGCAACAGGTCACACAGAGAGGAGGTGGTAGATGTGTCCTCAGGGGTTTCCAGAGCTTAGCTACACAAAGCCATGGCTGACACAGCAACATAGTATTGGTGGCAGTTTTGCTTTCAGCAGAAGGTTGGGGATCTGCAGAGATCCCTTTCAACCAATGCTTCATTTATTTTGATTCTTTGATTTTTAAAAGGTGATTGTTTGACTTGAAAAGAAGAACCTGATGTGTAAAATACTAAGCTACTGTTCTACACCTTCTGGTGGATTTCTGAAAATGAGGTGGGAGGGCTTTGTGGCCTTCTACCAAATAGCTGCAGGATTAGACATGTTTCCTTTTTCTATATATATCTTTTAGAGTGGATGTCAAACAACTCCTTAAAAAAAATTAGAATTGGAATTAACCAGGTTGGAAAAGAGCTTTGAGATCGTCGAGTCCAACCTATCACCCAGCACCATCTAAGCAACTAAACCATGGCGCCAAGTGCCCCATCCAGTCTCTTCCTAAACACCTCCAGTGATGGTGACTCCACCACCTCCCTGGGCAGCACATTCCAATGGCCAATCTCTCTTTCTATGAAGAACTTCTTCCTAACATCCAGCCTAAACCTCCCCTGGTGCAGCTTGAGACTGTGTCCTGTTGTTCTGTCATGGGTTGCCTGGGAGAAGAGACCAAACCCCACCTGGCCACAACCTCCCTTCAGGTAGTTGTAGACAGCAAAAAGGTCTCTCCTGAGCTTCCTCTTCTCCAGGCTAAGCAACCCCAGCTCCCTCAGCCTCTCCTCACAGGGCTTGTGCTCGAATCCCCTCCCCAGCTTTGTTGCCCTTCTCTTAGCCCACAGACTTATCTATCTTTATCTGCAGAAGAAGCACATCATAAGGAACAGTAAAGAAAGTTTCTCCAATACTTGCTGACAATATATTTTTGACTGAAATAAAGAAAACCCATCTAGTTGGGGCCCTAGTGAAGCTCCTTCATGTGTCCTAGCACCAAGGCAGAGCTGAGCATTACCCTGGAGGTGCTCAAGAGGGGACTGGATGTGGCACTTGATGCCATGGTCTAGTCATGAGGTCTGTGGTGACAGGTTGGACTCGATGATCTTTGAGGTCTCTTCCACCCTTGGTGATACTGTGACATTCCTGGTAATCACTTCCTGCTCTTCAAGACCTTCAGTGTAGGAGATTTCAAAGCAGCTTCCTGAGAGTGATCCCAGACAACCTGATACATTCTCTTCTCCTTCTACCCAAGGCCTTAGCCCCACCAAGAATTGTGTCAGCCAGGGCATCAATCGGTGTGGCCATGGCTTTGCTATAGATGTTCCCAAGGGAGGGAGAATTGTCCACTAACAACTGAAATGAAATTCTCTGTTCATTTCATATCAACACATGCTTATTCCTGGAAATTTTCAATCAATTCAATGAAACATTCTAGATTTTAATAAATCCATTTCAGATAATGTCTCTGCAAGGAACAGGCTCTGTAGAACACAATTAGCTACACAAGCCAAAACACTTCTTGCTTCAAAACTGGTTCTTTTTCCTTTAGGAAAGCTGCTGAAATCCTGTGCTCCCTTGCACTGCAATAACCCCAAACTCCCTGTGTATTTCCTCAGCAGAGAGCTGCCATGTGCACAAGGAAGTGTTCTAAGTGCATTGGAATCACCCTGCTCCCACTGGCAGCCTGTGCCATAGTCTCCAACATCCTCCTGTACTTCCCCAATGGACAAGTTCTGCAGCTTAGCGAGATAACGGATCTGGTCTGGTTTTTCCATGGTATACTGGGAGCTGGGATGCTGGTAAGAGGGGAGTGCTGCTTCCAGATCTTGTGGTTTTGTTCCTTCTTTCTTTTGTTGTGTTTGTTTGTTTGTTTTTTGCTTTAAATTCAAGGCTAAGAAAACCTCTGTTAATAGAAGTCATAGAGATGTGTTTTGCATAAACACTATGAAGCTGGGACTGAGAAAGTGCATTCAAGGCTGGAAAAGTTCCTAATCACAGAAATACAAAGTATTCCTGAAATAAATAGCAGGAATCCAAGCAATAGGACTGACTCATATGGAGAAGGGTAAGATGGGTGTTCACCCTCCATAAGTCAAAGGAACACTGGAGGTGCTGAGTTTTCACTGTTGTCTGCAGCCCTCTGTTACTCTTCTAATTGATTTTGAGATCACATAATTCACAAACAAAACAAAAACCACCAAGAAACAACAACAAAAACACAACCTGAAACAAGTTTCAATAGGTGTTTATCTTGGTAACTTCAGCCAGCACAGAATTAACCGGGTTGGAGAAGAGCTTTGAGATCATCGAGTCCAACCGATCACCCAACACCATCTAACCAATGAAACCATGGCACTGAGTGCCCCATCCAGTCTCTTCCTAAACACCTCCAGTGATGGTGACTCCACCACCTCCCTGGGCAGCACATTCCAATGCCCAATCACTCTTTCTATTAAGAATTTCTTCCTAGCATCCAGCCTGCACCTCCCCTGGCACAGCTTGAGACTGTGTCCTCTTCTTCTGGTGCTGGTTGCCTGGGAGAAGAGACCAACCCCCACCTGTCTCCAACCTCCCTTCAGTCTGTTGTAGACAGCAATAAGGTCTCCCCTGAGCCTCCTCTTCTGCAGGCTAAACAACCCCAGCTCCCTCAGCCTCTCCTCATAGGGCTTGTGCTCCAGAGCTCTCCCCAGCCTTGTATCACTTTAATGTCAATATCCATAACTAGAAGGAAACCTGTCTGGGAATACTGAACTTCCCAGCTCATTGGAAACCCCGCTCTCTCTTTATGCTCTCCCAATTATCCACCCACACGGCTCAGACTCATATTTCCCAAAGCAGGAACATGGTAGAAGGTCATTCCAGAAATGGTTCTCCACCAGCTGCTCACCGGCTTCTTCTTCCGCCTACTGCTTGGCCCTATTACTAATGCTGAGCTCGAACGTAAGCATGGGTTTGTGAAAGGAAGCCTAAAGGAAGAAGTGGAACTACATGAGAGACCTGTGGAAAAGTCATATCATTTCAAGCCCAGGAGTCATTGGCGTTCAATGAAAGGGAAGGCAGATGTTAGGCATGAGAGCATCACAAGCTCATAGAAGCCTTCTTCTAAGGTTTCCACACAGACTTCCCTGTGGCCAGCGCCACATACATCAAAAATGAGAACAGCAAGTTGAGAGGGGGAGGAAAAAAATTGCATTGACCTTCAAAAACGTGGCATTAGGAGCAATTATTGATCCACAAACAATGCTGCTGAGTGTACATGCTTTCCAGAAAACAGCAGTACAGAGGCCTGTGGGTGCAGGGGAAAGCAAGCAGCAGCAGCTCTGATTGCCAGGTGCTTGAAGGATGGAAAAATGACAACTGGCTTCTGGGCCATTGGAATGTGCTGCCCAGGGAGGTGGTGGAGCCACCACCACTGGAAGTGTTTAAGAAGAGACTGGATGAGGCACTGGGTGCCATGGTTTAGTTGATTAGATGGTGTTGGGTGATCGGTTGGACTTGATGATCTCAAAGGTCTTTTCCAACCTGGTTAATTCTGCATTCTGTATTCTGGAAGTGTCTGACTTCTTCCTAAAGTAGAAGACTGTCATGTAACACACACAGAGCCCTCATTTTACTGACAACAGCCAAATCCAGCAAATCCTCATTTCCATGTCAAAAGGCAGGTGTTTACAATCCGGCACTGCAAAGAAAGAGAGCTGCCAAACAAACCCTTCATCCTGAGCCAGGCTAATAAATAACACAAAGGTGTTCACAAGCTTAGAAGAGAAACTTCCAAAGAAAGATAGCCCTGGAGGAAAGGGAGTGTTGGTTTGACAGGCAGAGGTACTAGCTCACCTTCTGAGTGCCAAACAGTGGCATGCTGGGGCTGAGGCTGCCTTGGGGACCATCTGTCTTACCCGAGAGCTGATTTCTTTCCAGGAAAAGGAAGATCTCTTTAACCTCAATGCCTTACATCTTCAGGGTCTGGAGGCTGCCTCTGGGATATGCATAAAGGCAACAGAGAGCAAATCCTCTGAAAAATACTCAGGAGCCTCTAAATCTAAGCAGGTTTCATAACACAATCTAGAGACATGTTCCTCCTAGACATGTAATTCCCTGGGCTTCATTCACCATGGACATTCTGCTCTTACTGCCCTGTGTGGGACAATATCCCTCTGAGAACTAGGCAGGCTGTTTGTACAGCTTTTGTCTTTTCTGTTTGTTTGTTTGGGGGACTTCTCCTGTTCTCATTAACTTCATAGGGACCATTTCCCACATTCTCAAACACTCGTTGTCTGGTGTTGCTTTTTGCCTACACAACAGCAGTGGGGAGAGGCCAGGCAGCAGGAGTGCTCTGGCTACACAACCAGACACACAAAAGCTTTCATTTCCTCTAGCTACCAAACTAAAGCCAGCTTTTCCTATCTCCAGAGTGCCTCTGTAAGGTGGCATTATATCCTGAGACACAGGCAGCTGCTGACTTCACTCTATCAGTCCAGCTCCACCTGATAATTATGATGGAGAAAGCTGATGCAAACAGGGAGTTTCCTGTTGAGTGAAGTCCATTTTGTAGCTTGCAGAAGCATAGCACAAAGAACCAAAAATCAGATGTGTTTTAGGAAGTTGAAGACTAGTTCCCCAACTACAATCCAGAGCAGCATGCTCTGAAGATTTGAACTGGTGTAAGTCTTACCCTGGTCACGAATCTTTTCTGAGCAGAAATTCAGTCTCTCAGAATTGGCATCACTGCTCCTGAAAAACAAAACCAAACAAACCCAAAGCCCTGTTGAAAAGAAGCAGCATAAGTTCAGCAGTCAGAATTACTCTATCAGAAGCTTGTCAGTCAGCCCTAGCTGTAATCCAGGTTCCTCTTCAGCAAGCACCAACATCTAAGCAGGTGTAACTCACAGGGAAGAGGCAGAAGGCAGTTTGCATTTGAGGAATATGATGCTCCAGGTCCTAGACTTAGAAGTACTGCACCCTAACTCACCCTGTGCTTTCTTCATAGGTTATTTTGCCGGCATTCATGATGCTGGGAGCAGGCAGAGCAAGATGCTGTGCTAACAGATGTGGGGTAAGTGGATGTCGTTGTGTTGAAACGGCACTATAGGGTTGGCACAATAGCTCTTACATAGCTGCTCAGCGGGAGGAAACGCAGAATGACAAACCAGCACACCACTGTCAACAGCCCTCTCAGGGAGATGTGGAAGGGGAGCTTGATCTACAGTCCCTGAGTTGGGGCTGAGAGCTCAGTTAGCCAACAAGAATGTTATGCTATTGCAGCCACTGACAGGAGAGACTGCTCAGCTGGGGCAGGTGCTGGAGTATTTAGGCACAGCACTGAGGGCAGAGGGGTACGAAGCTACTTCACTCCACTTTGCCTTACGCAGAGTAAACCATGGCTCAATTTCCTCCTGCTCCAGGCAATCCTAAATATTGACAGCTGCCTGTTCCTTCTGCTTCCACCTGGTCCTGTTTCCTCCACATCCTTCCATGGCAAATTGCTTTTCCATAGGTTCATCCTCGCTTACCTCTGTAGGGGCAGACAGGCCACCTACTTTCCAGGCCCATGTTAAGAATCCGAGCCACTGAAGCCAACATTTCTTCCTGGAGGCTTGTTTCCATGCTGTGACCAGTAGCACACATTTGCCCAAGCACTGTGCAAATGCAATTGGGGCTCTCTGTCATCCAGAAACAGGCCAGAGAGGCTTTTTCCTCTGATGATTAAGAATATTCTAAAGCAAAATGTCATGCTTGCATCTCCACTAGTCCTTAAGCCCTGCACACAGACTTAATACAATACAATAAATCCAGGTTGGAAGAGACCTTCAAGATCATCGTGTCCAACCTATCAACCAATCCAACCCACCTAAACAACTAGATCATGGCACCAAGCACCCCATCAAGTCTCCTCCTGAATACCTCCAATGATGGTGACTTGTGTGTGGCTGTCCTTGTTGGCAAGAATAAACTGTCTTGGAAGGTTTTTTTTCAGTCTGTATCATTCACAGAAGCAGCCTGGAAGGAGAGATTTCATACAATAAAGCATCTCTCTTCTGTACTCTTCAATACTTACTTTTATCCATGAGAAAACCTTTACCTCTTCAAGATGGTTTATTTGATCAATTATCCATAGAATCATAGAATCAATAAGGTTGGAAAATACCTCAGAGATCATCAAGTCCAACCTATCGCCCAGCACCTCAGGACTAACTAAACCGTGGCTTCAAGTGCCACCTCCAATCCCCTCTTGAACACCTCCAGGGACGGTGACTGCACCACCTCCCTGGGCAGCACATTCCAATGGTCAACAACTCTTTCTGGGGAAGAACTTTCTCCTCACCTTGAGCCTAAACCTCCACTGGCACAGCTTGGGACTGTGTCCTCTTGTTCTGGTGCTGGTTACCTGGCAGAAGAGACCAAGCCCCACCTGGCTACAACCTCCCTTCAGGTAGCTGTAGACAGCAATAAGGTCTCCCCTGAGCCTCCTCTTCTCCAGGCTAAACAGTCCCAGCTCCCTCAGCCTCTCCTCATAGGGCTTGTGCTGAAGACTCTCCCCAGCCTCGTTGCCCGTCTCTGGACATGTTCAAGAGTCTCAGTGTCCTTCTTAAATTGAGGGCACAGGACTCAAGGTGTGGCCTAACAAGTACATCCCAAGGGACATGTCCTTACATTGATTTTACCAAATGTCACATGCACAGAGGGGATGCTAATGATGGCCAAGTAGGCCAGTTGCAGAGCTGGAGTGTGAGCCTAAGCTCCCTAAACCCAGTGCCTGAGGCAGGTGATTTCTCCAGATTTTGAGTGATGTAGAAAGTGGTGGTGAAAAACAGCTATAGTCTGAGTGTTCCCTCACCATGGTGAGTGTCTAAGGGAAATCCACCTGAAAGGGGCTTAGTTTGTAGAATATCTCAGGTGTCCTGTCTCCATTTCTTTATCTCAGCACTAAATAGGACACAGAGGACCCAGTCTCAAGCTGTGCCAGGGGAGGTTTAGGCTAGGAAGAAATTCTTCCCAGAAAGAGAGATTGGCCATTGGACTGTGCTGCCCAGGGAGGTGGTGGAGTCACCATCACTGGAGGTGTTTAGGAAGAGACTGGATGGGGTGCTTGGTGCCATGGTTTACTTGATTAGATGGTGTTGGGTGATAGGTTGGACTTGATGATCTCAAAGGTCATTTCCAACCTGGTTGGTTCTATAATTCTATAATTCTAAATATTGTAGAGCCAGAAGTCAAACTTCCACAAATTGTCTGACTCCCCCAGCCCATGGATGAAGGTGTTAGAACAGTGCCATCCAGCAGCCCACACCCACAGACCCCCAACACTCCTCCATTCCTCTCCACCTCCCTTTCTCTGTCTGACCCATTCCTAGCAGCAGCATGGGATTGCTGGGTATCCTGTCTGCACTTTCCCATCACTGATTGTTTACCTGCAAACTGTTCCTCCTCTTCCTCATGCACTGTTATAGAGAGACACAGCAGACACCGCTGAGCAAGTAATCTGTACAGACCTGGCTGCTGGCCAGGTGATGTAGCTACTCAAACCAAACTAGATAATAAGCTCAGTGAGGACAATGTGTCTTTGAAATTGTTGCCTTCTGGGACTGTGGGAATTGTTCAACTCTTTGAGGTGTAAAGGGGTGAAGGAGAGAAAGCAGGCCATCCAGAAGGACCTTGACAGGCTGGAGATGACAACCTCCTGGGGTTCAACCAGACCAAGTGTAACATCCCGCATCTGGGTTGGGGCAATCCCAGGCACCAATATAGGCTGGGCAGCAACTGGCTTGAGAGCAGTATCTGGGGGTGCTGGTGGACGAGAAGCTCAACATGAACCACCAGAGTGTCCTTGCAGCCCATAAAGCAAATCACATCCTGGGCTGCATCGAGAGAAGCATAGCCAGCAGGTCAAGGGAGGTGATTCTCCTCCTCTACTCTGCTCTGGTGAGACCCCACCTGGAGTAAACCATCCAGTTCTGGAGCCCCTATTACAGGAAGGATCTGGAGGTGCTGGAAGGTGTCCAGAGAAGGGCCATGAGGGTGATCAGAGGGCTGGAGCACCTCTCCTATGAGGACAGACTGAAGGAGTTGGGGCTGTTCAGTCTGGAGAAGAGAAGGCTCTGAGGAGATCTCATTGTGGCCTTCCAGTATCTGAAGGGGGACTACAAGAAAGCCGGGGAGGGACTTTTGAGGGTGTCAGGTAGTGAGGGGGAATGGAGCAAAACTAGAAATGGGTAGATTCAGACTGGATGTTAGGAAGAAGTTCTTCCCCATGAGGGTGGTGAGACACTGGCGCAGGTTGCCCAGGGAGGTGGTGGAAGCTCCATCCCTGGAGGTTTTGAAGGCAAGGCTGGATGTGGCTCTGAGTCACCTGATCTAGTGGGAGGTGGTGGAGTCACCATCATTGGAGGTGTTCAGGAGGAGACTTGATGAGGTGCTTGGTGCCATGGTCTAGTTGTTTAGGTGGGTTGGATTGGTTGATAGGTTGGATGCAATGATCTTGAAGGTCTCTTCCAACCTGGTTTATTGTCTTGTATTGTATTGTGTCCCTGCCCATGCAGGGGGGTTGTAACTAGATGATCCTTGAGGTCCCTTCCAACCCTAACAGTTCTATGATTCTACAAGTCACTCTATAGTGGCTCAATGTAGAGATGAGATGGAGACATGAACAAAATGCAAGTGGATGTGAATGGCATTAAACCCAACCATTTCCCCTGGGGAAGAGTAATTTCCAATCATGCAAAAACAGGTGAATATTGCAGGGAGATCTGAAGGCTGATGATGTGCATCCTCAGGTGAAAAAAACCTCAGGGAAACTTTGCTCTGGGGATAGTGAAGGAAATGCACAGATGCTCACAGAAAGTTTCCTCAGATGCTCTCAGTGCATGGGCAGTATGACCAAGGCCGGGTATGGTGTGAATCACCAGAAACTGCAAAGGAGAGGAGCCCTGGGACCAGTTCAAACATGCATGATGGTAGCAAATTCCCAAGGTAGTAGAGCTCCTTGCAAGGTCAGTCTGGGTGGATGTGACGTGGGGTCCCCAGATCTTGGTGGCTTTTCCACCAACCTCTACCTGCTGGCAGAGAAGCAGCCTACACTGGAGCTACTCAGGAGCTTCTGTAATCCAAAGGTTAGTTTGACAACCTTTCTGCTTTGGGGACCTTAACTATAACATTACAATTTACTGAATACTCAGCATTCCTTTGCACAGGACAAAAGAAAAAGGCTAAAGAACTAATACTGATCAGGATTGTTACTGAGTCAGAACATAACCATTTTCCTCAGGGGTAGGGACTCCATCCTCTGATATTTTGTGCAACCCCTGGTTTCAGACTTCATCCTAGCTTTGACATGGTCCTAAAGTATCAACATCAGTAACAATAATTACTAAATATCTCATCCTTTTAGTCACCTTATTGAATTCTCCATTTCATGGCAATTATGTGCTACATTGAGTAAGTTTCTTTCATTAATCCATTTTACTGTTGCTTACAAACATGCAAGATGACTTCTTGTCCTTGCATTATGGAGTAATGATTTGGGAAAGTAACAGGTTTAGAAGGATTCCATGTCATGCAGTTTAGCATGCACACCCCTGAAAGCATCCATTGTGCTGGCACCATGAGGAAAGAAAGCCTTCCCAAAGCACAGCTTCTGTTGTTGCATCAGCAAATATGCTCCAGTAGAGCCCTTTAAATCTTCCTTAAGAGGCACTCAGATTACACATCTAAGTGCCAGGTTCTACACATTGGCCACAACAACCCAATGCGGTGCTACAGGCTGGGGGCAGAGTGGCTGGAGAGCAGCCAGGCAGAAAGGGACCTGGGGGTACTGGTTGATAGTAGGCTGAACATGAGCCAGCAGTGTGCCCAGGTGGACAAGATGGCCAATGGCATCCTGGCCTGTATCAGGAATAGTGTGGCCAGCAGGAGCAGGGAAGTCATTGTGCCCCTGTGTGGTTAGACCACACCTTGAGTCCTGTGTCCAGTTCTGGGCTCCTCAGTTTAGGAAAGATGTTGAGTTGCTGGAAGGTGTCCAGAGAAGGGCAACAAAGCTGGGGAGGGGTTTGGAGCACAGCCCTATGAGGAGAGGCTGAGGGAGCTGGGGTTGCTTAGCCTGGAGAGGAGGAGGCTCAGGGGAGACCTTATTGCTGTCTGCAACTCCCTGAAGGGAGGTTGTAGCCAGGTGGGGGTTGGCCTCTTCTCCCAGGCAACCAGCACCAGAACAAGAGGACACAGTCTCAAGCTGTGCCAGGGGAGGTTTAGACTGGATGTTAGGAGGAAGTTCTTCATAGAAAGAGAGATTGGGCATTGGAATGTGCTGCCCAGGGAGGTGGTGGAGTCACCATCACTGGAAGGCTTTAGAAAGAGACTGGATGGGGTGCTTGGTGCCATGGTTAGTTGATTAGATGGTTTTGGGTGATAGGTTGGACTTGATCTTGAAAGTATTTTCCAACCTGGTTAAATCTATTCTATTCTATTCTATTCTATTCTATTCTATTCTATTCTATTCCTTTCCAATATTTTCTATTCTATTCTATTCTATTCTATTCTATTCTATTCTATTCTATTCTATTCTAATACAATACAGTACAGTACACCACCAGGTTGGAAGAGACCTTCAAGATCATCACGTCCAACCCATCAACCAATCCAACCCACCTCAATACAGTATAATACAATACAATACAATACAATACACCTAAACAACTAAACCATGGCACCAAGCACCCCATCAAGTCTCCTCATGAACACCTCCAATGAAGGTGACTCCACCACCTCCACGGGCAGCCGATTCCAATGGGCAATCACTCTCTCTGTATAGAACTTCTTCCTAACATCCAGTCTAAACCTCCCCTGGCGCAGCCTGAGACTGTGTCCTCTTGTTCTGATACTGGCTGCCTGGGAGAAGAGACCAACCTCTGCCTGCCTACAACCTCCCTTCAGGTAGTTGTAGAGAGCAAGAAGGTCACCCCTGAGTCTCCTCTTCTCCAGGCTAAGCAACCCCAGCTCCCTCAGCCTCTCCTCACAGGGCTTGTGTTCCAAACCCCTCACCAACTTTGTTGCCCTTCTCTGGACACGCTCCAGCAAGACAACATCCTTCCTAAACTGAGGGGCCCAGACTATTCTATTCTATTCTATTCTATTCTATTCTATTCTATTCTATTCTATTCTATTCTATTCTATTCTATTGCTGTAGAATATAAGAGCAACCTCCAGACAAGACTCTAGAAGAATACATATAATGGGGAAATGCCACTGTGCCTTTAAAAAATGCCCAGGAGAACAAATTCCTCAGCTGCAGTAACTTCAGTCTCCCTTTCAGTGACAGGTAGCCTTTAGCTATATAAATGTGGTGGGTTGAAGTTTCCCCCAGCATTAACTTTTAGCCAGACTGGCTCAGTTAGAAGCAAATGAAGCTGTATTTACAAGTAAATAAAATTTACAAGTAAAGTAGGTGGATTGTATTGTATTGTATTGTATTGTATTGTATTTAGGTGGGTTGGATTGGTTTATGGGTTGGATGTGATGATCTTGAAGGTCTCTTCCAACCTGGTGGTGTATTGTATTGTATTGTATTGTATAAGTAAAACCCACCCTTCACAATGGAAAGCAATGAATGTGTACAAAATATACAGGATTTACAATGTTATACAAGTATTTACACTTAGCAAATAACAAGGAAACCCCCCTGGTCCAAAAGGCCAGGGAAGCTGCTCCACTGCCCCCCCCAAACCTCCCCAAACCCCCTGTACCAAGAGAGAGAGAGAAGATGAGAGAAAGCAGTGTTAGTCTTATCTCAAGGTCAGTCAGAAGAGTTATCTTCTCCTGGGCAAAGCAGAACAGCCAAGATCAGAGGAGAAGGGAAAAGGGATGAAAAGGGAAGTGAAATGTGAAGGATTGTTATGACACAGCTGCTCTTATCCCAGACATTTATCCAATGAATTTGTTTAAACATTGTTTTGTTTTCCTTCTCACACCCAATTAATTTTCCTTCTCACACCCAATTCATTTATACTTTTCTGCTCAAAATCTGCAGCTAACTTTTAAAGGCATAACCTAAAACTACCACAATAAATATGTGTGCAGTTAGAATAATCGAGATTCTTCAACCAAGCAGTTGAAGTAAGTGAGAAAATAGGTGGAGAGGAATGGTTCAGCATGGGCAGGACACACCACAGGGCATGGCTGGTGATCTTAGAGCCACAGACAGTGCATCAGCTCTGACCCAGAGCTGCTTTGCTCTGGGATAATGTGCTGAATTACCTACATTGTGCTGGCAGCAAAACTGCTAAGAGGCAAGAGTGCAAGCCAACGTGCAGATAAAGACAAAAGGAGTGTCCAGCTTTGCAAAAAAGACACCAGCCCAAACCCACCAGAGTTATTAATCAGTTATGATGAAACCAATCTTAATAGAAATCTCAAGCACTTCTAACTCAAGCATTGCTTTAGAGGCAAAAGGACACACAAAATGAGTCAATTCACGCAGCGGCAGCAGGCAAGGCTGTATGGAAAGCAGTAATGTCATCAGCTGGCAAGCTGGAAACTGCATTCACCAGCCAGAACAAGTTTGGATAGTGAACAGTTTTCAAGACTGTGTCCACAAATCTGCAACGTGGGTGATGGATATTTCATTTGACTCAGTAATGCAACGCCCTGTGGAGCAGCTGGCATGAGCAGAAGGCTTCATCCTTCCTTGTGGGCTCTTAGATCTGACTGATAGTTAGTGGCAACAGGGAAATGTTGCTAGAGGTATTTGGCTTCAAACCCAAGTCATAAATGGGAGTGTTTCCAGTGTGCTTCCTCAGCCATACTTTTGCCCTGACTTCAAGGCAGTCTTGCTGCTTTGCCCCTTGTGCAGGTGTTCCTCTGTCTCTCTGTCTGCTCCAGTGTTTCCTTTTGTCTTCTGCTACCTGACAAGGCTATGAACAATCACAGGCAGGGATTCTTAACAAGACCAGTGGGAGGTCTATCACAGGTGCACCACCAGTAACATCTGCCTGAGATTCTTGTTCTGTATGCAAAGAGCAGCCAGATACATTCCACCCATCAACAGAAAACTACCCCAGAAGAGAGCAAAGGCGGCGCTCCTGTGGGAGTTGCCCATGCGGAGCACACACGTGCACTACATGTAATTCAGAGCCACTGCTGGTTCATTGCTGCATGGGCAGTGTTAACCACTTGCCACACTGCTGCAGCAGTAAGAAAGGCTCTTTTGCATTCTTTGCCTATTAGCAAAAGCAGCTAATGCATCTTCTGTTGCTTTCATACCTGCTTTAGTAGCTGCTTGCTGGCTTCTCTTGGTACAAGGGCTGAGAAATGTCCTCTTGGTGAAGATGTGGAAATGCCAAGGCACTTGAGACGTGGACCATATAAAGCCAATACTGGCTTCACATTGGCTTTTTTTGAAGGCAGACTCAGCAGAATTTTCATAATTGATTGGTCAGGTATAAAACTCTGAATAAATAAAGCTCTGGCCATACCCACTTTTCACAGAATCACAGAATGTTATAGGGGCTGAAGGGACCTCAAGAGATCATCTGGTCCAAACCCCCTGCCAGAGCAGGATCACCTATACCAGATCACACAGGAATGCATCCAGGCAGGTTTTGAATATCTCCAGAGGGGGAGACTCCACAACCCCCCCTGAGCAGCCTGTTCCAGAGCTCTGTCACCCTCACAGTGAAAAAAAAACTCCCTTATGTTTCCATGGAACTTTTGATGCCTCAATTTCCACCATTGCCCCTTGTCCTGTCATTGGGCATCACTGAAAACAGCCTGACTCCTTCCTCTCTGCACTCACCCTTCACATATTTGTAAACATGAATGAGGTCACCTCTCAGTCTTCTCCGAGCTGAAGAGCCCCAGCTTCCTCAGTCTCACCTCATAAGAAAGATGTTCCACTCCCTTAATCACTTTTGTGGCTCTGTGCTGGACTCTTTCAAGCAGTTCCCTGTCCTTCTTGAACTGAGGGCCCAGAACTGGACACAGTAATCCAGATGTAGCCTCACCGGGGCAGAGTAGAGGGGGAAGAGAACTTCTCTTGACCTACTAACCACAGCCCTTCTAATACAGCCCAGAATGGCCTTGGCCTTCTTGGCCACAAGAGCACAGTGCTCTTTGAGGAGCAAAACAAATACAGTTAGAAAACCTTTCACATGCAGGATAGCTGCACTACTCAGAGAAAGTCAACTATTTTTTATACCCACAAATATCATAGTATTATTATAGAATAGAATTGATTTTAATTGAATTGAATTGACCAGGTTGGAAGAGAACTTTGAGATCATGGAGTCCAACCCATCATCCAACACCATCTAATCAACTAAACCATGGCACCAAGCGCCTCATTCAGTCTCTTTTTAAACACCTCCAGTGATGGTGACTCCACCACCTCCCTGGGCAGCACATTCCAATAGCCAGTAACTCTTTCTGTGAAGAATTTCTTCCTAACATCCAACCTAAACCTCCCCTGGTGCAGCTTGAGACTGTGTCCTCTTGTTCTGTTGGTGTTTGCCTGGGAGAAGAGGCCAACCCCCACCTGTCTACAACCTCCCTTCAGGGAGTTGTAGACAGCAAGAAGGTCTCCCCTGAGCCTCCTATTCTCCAGGCTATGCAACCCCAGCTCCCTCAGCCTCTCTTCACAGGGCTTGTGCATCATTATGAGTTTCAGCATGCAGTGAGAAACAAAGATTGTTTCCTTCCCATTTGGTGTAAGCCTTCCATGCTACTCCATGCCTCTGTGCCTATGAAAGAAGGTCTTTTTCCTTCCAGATGCTGCTGTCAGTGGTGCTGGCTGTGCTGGGATTTGCAGGAGGAGCATACTGTGCAGTCGTTTCCTCACTGGGACTGATTGGAGGCCCTCTGTGCGACACTGGTGATGGAGAATATCTCTACCCTTTCAGGAACGACAGTCTGGAGTGAGTATGACTCACAGGCTTTCCCAGCTTTGCTTTCCCTAATTTCTCCCTGTTTTTAACAGCAAATGTGAATTTTTCAAAGTGAACTGATGGTCCACTCAGTCTACAAACACTTTGATATTTCTCTAAGCCTGTGTGTTCTAGCTCACCACCAGCTGGACCAGGGACTATCTTTGGGCAAAATGACCAAGTTTCTTGTTGTTCTTGTCAGCAATCCCCTGTGCAAATTGCACCATGCTTTCAAAAGGCTACTGAGCAGTGACTCTCACTGGAGTCAAAAGGAAATGTTGACTAAGTATGCCATGTTGATCTCTTAAATCATCATGAATTGAGTCCACCTACTTCTGAATAGCAAAGCAACAATCTTTTCTAACTCTTTAAAGTTAACCTTGGCAACCACACTCTTCAAACCAGAGCTAGAGATAATGGATGGACTGAGCTGAGCTATCACAGCAGGAAAAGAGATTATGAAGGCACATTTTTAAATCCTTAGGGACCTTTCCTTTCTGTATTTAGCGTGGCCATGAAACAAAGGGGAGTTTCTGGTGGATACAATGAAGTACCTAGGTGGCTTTCTTCCCCACCCATCAACTGCACTCCTACAAAGGCAGTTCTGAAGAGAATCACCAGCTATAAAAAATAATAGCAGAATTTGAGACTCTGCCCAATCAAGTTCAGAAAATGTAATGCTAGAAAATGCAGGATACAGAACTCTGCATTCTATGTGCTGAAAGCAGTGTCAATTGTTTTCGTTTCTGATACATTGCCAATTATTTTTCTCTATCACAGAGACAATTATTTGTTCAACCAGACAACATGGAGCATTTGCAAAGAACCTGAAAATATCATCCTTTGGAACATCATCCTTTTCTCTATTCTCCTGGCCATTGGTGTCATTGAAGCCATCCTTTGTCTTATTCAAGTTGTCAGTGGACTTGCTGGTTTCATATGTGGCACAGGTGTGAGGAGAAGAAAGGTTGGTATGCAGTAGCAGGCTTCAAAGGGCTTTACATTCATACATAATCTACTTTAAGGAATCAGAGAGCTCTACACATTCCCTGAATGAGCTCCTCCAAAGAGCTGGGGCAGTACAGGCGGATTTGCACAACATTTCTCCTTCACTTTGTATTCAGGAATAACAACAACAACAACCCCATGCAGTGCTACAGGCTGGGGGCAGAGTGGCTGGAGAGCAGCCAGGCAGAAAGGGACCTGGGGTACTGGTTGACAGCTGGCTGAACATGAGCCAGCAGTGTGCCCAGGTGGACAAGAAGGCCAATGGCATCCTGGCCTGTATCAGGAATAGTGTGGCCAGCAGGAGCAGGGAGGTCATTGTGCCCCTGCACTAGGCACTGGTTTAGGCCACACCTTGAGTCCTGTGTCCAGTTCTGGGCTCCTCAGTTTAGGAAAGATGTTTGAGCTGCTGGAAGGTGTCCAGAGAAGGGCAACAAAGCTGGGGAGGGATTTGGAGCACAGCCCTATGAGGAGAGGCTGAGGGAGCTGGGGTTGCTTAGCCTGGAGAAGAGGAGGCTCAGAGGAGACCTTCTTGCTCTCTACAACTACCTGAAGGGAGGTTGTAGCCAGGAGGGGGTTGGTCTCTTCTCCCAGGCAACCTGTGAAAGAACAAGAAGATACAGTCTCAAGCTGCACCAGGGGAGGTTTAGGCTGGATGTTAGGAAGAAGTTCTTCAAAGAAAGAGAGATTGGCCATTGGAATGTGCTGCCCAGGGAGGTGGTGGAGTCACCATCACTGGAGGTGTTTAGGAAGAGACTGGATGAGGCACTTGGTGCCATGGTTGAGTTGATTAGATGGTGTTGGGTGATAGGTTGGGACTTGATGATCTCAAAGGTCATTTCCAACCTGGTCTATTCTATGCTATGTTATGCTATGCTATGCTATGCTATGCTATGCTATGCTATGCTATTCCAAACAGTTTTCAGGTATTTCAAGACAGCAGAGCAGTGTGATATCTTGACATACTCTGTTGCATGGTTGTGTTCCTATTCAAGAAGCCTTTTTGATAAAGTGTAATGAACCTCCCAGCACCTCTAAGTGAGAGAGATGAAAAGCAGAGGTAGTTTTAGTTGGCCAGCTGCAGGAAAAGTGTAATTTCAGAAAAATGAAAGAAAACCTCTTTCAAGTTGCCTTCATCACCATTGCTTCATTTTTACTGCTTAGTTTCATTGTACAAGATGTTTTGCAGTTAAGCCTGATATCTCTCTGGAATAGTAATTGATCATCTTTCATTCTTTGCCTTTCAGACAAATATTTCTGGAATGTGAATGACCTACAGGGATCACCAGGACAATCCCCAAGCTGCCAATACACAACATACAACAAGGATAGTGCACTGTGCTGTACTTGTGAGGGGGTGACAGACAGAGCCCAAAATGTGCAGGAGTTTCATGGGGCAAACTGATGTAATTTTCTTACAAAGAAGTCAGAGTGGAAAGATTCTAGATCGTTTAGATCTGAGACTCCACATGTTCACCTCTCTAAGTATTCCTGTTAAAGCTCAGGTACTGGCAAAACCACTGATCCGCCTGGTCCCGACTGCTGTGCATACGTGTAAACCACCAAGATCCCCAGATCACAGCTCACCATTTGCCCTCTTGTGTGTATGGAACCATTGTTAATGTATGTATTTATCAGCTGCACAAAGCAGATGCTCTCTGAATGGATGTAAATAGCCTCCCATCCCCTCCAAACCCCACTTTGAGCTTACCCTGTTGTGATGGTTTAACCCACCCACATCAACAAAAGCTCGGCCGAACTCAGTCGGGGAAGCAAATGAAAAGCTGTATTTTCCAAGCACTGATGGAATGCAATGGCTGTGTACAAAAATACACAGTATTCACAAGATTGAACAGGTATTTACAAAGAGAAAACAGCACAGAAATCCTCCTTGGGCAGGAGGACACTGCTCCACTCCCCGCACCCTTCCCCCCAGCCTCTCCCCTCCCTTTTTCCTCTGGTTAATTAGAAAGAAAAGAGAAAAGGAGAGATGTTAGGGACATTTAAGTTAGTTCAGAAGTGTTGTTAAGAAGTTAGTAATGCTTATCTCTAGTTTAGCTGATAAGAGGTCTCTGTCCAGGAGCAGACATGCAGTGCCAGCAGACAGAGCCGGAGTGAGAAAAGAATGGAAGAACAAAAGACTACATCCCACACATCTCCCAGTGAAATTCATTTAAGAATTCTCTCTCTTGTTTTCTTTTTTTACACCCAACTGTACAGCTAGGGGAATTTGCAGCTCTCTTTCTTAAAGGCACAGCCTGAAACTATCACACCTGTCCGTTCCTACTCACTTGCTACCCAGACACTCCCAGATTTAAATCACCATGCACAGCGAATATATTGAGCAGTGTTTGCAACACTGCAGAAGTTTTCAGACTCCTTCAGCCATCCTGGAGTCCAGTGTCCTGCTGTCATGTTTGCCCAAGTCCAGTGCACTTGTAGGTCAGTTCTTCAGGAGCATCTGAGAGATGTGGTGGCCCTGGAGTGGCATTTGGATCAATGTGGACAGGAGGGTTTGGAGCAACAGTTTAACAAAGCCTGGTTTTAAAAGACAGTGGAGAACCTCACCACCAATTTTTGCCCTTCCAAGACTGCATAGGAATTTCACTAATTTCCACAAAGGTCTGCAGGGGTGTTCTAGAATAGATAACATGGACAAAGCAATTACCTGATCAAGTTAAATGCTACATTGATAAGGGTAGTAATTATGCACATCTTAGGAACAAATAAGAGATATCATCTGAAAGGCAAAGAAAGCCTGCATTAGTCCTAGTCTTACAGCAACAGTAATCCCAACCAGGAGTTGCATGATTCCTCATCCTCTCTCAGGATCAAGCCCTTGATGCCTCAGGCTGCACCAGGGGAGGTTTAGGCTGGATGTTAGGAGGAAGTTCTTTATAAAAGGGAGATTAGCCATTGGAATGTGCTGCCCAGGGAGGTGGTGGAGTCACCATCACTGGAGGTGTTCAGGAAGAGACTAGATAGGGTGCTTGGTGCCATGGTTTAGTTGATCAGGTGGTGTTGGGTGATAGGTTGGACTGGATGATCTCAAACACCTTTTCCAAACTAGTTTATTCTATTCCATTCCATTCCATTCCATTCCATTCTTTCTATTCCATTCCATTCCATTCCATTCCATTCCATTCCATTCCATTCCATTCCATTCCATTCCATTCCATTCCTTTCCATTCCATTCTATTCCATTCCATTCCATTCTTTCTATTCCATTCCATTCCATTCCATTCCATTCCATTCCATTCCATTCCATTCCATTCCATTCCACTCTATTCCTATTTCTATTCCATTCTATTCCTCTGCTAAAAATGTAAACAAGGGAATATTTCACAGTACATGGCTAAGAAGCTCAAACTGATGTTGCAGTTTCTGTATTCCAGGTGCTACAGATGGCTTTGCCATGTAATTTCTAGAGCATCTAATATCCCAGTAGCATCCTGTTACTAAAACAAAGAAACAGGAACAGACATTGAGCATGCCACCAAAATTCAAAGCCAAACAACTAAGTAGTTACATCCAAGGGTGCAGAAATGTGTAAGTCACCACTAAATTTACAGTTGGACTTGATGACCTCAAAAGTCTTTTCCAACCTCAATGATTCTATTCTATGCTAAAGTCCATGACTGGCAGATTTCAGAAACTTAATCCTTTCAGTGAATTCCTCAATTCTTGGACAGGCCACTGCTTCCCTTGAGTCAGCCCTGCTGGAAGATAATCTTTATCCATCCTGAAGGCATGTATACAGTTACAAAGATCTGGATAGATTTAAAGCACTTGGGGTCTGTCTTTCAGAAAGAAACATTCATATTTGCTCAGTCTAAAGCTGCACTGCAGCATGGGAGCGAGTTACTTGAGCCCAGTGACTACAGACATATGTTTGTCTGTGCTGTCCTCTAGTGCAGCACACAAAATGTTTTGTAGAAATGCCTCCTTTATACAAAATAGGGAAGGAAACCTTAGTTCTGGGACCCTGAGTTTAGGAAGGATGACTTGCTGGAAAGTGTCCAGGGAAGGGCAACAAAGCTGAGGAGGGGTTTGGAGCACAGCCCTGTGAGGAGAGGATGAGGGAGCTGGGGTTACTTAGCCTGGGGAAGAGGAGGCTCAGGGGAGACCTTATTGTCATCTACAACTACCTGAAGGGAGGTTGTAGCCAGGTGGGGGTTGGTCTCTTCTCCCAGGCAACCAGCACCAGAACAAGAGGACACAGTCTCAAGCTGTGCCAGGGAAGGTTTAGGCTGGATGTTAGGAAGAAGTCCTTCTCAGAAAGAGAGATTTGCCATTGGAATGTGCTGCCCAGGGAGGTGGTGGAATCACCATCACTGGAGGTGTTTAAAAAGAGGCTGGATGGGGTGCTTGGTGCCATGGTTTAGTTGATTAGATGGTGTTAGATGATGGGCTGGACGCAATGATCTTGAAGGTCTTTTCCAGCCTGGTCTATTCTATTCTATTCTATTCTATTCTATTCTATTCTATTCTATTCTATTCTATTCCATTCCATTCCATTCAATTCCATTGATTCTATTCTTTCTATTCTATTCTATTGATTCTATTCCATTCTATTCTATTCTATTCTATTCTATTCTATTCTATTCTACACTAGCTCAAGAGCACATGCACGCTTCCTTTGAGCACAGCTTCACCCCTAGAAGCAGAAAATGTGACCCATAAAACTTCAAAGTACCTTCTGTAAAAACAAAAAAATAATTTAAAAAAAAAAATAGACCAAGACTTAATTGAAATTTGCAGTCACCACTAGGTGCATCTAAACCTGCCAGGTGGTTTTAAAAGCTCATGTCCATTGTCAGCAGTGAAATCTGGGCAGTGCTACAATATAAAGCGACTTCAAGACAAAGCAAACCGACTCAACCAGCAGAAGAGGCAAAGCTACAAGTGGGATATTCAGTGTGCAGCCAGACCAAGAGAGAATCCTTCATCAGCAGTGGGGCTCCGTGAGCTCTTCACGACCCTAAATGTCAGCCCTGCCCTCATCCTTTAGTTTCATAGAATCATAGAATCAACAAGGTTGGAAAAGACCTCAAAGATCATCAAGTCCAACCTGTCACCACAGACCTCATGACTGCTAGACCATGGCACCAAGTGCCACATCCAATCCCCTCTTGAACACCTCCAGGGACAGTGACTCCACCACCTCCCTGGGCAGCACATTCCAACGGCTAACAACTCTCTCAGTGAAGAACTTTCTCCTCACCTCCAGCCTAAACTTCCCCTGGTGCAGCTTGAGACTGTGTCCTCTTGTTCTGGTGCTGGTTGCCTGGGAGAAGAGACCACCCCCACCTGGCTACAACCTCCCTTCAGGGAGTTGTAGAGAGCAATAAGATCTCCCCTGAGCCTGCTCTTCTCCAGGCTAAACAATCCCAGCTCCCTCAGCCTCTCCTTGTAGTCATCTCCTTGACTCTCTCTGATCAGGGCAGTTCAGGCTGTGCCACACTGGGGGAGGGAGAGGTACCCGCTGGCACACACCAACTCCAGCAAGAGTCAGTGCATGCACAGTGCTGCTGCCATCTGCTTGTTCCAAGCTGTCCTGCCCTGGGGATGTTTAGCGTCTGTGTGCTAAGAGGGACACCCTCTGTCCTGTCAACTATGCAAGCACTAGACTCACTGATCTATGTAAATAATAAATACTAATATTATGAAGTTATTTTCTGGCTGGATTTGTGTGACCTGAAGGGCTGGTAACTTTATCTCCAGTAGGAAGAGTCATGGAATAACACAGGAAGTAGAACTAAACTGTCTAGCTGAACCACCTAAAAGAGTCTTTCCTGGGGAAGGCATCAAGCCACACAGTTCATGGAGAAATGAAGCCTTCCACCAGCTGACACAGAAAGAGGTGGTGTGAGGCATTACCTTTGGGCAAGATACAGTTGTCCAACCTACACAGGAGCACCTGGTGCCATTTGAAGTGCAGCAAAGAATCCTGCTCATCCTCCAAATGGCAAGGGTCTTCTGCATGTCCTCTGTCATGTCTGATTTCCACTCATAGCTAAGGACCTCAGCATCTCATCTGGAGTTAGCAACATGGATGTGGGGGGTGACTAAAGCAATCCTCTGTCTTTGCAAACACAAAATGATGATAAAAATTAATTTAGCTAAGAGACAGGAGATGGCTAAAATTAGGTCAAATTATTTCAGGGGTTTTATTTGTGGGTTTTTTTGTGGTTTTTTATTCTTCAAACCACCTTTTGCATGAGGCAAAGGCTGACATCTCACAATCAGAGCATCATAGAATGCATGGGGTTGGAAAGGACCCTTTGAAAATCACCTTCTCCAAATCCCCTGCAGTGATCAGGGACATCTCAATTGAAGAAGGACATTGAGACACTTGAACGTGTCCAGAGAAGGGCAACAAGCCTGGGGAGATGCCTTGAGCACAGCCCTGTGAGGAGAGGCTGAGGGAGCTGGGGTTGCTTAGCCTGGAGAAGAGGAGGCTCAGGGGAGACCCTCTTGCTCTCTACAACTCCCTGAAGGGAGGCTGTAGCCAGGTGGGGGTTGGTTTCTTCTCCCAAGCAACCAGCACCAGAACAAGAGGACACAGTCTCAAGCTGTGCCAGGGGAAGTTTAGGCTGGAGGTGAGGAGAAAGTTCTTCACTGAGAGAGTTGTTAGCCATTGGAATGTGCTGCCCAGGGAGGTGGTGGAGTCACCATCCCTGGAGGTGTCCAAGAGGGGATTGGATGTGGCACTTGGTGCCATGGTTTAGTCCTGAGGTGTTGGGTGACAGGTTGGACTTGATGATCTTTGAGGTCTTTTCCAACCTTGTTGATTCTATGATTCTATCTTTAACTACATGGGGTTGCTCAAGGCCCCATCAACTTTAACCTTGAATGTCTCCAGGGGTGGGACCTCCACCACCTCTTTGGGCAACCAGTTCCAGTGTTTTACTATCCTCATTGTAAAGAACTTCCTCTAACATCCAACTTCAATCTATCCTGCTCTGCTTTAGAACCATGGCCCTTCATCTTGTTGCTAGTCCTCTCCAAAGGGTTACCAAAGCCTTCTCCAGGAACTGGCCAACACATTGTAACTGGGGCTGCTTCTCACACCAAGTGCTGCAGGAAGAGCTGCAAACCCAGGCTTTGCTGGTGAGCAAAGCTTCAACAGAAATTGGCTGCATAAGACTACTAATTTTGACTCAGAGAGAACTGGCTTGACTTAAGATAAAGCACCTCTTTCCTCCTGCCCCCACGGTTCACAGAGTGCTGTTTAAGGCTCATCATGGATAATGTAGCACATTTAACCCAGAAAGGCAGGGCAAGGCTTTATCAAAGGCCCAGAGGCTTCTCTTTTGTCCATATGTATTTCTTCAGAATTGGGATTACTACAGATTTGAAGTTGCTTATTTGTTCATTGGGGGTTTGGTGTTTTGGGGATTTTTTCCCCAAAAGGAAAGAATTATTTAATGGAAATCTCTTAACACAGGAACAGACATTTTCTCTCTGAGATATTTTACCTGTTGCACACACGAATAACTCAGTAAAGTCAAGGAACTCATAATGTTCTTCTACATCTAACTTTTATGTACATCCATCTATCTACCTACCTACCTACCTACCTACCTACCTATTTTTTATCTATCTATTGTTGTTTAGCCTGGAGAAAAGGAGGCTCAGAGGAGACCTTCTTGCTCTCTACAACTACCTGAAGGGAGGTTGTAGGCGGGTGGGGGTTGTTCTCTTCTCCCAGTCAACCAGCACCAGAACAAGAGGACACAGTCTCAAGCTGTGCCAGGGGAAGTTTAGGCTGGAGGTGAGGAGAAAGTTCTTCACTGAGAGAGTTGTTAGCCATTGGAATGTGCTGCCCAGGGAGGTGGTGGAGTCACCATCCCTGGAGGTGTTTAGGAAGAGACTGGATGGGGTGCTTGGTGCCATGGTTTAGTTGATTAGATGATGTTGGGTGAAAGGTTGGACTCAATGATCTTGAAGGTCTTTTCCAACCTGGTCAATTCTGTATTCTGTATTCTATTCACCTACCTATCTGTATTTCAATCTGTTTTCTCTATACCTCTCAGTCTTAAACAATTAATGGTCAAAAGGTCACACAGACATAACAACCAAATCTTTGATTAATTTTTGATGTTTATTACTCACTGTGCAGTCTTACCAGGCTCTCATAGGTGGAGGAAAACATGTTACCTTCCAATCAAATAATCCCTCTCTCCTCTGCATTTGAAAATGATGCAGGAGATCACTTAAATCTGTGTTGGCTGGTGAAGAAAAAGAGAAATAAAACATGTTCCAGGGATTGACTTGGGATAGGAACAAAACCTTAGACCAAGGACACCAACTGAAAACCTGTGGATGTTTGGAGAACAATGGCCCAGTGTTTCAGCAGCCAGCACCAAGGGCATGATTCAAATCCCTGAGTTGGAAACCACAGACTAATTCATACCATCTCATTTCAAAAGGAGCTGTCATATCATTTGATGCAAATAGCTCAGATGCCTCAGGCTCCAGTGCTTCGTTTCTCTTGGGCACAAAGCAAAGCAAAACAGTGGGAGCTTGCTCCTTGCAGACATCCCTGTGCAATGGCCTCAGCCCTACTACCTCAGCCCCAGCCCTGCACCTCTCCTCCCAGCTTGCTGCTCACAGGCAACCACTTCTTTGCAAACAAACTCCAAACACACACACACACACACACCACACAAAAATAAACCCTTCCCATCTTCTCTGAGTGCTTTGTTTCATTTCCTACAGAGCACTAGCTCATTAGGCTTGTTCATTTTCAGAGGAGTTCCAGGGGACAACCACCCTTCAGAACTGTCCTTCCCTGCAGGCTCTGTCTCACCTCACAGCACCTCTTTCCTCCTGCCCCCACGGTTCACAGAGTGTTGTTTAAAGCTCGTCATGGATAATGTAGCACATTTAACCCAGAAAGCCAGGGCAAGGCTTTATCAAAGGCACAGAGGCTTCTCTTTTGTCCATATTTATTTCTTCCAATTGGTTAACTTGAAGGCTGAGTAGCTGGAAGTTCTCACTATGGTGCAGGTCATTTCCACCGCAGACTGGAAACTTCCAAGGTATGCAGCACTCCACTTGCTTCCAGACACTCCTCTGTCTTTATCAACCACTCATACCAGAGTTTGTTCCATCAAGGTCAAGTGATAAGAAGAGAGCAAGAAGTCAGCTGAGTATTCCCCAAGCAGATACTCAGAACCATTGGAGGTACATCAGAATAACCTGGCTGCTCTCTCCCACAAAAGGGCATGTGTCTCCCACAAAGGCTCCATAACATCTTCTCGCCCATGTGGACACCTCAGAGGCTCTAGAGCCTCAGATTTCAGGTGGCACCAGCTGTCTCTATGTGAGCAGCCAAATCATGCCCTGAAATGTCTACCAGGTACAGTGATACAGCTCTTAAAAGCAGCTCTGAGCCCAGAAGGCAGAGATCTGCCCATGAGCTGTGTTGCCTCACAGGGCCTAATATACATCGGTGAATCACATCCCAAAACTGCCTATTTCTCTCCATGGGTTAATTAGGGAGCTTAAACTGCAAAGCACAGCAGCTGGCACCCAAAATGTCTCTCCACCATGAGCAGGGAGGTGAAGGCCACCTCAAACATCTCTCCTATAGTGAGATTTCTGATTTTTTTTTTCCTTCAGTAAAATAGATGCATTAGCTGAGAGTCATCTAGTGGCAAAGGAGCACAGCAACAGGTCACCAAGGACCTGCTCACAGAAAAAGGCTCAGAGCGTGTCTGTGTGCAAATAGCATTTTTAAAGCTTTTGGAACATCCTGTTGTGAGCAAGGACAGCCCAGAGGAACCAGTGCCTCCTCTGACACTGACAGCTGCAATTTCTACACCTCTGTAGTAGATGCAACTAAGGTAAAAGGGAGGGTTTCTAATTACCACCCAGGAGATGTGGCTGGAAAGGCACGGTGACCCTTTTTGCACCCATGTAATTGGGTCTAAGGTAAAAGCCCTCAATCAAGCCCCTCAGTCTGAGTATAAATTTAAAGGAATGATTCACCCCAGGCAGGATGATCTCTTGCTCCCTAGCCTTTTTCTGCTTTTTTAAATCTTCCCCTCTTTTTCAACACTCTCTAGAGAGGCTTCCCACCAGATCACTGCTTAACTTACATGAAACCTCACATGCAGAGGTGTTACAGAAAGCACAGAGCTCCTGCACTTCTCCCTGCCGCTTCCTGCAGCCATCACAGAATAGGATAGAATCAACAAGGTTGGAAGAGACCTCAAAGATCAAGTCCAACCTATCACCCAACATCTCATGACTACTAGACCATAGCACCAAGTGCCACGTCCAGTCCCCTCTTGAACACCTCCGGGGATGGTGACTCCACCACCCCCCTGGGCAGCACATCCCAACAGCTAACAACTCTCTCTGTGAAGAGCTTTCTCCCCACCTCAAGCCTAATCTTTCCCTGGCACGGCTTGAGACTGTGTCCTCTTGTTCTGGTGCTGGTTGCCTGGGAGAAGAGACCAACCCCCACCTGGCTACAACCTCCCTTCAGGTAGTTGTAGACAGCAATAAGATCTCCCCTGAGCCTCCTCCTCTCCAGGCTAAGCAACCCCAGCTCCCTAAGTCAAACAAGTGCCCTAAATAAGGCAAGTTTTACATAGAATTGGTTATGAAGAATCACACCTGGACAGATGGAAAAGATTCACAAGGTAGCTAAAAAGATTGGTATGGCAAGTCTATAATAAATGCAACTGAATTCCTTAATACATATATGAGATCTTCTCAGACTTACATCTGTTTAAAGGGAGCCTCACAAAGTAGTTTAACAGTCTGGACCTTCCCTGTAGCTTCAATGCAGAGTCAGTCTAACAACATCTTGCTCTCCTGACTGCTCCCAGCAGTGAAATGATAATATGCTAGCTTTGAATATCAGCACACAGCTCCTATGGTTGGTCATAGTTGATTAGATGGTGTTGGGTGATAGGTTGGACTCATTGATCTCAAAGGTCTTTTCCAACCTGGTTAATTCTATTCTATTCTATTCTATTCTATTCTATTCTATTCTATTCTATTCTATGCTATGCTATGCTATGCTATGCTATGCTATGCTATGCTATGCTACTCTTCCATTCCATTCCATTCCATTCCATTCCATTCCATTCCATTCCATTCCATTCCATTCCATTCCATTCCATGCCATTCCTATTCTATGCTACTCCATTCTATTCTTCTACCATTTCCTAGGTTTATTGAGATGATTATTGTGGGCTTAGTCCAGTCACCTTTAAACACACAAATTCTTAGCCCTATCTTCTGCATTAGCCTTGTGCCTGGAACCTAGAGACACACAGATCTTCATGCCCTTGCACATCAGACAAAATACAACATTTCCCCTCCTTTAAGCCTTGCTAGTCTTACCCTTCACATCAGTGCTCCGTTGCTCTTATCAGCACTAATTACAGCCCTCTCAGTCTGTGTGCCCCTGAAACACAGATTTGAATATCTTCTAATGAAAAGGGAACGCAGAGTTGCCAATAGCCATCAAAAGAACAAGACTCTGCATCAAGTTCTCAAGACTTTAGGGTTTGTGCTGCATCTTTCCCTGCAAAGCACAGCAAATTAATACTTAGCAGTTTCTTTACAAGGTGGTAGTCATTTTTCTTGGGGTTTTTGTTGTTGGGTTTTTTCCCCTACTTTTTTTTTTCCTGATTCCCCCCCCAATTTTTTTACTGATTGTGGACTCAAAGAATATTGTCATCAAGCCATTATTCCTCTCTGATTTGAATTAAGCATCAGAAAATGTCTCTCAATATACCAGGCTTAGTATCTTTGGGCATGTTTTTCACCTTGACTTTAGCTACTGGAATTTGGGCTTCTTGGAAAAGCAAAAAGGACCAGCAGAACAGAAGCCCAACTGAAATGGCCATAGTTGGAGGCAGGAATATAAATGTTTTCCTTGGATTGTTCACTGCAACAGGTAAGTGTTCTTAAAGGACTTCTTAATATTCTTCTTAAGACACATGCATTCCACAGATCTGGGGGGGACTTCTCTTTCAAAGCGAGTCAACTCCTTTAATGTCAGGGCAGATTTTGCCTCAGTGTGGCTTTAAAGGAGTATGGTTTCATGAATCATTTTGGGATGGATTCTTCCAAACCTCTTCACACTGAGCAGAGCCTGATGTTTATGTAGATTCTTTCAAATTAAAGAGATCCATTTAAGAGTTTACTTAAGAGTTCAAGAGTTTAATTTAAGAGCGACAGAAGAATATGACACTTTTCATTAAGGAGTGCTGTGGTCGTCTTCTGTAGTCAGTTTCTGTTATCCAGCATAACAGAAGAAGTTTAATCCTGGGATAATCCAGCTCTGTGTGGAATACATTGCTACTCATGGTGAACATTGGGCTCTCTCTGCAACAGAGAATGTCTCTCCCTGCACCAGAGAATGTCTCCCCCTGCAACAGAGAATGTCTCCCTGAAACAGAGAATGTCTCTCCCTGCAACAGAGAATGTCTCTCCCTGCTGACTGTTGCAATCCACTTCACTTTTTTTCTCCTTGTTGCCTGAAATTTGCTTCTTTGACCTGTTGCATGTTTGTGTTTTGTTGGTTTGGGTTTTTATCTCGTTTGGTTGGCTTTGTGAAGTCTTCCCCAAGTGACACTCGCCTGGCTAGGACACTTAAACCCACGTTGTAAGGTTGTGTTCCGATTGCAATATTTGTTTGCATCTTTCCCCCCCCAATGTCTATTTTCTCAGACTCTGTAAGTGATGCTCATGAAAGATGATCCATCAGGCACAGCAGGGGGGGGGGGAAAGGCAATGCTGTTGGCTATAGCAGAGATTTTCCACCAAGAAACATGAAATCAAACAGGAATATGTTTAAAAAGTGCCTCTCAGTGTTTAAACGTTGAGCTCGTCCATGCACATTATTGAACCTGGGAAATCACTGTAGATGAGATTCTACCACTGTTACCTGTGCTCAGCAGCACACCTCACTATGAGGGAGAAACTTTGTAAAGGAAATAGAAATGTGATTAAATATCCATACAAGGCAAAGACTTGAAAGCTCTCAGGGCGTTCTGCAAGACTGGGTGAAAACCTGGATCACAATTCTTACCTTTCCACCTTCCATGCTTGCAGCCACCTGGGTTGGAGGAGCTTATATCAATGGCACAGCTGAAGTGGTCTATCTGCCTTCCAAAGGACTACTGTGGCTCCAGGCACCTGTGGGATTTGCCTTGTCCCTTGTTATTGGTAAATAATTCATGTAATCAAGACACTTAAGCTTAAAAATAATACATATCATATCAGGATATTAAGATGTGTGACAGAGTGTAGAATACGTTTTGAAAGGTGATGTTGCTTCTTCACTCTCTCCCATTGATACAGAATAAGCAGGTATCATAGTATCATAGTATCAGCCAGGGTTGGAAGGGACCACAAGGATCATCTAGTTCCAACCCCCCTGCCATGGGCAGGGACACCCCACACTAGATCAGGCTGGCCAGAGCCTCATCCAGCCTGGGGCTCCATCCTCCTTCAGTCCGTCCTCATAGCAGAGGTGCTCCAGCCCTCTGATCATCCTCGTGGCCCTTCTCTGGACACCTTCCAGTTACCCATTAAACTAAAACCTTAAAAACAAACAAAAAATGCAGTAGCTTGTACTTAGTGTAGAGTTTTGCCTGCCTGGAGCAGCTTATAGGACAAAAATCTGATCTGAGAACTTTGGCAGCATGTGACACTGTGCATACTGTTTTTCTTTTGTGGGATATGGATATGCTGAACATGTCCAGAGAAGGGCCACGAGGATGAGCAGAGGGCTGGAGCACCTTTCCTATGAGGACAGACTGAAGGAGTTGGGGCTGTTCAGTCTGGAGAAGAAAAGGCTCTGAGGTGACCTCATTGTGGCCTTCCAGTATCTGAAGGGGGGGCTACGAGAAGGCTGGGGAGGGACTTCTCAGGATCTCAGGTAGTGATAGGACTAGGGGGGATGGAATGAAGCTGGAGGTGGGGAGATTCAGGCTGGATGTGAGGAGGAAGTTCTTCCCCATGAGAGTGGTGAAGCCCTGGAATGGGTTGTCCAGAGAGGTGGTTGGGGCCCCATCCCTGGAGGTGTTTAAGCCCAGGCTGGATGAGGCTCTGGCCCTCTCACAGGTGTCCCTGCCCATGGCAGGGGGGTTGGAACTAGATGATCCTTGTGGTCCCTTCCAACCCTAACTGAAATATGATATGAAACTATGATTCTGTGGTCTTGCTCTCTACAACTACCTGAAGGGTGATTGTGGCCAGGCAGAGGTTGGTCTCTTTTCCCAGGCAAGCAACACCAGAACAAGAGGACACAGTCTCAGGCTGCGCCAGGGGAGGTTTAGACTGGATGTTAGGAGGAAGTTCTATACAGAGAGAGTGATTGCCCATTGGAATGTGCTGCCCAGGGAGGTGGTGGAGTCACCATCATTGGAGGTGTTCAGGAGGAGACTTGATGGGGTACTGGGTGTCATGATCTAGTTGTTTGGGTGGGTTGGATTGGTTGATAGGTTGGACACGATGATCTTGAGGGTCTCTTCCAACCTGGATTTAGTGTATTGTATTGTCTCTAATTCATAGACTGTTGAGAGCGTTGCCATAACTTTAGCTATTCCTTCAACATTTCTGCATGATGAAGTGATACAATCTTGATTTTTCTCTACAAATGCATTCTTCTGAGTAGTCTTGTCTCAGGATGAATTTGCATTGCATCCAGCTTATCCCACTTTACAGCTGGCCACCGGTCTGTTGAAATTCAGCTAAGTTTGCAGAGCCCAATACATAAGTTGTCATTTTGAAGCCCAAGAATCACTCTGAGGTTCAGCTGTCTCGCCAAGACCAAAGCTACTTCCAGTCCACACTGAGTTACACCAAAACTCTCAGGATGATTAAAGCAAGGAGCCCTGTGCAGAACATCCACAGGAATTTCTAAAAGAACAATAACCTTTATTCTCAAGAGAGAGAGAGGAGTCCAGCTGACGTGAATATGAATCAGGCTTGGAAATGTGCTGCCAGCATTTCTTATGTGAGTAACTCTTACTAATGAATTTGGGGAGTGCAGGTCTGATCCTGCAATCTTTACTCAGGCCAGTAGTGCCCAGACAAGCAGTCCTGCTGGCTTCAGGGTTAGGCACTGCACATATTCTTTGGTTTTAATGAAATGCTGTGCATCTGAAGTCTAATATTTAGATGAAGGCAGCTGGGACTCAGCTCAATGTGCAGATTAAAACAATATAGTTCTGGGAAGAGGCAATGAAGCCAATAAAATGTAATGTCACCAAAAAAAAGAAAGGAACTTGCATCATTGACCTAAAGGCCATCAACATGGTCAAGGACAAAACTTTGTCTGTTATTTAGCCAAATATGAGTCTGCAATGTCTCACTCTGACTACTGCCATTTACCACAGGAAGCATTTCAGAAAGGTTTGTGTCTCAGGTTTTTAGGTCATTGGAGATGGAGAGGAGACTCTATGTGGGTATCCTCCTAGCTAAGTTCCTGTTTCAGTCACACAGGTCTCTAGGTATCTTGTGCCCTTCGGCATGCCCTGCAGGGTCCTGTCTGGCCTCCAGCAGCCACTCTGGAAAAACGTAGGTGTGCCAAAAGTGGAGGATCGTAGCTTTCACCTGTAATCAGATGTCACAGTGTCACCAAGGTTGGAAGAGCCCTCAAAGATCATCCAACCTGTCACTACAGACCCCATGACTAGACCATGGCACCAAGTGCCACGTCCAGTCCCCTCTTGAACACCTCCAGGGACGGTGACTCCACCACCCCCCCCGGGCAGCACACTCCAATGGCGAATGACTCTCTCGGAGGAGAACTTTCTCCTCACCTCCAGCCTAAACTTCCCCTGGCACAGCTGGAGACTGTGTCCTCTTGTTCTGGTGCTGGTTGCTAGAGAGAAGAGGCCAACCCCTTCCTGGCTACAACCTCCCTTCAGGTAGTTGTAGAGAGGAATGAGGTCGCCCCTGAGCCTCCTCTTCTCCAGGCTAAACAACCCCAGCTCCCTCAGCCTCTCCTCACAGGGCTGTGCTCCAGACCCCTCCCCAGCCTTGTTGCCCTTCTCTGGACGCGTTCAAGAGTCTCAATGTCCTTCTTAAATTGAGGGGCCCAGAACTGGACACAGGACTCAAGGTGTGGCCTAACCAATGCAGAGTACAGGGGCACAATGACCTCCCTGCTCCTGCTGGCCACACTATTCCTAATGCAGGCCAGGATGCCATTGGCCTTCTTGGCCACCTGGGCACACTGCTGGCTCATGTTCAGCCAGCTGTCAATCAGTACCCCCAGGACCCTCTCTGTTTGGGAGCTCTCAGCCACTCCGACCGCAGTCTGTAGCTCTGCATGGGGTTGCTGTGGCCAAAATGTCCTTTATAACCTGGGACCTCTCAGGTGGATGAAATCTCACATTCAGGCAAGCAAATTGAGGTCCCAGTGTCTGTTTGGCTGCAACATTCCTGAGGGTCCATTATGTACGAATTCCACACTCACTGTAGGGGTCTGATACCCAAATTGTATTTTCACTCTTCCCCCCCTCCCCCCCAGAATGTACTACACACCAAATTCTATGACATTTTCATCATTTCTGACAGGTGGTTTCTTCTTTGTAAATCCAATGAGATCCAAGAATTATGTGACAGTGATGGATCCCCTTCAAGAAACTTATGGGAACCTGATGGGAAAGCTTACTCTTCATTCCACCACTGCTAGGAGAGGTGTTCTGGTTTGCAGCTATCCTGGCATCCCTGGGTGAATACTTACTTTGGTGTTATACCTGCTAAAGGTCATATGGCACAACTCTCAGAGCATAATACTCATTTGGGCATTGTGTTGGACTGAGCTGTGGGAAGTTGTGCTTGGTGTCCCCTTTTGTGAGAGGAACACAAGCATTCCTCATTTCTGGAAAAGCTGTTTCTAGGTTTAAAGCAAATGACAGTAGTGTGTACTCATGGGGCTGTAATAGAGAGGTCTGGCAATATGAGTTAGTGCCTTCCTCCTGCCTGTGGCTGAGCAGGTGTAAAAAGGCCAAGTGCCTTGGCAAAGGCTGCGTAGCAAGGTAGCAGAAGAGCAGAGGGGGAACATGAGCTCTCCTGAGCCCTCACACTGCTCACTCTCAGTGGCTTGTGCTGTGTGATGTGCTGGCATCAAGGGCATAACATCTTATTTACTCTGTATTCTACAATTATGAAACCTGTCTTGAAATGCTTGACCACTGTCCTTGTCTGCAGGAGCAACCATGAAGGTCGTCTTGGATATTGGAGGCTCTTTAGCTATCATCATCTCAGCATGTATTGTCACCCTCTACACGCTCCTGGGAGGCCTCTACTCTGTTGCATACACAGATGTCATCCAGCTGGCTTTCATTACACTCAGCCTGGCAAGTCCTGTGCCTTTCTTTGTGACCAGTTTCCTAAGGGAAAAATCTCTCTCTCTCTTTTCAGTATCTCCACCAACACAGGCCCTTGTCCTACAGTTCCTTTCTGGGAGACTAGGTCTCCTGAAGCATCTTATAGTCCTCATGCATTCCAGACAGTGTTCACACAATTGTCCTTGCTGAGTGAAGGTAGCTTCTCACAAGTAAGCTCTGCAGAACCCGTGCAGAACAACCTTGGCTGGGAGGAAGAGATTTGCTTACTGAAGGCACCAGCTGACCTGAGTTACAAACTCACATTCTTGATGATGCTACGAACCAGCAACATGCAGATTTAGAGTAAGGGAGGGGGAGCAAGGAAGGCTTTTTAGTCTGGGTTTAATTTTGTGTAACTTCATGCTCTACATCTACCTTGATTTCAGTGTCTGGATAGTTTCTACAAGAGCAAGGACCCTAGGGAAATGGTTAACAATTTCCATTTCTATCCTAGTGGATCTGTATCCCCTTTGCCCTGGTGAACTCTGCAACAGAAAGCATTTATTACACTGCAACTCACCAATCTCACCAAGGCTCTTGGATTGGGAGAATAGCAAAACAGGATGTTGGAAGATGGCTGGATGACTTCTCTACCTGGTATGGAGTATTTCTTTGGCAGGTGGCTGGGAGAAAGGACTGGGAAGCAACTTTCTACTGGAAAACTTGCACAGTCTTCCACCCAGGAACCCAGTGTTGCACAGTTCACAGAGGCAGGATGATGTGTAACACCTCCTCTCACAGCCACTCTGCAGCACACTGGAAGTACTGGGGAAACTTCAGAGCCAAGCTGTGACAAGGACCTCAGTAGGGACAGTCCATCTTTTTACTCTCCTGAAGGAATGTATCTCTTGAGTAAGACTACTGAGGTAGTTGGTACCACTCCTGGCACCTAAATGAAGCATTCCTTCCTTTTCAGAGGTTGGTCTTGCAGCCTTCACCTAAAAGCTTGCAGCTTTTAACCTAGTTATGTAAAATTCCCTCTGTTTGTAAAAAAACCAATCAAAATGGCATGACTGCAGGTCAGCAGAAAGCATGGTGCCATTGGAGAAAGGTCTTCACAGAAAGAGTTGTTGGCCATTGGAATGTGCTGCCCAGGGAGGTGGTGGAGTCACCGTCCCTGGAGGTGTTCAAATGAGGATTGGATGTGGCACTTGAAGCCATGGCTTAGTTAGTCCTGAGGTGTTGGGTGATAGGTTGGACTTGATGACCTCTGAGGTCTTTTCCAACCTTATGGATTCTGTAGATCCACTGTAGAACACCACTTTTCATCTACCAATATAGCCAAGACTGCAGAAGGCTGACAGACTCTCGCTCAACTGGTACTAGGAAGGCAGAGAAGCTTGATCTTGCTTGGTGAGGACAGACCCCTGAGATTCTATCTGAGTAAATTTGTGTGCTAAGAAAGCAAAGTGAAAATGGGCACTTTCTTTCCAATTTGAGATGATGCTCTGGCTCTGTTTGGTTAGATCCTCTTTACAAAAGGTGCATTTCTGAAAAGCTTCTCTTCCTTCCTCTGTGCCTGTTTCACTATGCCAAGCAACTGGATGCATGCATGGATGGGTGGACGGTGCCCTAAAGCAGCCAGCAGCCTGGTGGGTACAAATGGTAACATCTGGATGTTTCAGGTGCTTGGGAGCATCCCGTGGCAAACTTACTTCCAAAGAGTGCTCTCCACTGCCTCAACAGGACAAGCAAGGATCATCTCCTACCTCTCTGGACTCGGCTGCTTTTTAATGGCCATCCCCTCTGTGCTCATTGGAGCAGTTGCAGCATCAACAGGTAAAACTAAACTGACTCTGAATAATGAACATGTTGTTGTCAAAGGTGATCAAAGCAGGATCCAAAGCAGCACTGATTTAGACTTCAAATTACCTACCTTTCCTTACCCAAAAGCATAGCCCTGGCCATCAGAAATGTGGACCCCCCTAAGGTTTAATGCACAGCTACCTAGGGACATTTAAATGGCCCTCAGACCTGTTTAAAGCTATTTTGTTACAATGAAATGGTTTTTCATGGACCTTGTGTTGAGGAAAAATGAGAGTTGATGCTGTAAAACCCTACCTCATCTTTGTTGTGGTGTGATGTTTTAACTCACCCACGCCAACAACAGCTTAAAGGCACAGCCTAAACTCTCACAATCCTACTTTCCAAGAAATTGTGTCCTTGCTTGTGATGTCCTCAGCAAAATTACTACAGACCTGTGATTGTTGAATGCAAGAGTTAAAGAGCAGCCAGATCACCAAACATTGAAAGGAATTAGTTAACTCATTAATTCATGTCATTAGGGGCATCAGAGCAAACCTCCCTTCTCCTCACAAGTAGGGTCTGGGAGGTTGGCCTTTAACTGTCCCAGCTCTGTAAGCACACACAGCATGGATGATTTCTGGAGATGGTACTGGGAAAAAAGGAAATCTTGGAGCTGTTGAGAGCTGCAGCATGCTTCATGGGACTGGGAGAGCATAAGAGAACCCAAAAACAAATCAATGCAAATCTTAAAGTACCAAGTGGGTCTCAGTGCTTAGCTCTGCTGTCACCGGTCCTCATGGGAAGTGAGCACTGTCCCTGGAGGTGTCAAAGAGGGGATTGGAGGTGGCACTTGAAACCATGGTTTAGTTAGTTCTGAGGTGTTGGGTGATAGGTTGGACTTGCTGATCTCTGAGGTCTTTTCCAACCTTGTTGAGTCTATGATTCAAAGAAGCAGAAGTGTCAGTGAAGGATTTGTTGTGACTTTTCCTTGTTCTGTTTTGAAGACTGGAACCAGACAAGTTACGGTCTCCCAAGTCCGCTGGAGAGAGGGGAATCGGCGATGATACTGCCACTTGTTTTACATTATCTCTGCCCAGCATACATCTCCCTTGCTGGTTTGGGAGCCATTGCTGCTGCCACAATGTCTTCTGCAGATTCAGCTCTCCTCTCTGCCAGCTCTATGTTTGCTCACAATATCTACAGGAAAATCCTGAGGAAACAGGTACTTGGGGTATTGTGTCCAGTTCTGGGCCCCTCAATTTAAGAAGGGTATTGAGACACTTGAACGTGTCCAGAGAAGGGCAACGAGGCTGGGGAGAGGTCCAGAGCACAGCTCTGTGAGGAGAGGCTGAGGGAGCTGGGGTTGTTTTGCCTGGGGAAGAGGAGGTTCAGGGGAGACCTTCTTGCTCTCTACAACTACCTGAAGGGAGGCTGTAGCCAGGTGGGGGTTGGTCTCTTCTCCCAGGCAAGCAGCACCAGAACAAGAGGACACAGTCTCAAGCTGCACCAGGGGAGGTTTAGGCTTGAGGTGAGGAGAAAGTTTTCACAGAGAGTTGTTGGCCATTGGAATGTGCTGCCCAGGGAGGTGGTGGAGTCATCATCCCTGGAGGTGTTCAAGAGGGGATTGGATGTGGCACTTGAAGCCGTGGTTTAGTTAGTCATGAAGTGTTGGTGACAGGTTGGACTTGATGATCTCTGAGGTCTTTTCCAACCTTATTGATTCTATGACTCACTACAGCATTCAGCAGTTCTGGTGTCAGGAAAGATGCTTTTGTTTCAAGCCAGCCTCAAATCCAGTCTGTGTAGTCTGCAATTGGAGGTGTCTATCCTTCAGCTGCTGAACTGAGCTCTGGAACTAGAGCTTCAAACATGTCAGGGATGTTTGTATCCTTGGTAGGCATGCAGATACCCACACTGATGAGCTTTGCTCTTTTTATAAAGACTTGTATAGCATTTGGACCAGGATAACAAGGGAAGCTCAAAAAATACAACCCTTAAAATTAGAAGGCAGCATCACCTCCAGAGATGTCTGCTTCAGGTGCCTGCTGGTGGCAAGCACTGCCTGAAAGCAGAAGGGTATGATGAGAACCAGCCAGGCCCATGCTGGTCACCCCACCCCTGACTGCCATGTCTGTAATGTTACAATCTCTGTTTCACAGGCCACAGAAGAAGAGGTCTTATGGGCCATGAGGACCTCTATGCTGGTGTTTGGGGCTGGGGCTGCTGGTCTGGCGTTTTACTCCAGGTCTGTCTATGACCTCTGGTTCCTCAGTGGGGACCTGGTGTACACCCTGCTCTTCCCCCAGCTGTGCTGTGCTCTCTTCGCTCCCTGCACCAACACCTACGGCTCAGCTGCTGGCTTCTTGGTTGGGCTCCTCCTGAGGCTGCTGGTGGGGGAGCCTGCTCTGAGCATCCCACCTACCATCTGCTACTCAGCCTGCTCCCTGGTGAATGGGACCTACAGTCAGCTCTTCCCCTTTAAAACAGTCACCATGCTTCTCACCTTGGGAACAATCATCACCGTTTCATACTTGGCTAAGGTTTTGTTTCAGAGAAACCTCCTTCCCAGCAGGTGGGATGTTTGCAGTAACAGGGGGGGACCCAGCACCCCCATCCCCTTGCAGCAGATGGAGAAACAGATGGATTTGCCAGCAGTTGCCCTAGAAGACAATTGTGATTAAATATGGGTCCTCCTTTGAAAGGCCACAGTGCATTCAGCAGCCAGAGTATGGCACAAGCAGCATCACTCTTCCCTTTGCTTTCTTCAGCAATGAATTATTTAACGACCTCACAGAGTAATAAAGCCTTGCTCTGTTCATCCAAGGAGAATGCATGTGCTCACAATCTGCAGTGATTAAAAGCTCATGGTGATGGAGCACAGTCTTCTGGGCACCTCAGGCCCCAGCAGTGTTTGCTTCAGGGTGCCCCTGGTGCCCCACCCTAAAGCAGGGCTACAAATCATGCCCCAGCATTTATGGCATCCTCAAATCACATACTTCTCTCACCACAAAAGGGATGAATGAATGCTTAATAGAGTGGGTATTCTTGATTAAAAAACACAATCAGGTGAGCAAACCTGTTCCCATTACTAGACTTTTAGCATAATCATCCCCTGGGAGTGCATCAGACCTATAAAAACACAGATTACTGAATGCAGTGCAAGCACCACAGCACTCCAGCAGTAATATCAGTTCTGCACCATTCTTTGCATGCTTTTACAAAGCCTTCCTTGATACCACAAAAAACCTCTGTGCATGCCTCTCCCCAGCCACAGAGCCATTCTGCTGCTACGTGGCCAAGGAGAGGACATCCCCTCTCATATGACTCAGTAGGGCAGAAGCAGTTGAGCAAGATGAAGCAACAGCCCTTAAATAATGGATAAGAAAGTTTTATGTAGCCACTATTAACAAAAACTCAGACAGCTGGGAAAATGGAGCTGTCAGAGAGACTCTTGAATGAGCCTTGTCTAAAACACCCGGTGAAATCCCTCATGTGAAGGTGTTAGCCCAGCACAGCGGTGAGAGGGTGTGGGTGTGAAAGACAAGCTGATGGGAAAGAACTCAGAGGACTGCAATGACAGAAAAGAGCTGACAGCTGAACCTGCACCTGCCTACAGAGACATGAAGTCCTGAGGGAAAGATCCTGAAAGAGTCAAGCCATCAGGTCTGATCAGAAAAGCCCTTGATGCCTTGCTTGCATCAATTGTCAATGGGTCAGAAAAGCAAGCCAGCTAACGAGTGAATTTGGCCTCTGGCCTGAGGTCTGATGGACTGACACTCTCCCATGGCAGGATGTGTCATTAAGAAGGGAGCTGAAATACAGATTCAGAAGGATCCTGCAGCAGTGGCTGGTGAATGGCTGTCACTTTATACTTCCAATGGCAGCTGCTTGGTGGCTCACCAGGGGTCAGCCACACTCTGCCCACAGCAGCTGCTCTGGGCAGCCCCTCACCATAAAACCTTTACAAAGTGGCTGAGGAAGCTGCTGCGTGTGGAAACACCTGGTACTGTTGAAGGCACTGTTACTGACATAGCCAAAGTACCCCACAGCAGAGCAACCCTGACAGCCAAATGAGCTGCTGAGGGTGAAAACACGATGCTGCTCAATCAGTTGTTTACAGAACATGCTGAACACCACACTGTGCATGCACAAGGTAAGAAACATTGCTGGTACCACCATGCATGGCCACAGCGAGCTCAGCAAGGAGCCATGTGTCAGTTTGAACTGTACTAAGAGTAGTGCAGTGGCTCAAGAGGAGGACTGGTAGCCCTAAACTCTGTATGGGGCTTTGATGACTCTGCTCTCCATGAGGAGCATCCATCTCATCTAAAATACCCATCCTCAGCAAGGTGGAGATTCTGCTCCTCATCAGAAATATCACAGAACTTTATGCTTTTCCCTAGTGTTAATAGACACCTGAGCACATTCAACTCCCTCTGCATAGCAGTCCTGTTGGTATGCTTTGTATGACCAGAAATTCTTTCCTCTATCTCTAGAGACCATCATGAAATATTAATGATACCATGTCTAGTAAAAGGAAATAAAACTGCTTTGAAAATTAAAAGCATTACCATTTACTGTGGCCTTAGGCACTAGGCAGGCACCCAGTGAAGTCTTTTGTACCCTAGTGATTTGAGTGGGAGCATGTGAGATCATGCTTAGCTAAGGGAGACACCAAAGCTATCATTAGGACAGCGCCAGAAGAACTGGGCTCTTGTTAAATCACAGTTGCTGATTCGAGCATACACCCCTGCAAGGTTCAGGAGTGACCTAGTTTGGGGACCTATAAGGCCCACTGTATGGAGCAGACCAAAGCTGGCACACTGCATATGCACAAGGGCAGAGACCTGCTGCTTGGCCCAGATGAGAGCGAAACCCCCATGTCCTCTTGTGAAGGTCAGCATCACACTCACCAACCAGCCCACCCAGCAGCTCGGAAAGGCAGAGTGATTGCCCATTGGAATGGGCTGCCCCTGGAGGTGGTGGAGTCACCTTCATTGGAGGTGTTCAGGAAGAGGCTTGATGGGGTGCTTGGTGCCACGGTTTAGTTGTTTAGGTGGGTTGGATTGTATTGTATTGTATTGTATTGAGGTGGGTTGGATTGGTTGATGGGTTGGACGTGATGATCTTGAAGGTCTCTTCCAACCTGGTGTATTGTATTGTACATCTGGAGAGATCTTTTTTTCTGTGCTGCTGTGCCCAACTTTCCTGCTGTTCCCCTGCAGAGTCCCAAAGTTTCACATTAAAGTTTTTCCATGCTCACATGCTTGGCCTGGCAGGCAATACATCCACAGCTTCCACAACCAACACTGAAGGACAGCGCTCCGGGGTAGGGCCCTGCTGAAGGGCACCACCGCTGTCATGGCACCGCCCAGCACCACCACAGGAAACTCCCAGTGACTTCAAATAGCACTGCAAGGGGTATCTGGCATACTCAGCAGAGACACTTTGCCCTTGCAAAGCTTCTCTGAATTTCATCCCACTAAAACACCCTCTGCTTTGCGTGGAGAGATGAAAATGGCCAAGACACAATTACTGCCACCCTCTTGAATGTTTACCATTTTCCATCCTCTTATGACTCCCTCCTCAGAACATCCCCCAGCAAGCTGAAAAAGAAAACATTCATCAAGGTCAGACAGAGTTTTGAAAGCAATTAGTTGCAAGTAAAATAAATATCAAGGCAATTCTAGCCTGTACTTAGTGACAAAGTGCCTAGTCCTTCCAGCCCAGCACACCCAGAGTCCTTGAGGTGTTGCCAGCATGGGGGACGATGACCCAGCTCCCATGAAATCATTCTTTTCACAGGTTACTGCCTCCAGTTCAGTATTCTTCTCCTTGCCTCCTCTTTATTAAAGCATTTACGTGGCTCCAGATTACTTTTCCCCTTGTAAATTTCCCTCCTTGGTCCCTTAGATGTGCCTGTGCCAATAACTGCACAGTTGCAGTTTTTGTCAATTTTTCTTAGTCTAAGCATCCAGGCACTAGTGGTGTCCCCCAGGGATCAGTGCTGGGCCCCCATCCCGTTCAATATCTCTATTGATGATCTGGATGAGGGCATTAAGTCCACCATCAGTAAGTTTGCAGATGACACCAAGTTTGGAGCAGGAGTTGATCTGTTAGAGGGTAGAAGGGCTCTGCAGGGGGACCTTGACAGGCTGAGCAGATGGGCAGAGTCCAACATGATGGCATTTAACAAGTCCAAGTGCTGGGGGCTGCAATCTGGTCACAACAGCCCCATGCAGTGCTACAGGCTGGGGTCAGAGTGGCTGGAGAGCAGCCAGGGAGAAAGGGACCTGGGGGTGCTGGTTGACACTAGGCTGAACATGAGCCAGCAGTGTGCCCAGGTGGCCAAGAAGGCAAATGACATCCTGGCCTGCATCAGCAATAGTGTGGCCAGCAGGAACAGGGAAGTCATTCTACCCCTGTACTCAGCACTGGTTAGGCCACACCTTGAGTCCTGTGTCCAGTTCTGGGACCCTCAATTTAAGAAGGGCATTGAGACACTTGAATGTGTCCAGAGAAGGGCAACGAGGCTGGGGAGGGGTTTGGAGCACAGCCCTGTGAGGAGAGGCTGAGGGAGCTGGGGTTGCTTAGCCTGGAGAAGAGGAGGCTCAGGGGGAGACCTCCTTGCTCTCTACGAAGGGAGATTGTAGCCAGGTGGGGGTTGGTCTCTTCTCCCAGGCAACCAGAGTCAGAGCACGAGGACACAGTCTCAAGTTGCACCAGGATAGGTTTAGACTCGAGGTGAGGAGAAAGTTCTTCACAGAGAGAGTTGTTGGCCATTGGAATGTGCTGCCCAGGGAGGTGGTGGAGTCACCATCCCTGGAGGTGTTCAAGAGGGGATTGGACATGGCACTTGGTGCCATGGTTTAGCAGTCATGAGGTCCGTGGACAGGTTGGATTTGATGATCTCTGAGGTCTTTTCCAACCTTATTGATTCTATGAACTTAGTGGTGTCTGGGTAGGCAGTAAGGAGCAATCCACACCATGTGCTCAGCTGGTCAAACAAGGTGGACTTCAGTATGGGCTGGCAGACAATATAAGGCAGATGCCTACAGGTAGATTAGGTGAATCACAACCTAAGAGCAGATGAGTTCTCCTGAAAAGAAGCCCCAGGTGATGCTATGTACCATAATGTTGAAATTTAGATGCTCATACCCAGAGGATGCTCCTGCTACTCTGACAAGGTTTCCTTTCCCTCACAGGCAGGGCTTATGGCAATATTCACTGCCTGGAAGTTTAAACTAGACAAATTCAGACCACAAATCATACTCAGCTTTTAAAATGCAAGGTCCATTAAATGTCAGAACAATTTGCCAGGGACTGAGGTGGATTCTTCATCACTGAAAAGACTACAGTGAGAAGTTTTCCAAAACCTCTCCTGTGTTTTGAGGAGGAAGTCATTCAGGGCAGCCCTAGGGTATGTGATGTCCAGCCCAGAGTTCAGAGCAGAAAACCCCAGTGCTGTTTTCTGTTCCTTACTCTCCCAACACTGCCAGGGATGGGCAATCAGGCATCATCCAGGCAAAATGCTGAGAAATGCTCAGAGCCCTGCTTGGTACTCTGAGATCCAACAATGGATGTTAGGAAGAAGTTCTTCCCAGAAGAGAGATTGGCCATTGGGATGTGCTGCCCAGGGAGGTGGTGGAGTCACCATCCCGGGGGGTGTTTAAAAAGAGACTGAATGAGGCACATGGTTTAGTTGATGAGATGGTGTTGGGTGATAGGTTGGACTTGATGATCTCAAAGGTCTTTTCCCAACCTGGTTAACTCTGCATTCTGTAATTAGCATAACATGTTATGGTTAAACAGCTGCTGCTGCTCCACCACCACCATTTTGCACCTATTCCATAGCTGGGGGCACAACCCTCACCAGCCAAGACACCACCCAGGGGAGCTCAGCCCCAGTGAGGAAGCCCAGCCAGCACCCATGGGTGATCAATCATTGCCCTAACAACCGGGGGGCCACCAGGCCCCCCGGCCTTTGTTGTCACCACCACCAACACCCAGTGTGCACCAGGGGCACTCACCAGGGAGGAGAGGAGGATCCTCAGCCCAGATGGGCTCAGCTTGGGGCTGCTGCCCTTCCTGGGGGGGATTAAATAGGGGAGTGGGTGGGGAGGGCCAAGTGGCCACACCTGGGGTGGGAGGAGACTCCAGCAGAGCCCAGGTGCTCTGGGATTTGAGGGGAAAAAGGGGGGAAATGGGGCAGGTGAGGGACTTTAGGGTGTCAGGTAATGACAGGACTAGGGGGAGTGGAAAAAAAATAGAAGTGGGTAGATTCAGATTGTATGTTAGGAAGAAATTCTTCCCCATGAGGGTGGTGAGACACTGGAAGGGTTTGCCCAGGGAGGTGGTAGAAGCCTCCTCCCCAGGAGTTTTTCAGGCCAGGCTGGATGTGGCCCTGGGCAAGCTGATGTAGTGTGAGGTGTCCCTGCTCATGGCAGGGTGGTTGCAACTGGATGATCCTTGAGGTCCCTTCCAACCCCAACAATTCTATGATTCTCAAACAATTTTGCAGTTTAGGCTGGATGTTAGGAGGAAGATCTTCACAGAAAGAGAGATTGGCCATTGGAATGTGCTGCCCAGGGAGGTGGTGGAGTCACCATCACTGGAGGTGTTTAAGAAGAGACTGGATGAGGCACTTGGTGCCATGGTTTAGTTGATTAGATGGTGTTGGGTGACAGGTTGGACTTGATGATCTCAAAGCTCTTTTCCAACCTGCTTAATTCTGTGATTCTATAGCAGACTGAAAACTTTCTCAACTTTTCAACAGCTTTTACAGTTTTGGTGAACTGTGCAATGTTCTGCTCCAGATCATATGATACATCTCTGGCTGGAGCTCAGATCCCAGCCTGGTGCAGCAGAACTGAGCAGAAGAGCTTGAAATGATGCCTAGCAGAGATTAATTCCCCTGCACATCCCTTATTCATTGCAAGTTTTCAAATCTAACTACGATAATTCATTGCAGAGAGGAACTATTTAATTGGTGATGATCATATTAGATATGGTAGGATATCATATTAGATATGGTAGGATGTCATATTAGATAGGCAGGAAGTCCTGCCAGTTAGAAAGATTCTGTTGGTACAGGCAATGAAACAAGAGGAAAGAGCAGAAAAAGGCACAGGGGAGAAAGACACAGGGAGCAGGACTGAGGAGCACAGTATAGGATAGGGACAGGAATATTCATAGGTTCATAGAATAATTTGGATTGGAAGGGACCCTAAAGATCATCTGGTTCAAACCCCCCTGCCATGGGTGGGGACACCTTCCAGGTTGCTCAAACTGGCCTTGAACACCTCCAGGGAGGGGACAGGGCACAAAGCTGAAGCAGTCTGCCCACAGTCATCCAGCTCAGCCAGAGTGTTCAGCAACTGTCTCTTTCTTAAAGACACAGCCTCAACCGGTCACACATATCCTTGGGCAACCTATATCAGGTTACTATATCAGGTAGTGATAGGACTAGGGGGAATGGAATGAAGCTGGAGGTAGGGAGATTCAGGCTGGATGTGAGGAGGAAGTTCTTCATCATGAGAGTGGTGAAGCCCTGGAATGGGTTGTCCAGGGAGGTGGTTGAGGCCCTGTCCCTGGAGGTGTTTAAGGCCAGGCTGGATGAGGCTCTGGCCAGCCTGATCTAGTGTGGGGTGTCCCTGCCCATGGCAGGGGGGTTGGAACTGGATGATCCTTGTGGTCCCTTCCAACCCTGACTGATACTATGATACTATGATAGTAACCTGTTCCAGTGTCTCACCACCCTCATTGTAAAGAACTTCTTCCTGCTATTTAGTCTAAATCTACCCTCCTCAACTTTCAATCCATTCCCTCTCATCCTATCACTACAAGCCCTTGTTAAATGTCCCTTCCTGGCTTTCTCGTAGGCTCCTTTCAGGTACTGGAAGTCTGCTGTAAGGTGCCTCTGGAGCCTTCTCTTCTCCAGGCTTAACAGTCTCAACTCTCTCAGCCTGTCCCCACAGGGGAGGTGCTCAAGCCCTCAGATCATCTTCATGGACCTTCTCTGGACCTGCTCCAGCAGTTCAATGTCCTTCTTATACTGGGGGGCACCAGCACTGGATGCAGTACTCCAGGTGGGGTCTCACAAGAGCAGAGTAGAGGGGGAGAATCGTTTCCTTTGTCCTGCTGGTCACACTTCTTTTGATGCAGCCCAGGACACACTTGGCCTCTGGGCTGCAAGCTCATATTGCTGGCTCATGTTGAGTTTTTCATGAACAGACCAGAGTCCTTCTTCCCAAAACTGCTCTTGAGCCATTCCTTGCCCAGCCTATATTTGGACTTGGGATTGCCCTGACCCAGGTGTAGGACCTTGGACTTGGCCTTCTTGAACTTCGTGAGGCTAACTTGGGCTCACCTCTCAAGCCTGTCCAAGTCCCTCTGGATGGCATCAGTCTTATCAACCACACCACTCAGCTTGCTATCATCTACAAATGTGCTGAGGGTGCACTCAGTCTCACTGTGTCATTGATGAAGATGTTGAACACAGCATACTTCTCTTGGAGCCCTGAGTGTGGCCCTACCAGTATCACCAGAAGCATCCTCAGCAGGAGATGCAGACTACCACCAAGCACCATTGCCTGCCACTTGCTAGTCACCTATATATCTCCCCAGGTGTCTGGTGGCCTTTGGGCCCTAGGAAGGCACCTGTGGACCATCCCTGGCCACCACACACCAGATGCTTCTGTTAAGGTTGTTGGGAGGACTTCTGTTGAAAGCGATGGTGCTTCACGACCTCCTCCACCGGCCACTTACCCATACTGCACTCCTGCAAGCTAGAGGCAATAAATAAATCAGTTCTAACTCTGATATATTTAGAGAAGTTCCTAAGTACTCTTCACACACAGGCTGAGGTGGGGAGTGGGGCCAAGACTATAGCTGACATTGTGAGGTCTGTAGTGGTCCAGGAGGAAACCACCCCTGGGGCAATTGCAAGGGTCTGAGCTGTGACTGCAGTGAATTACTCATACTTGCTTCTCTGGGAGACACCATAATTACACCAGCATTGCTCAGTCAGTCATTATTTGAAAGATAACATGCTTAACATGCTTCAGGAGTCATTCTGCAGGGCTGGATGGGTTTGCCTTGATTTGCTTTGGTGCTGCATATTCCCAGCTGCCCCACAAGTGCTGTGTGCAGACATAGGAGCCAACATGGGCTGCGAGGCTGCCTGCAGCAAGAAGGAACATCGAGCCTAGCTCTCTGGAGAGACCCTGTGGGCAGCCCCTGCTCAGCCCTTCTGCAAGTCCAGAGCAAGCCTAAGCCAGCAGCAGAGAAAGTGGGTGCTGGTTTGAGCAGCTCATTTGAACCACATCAGAACATGGCTGTAAGGCTGACATGGCAGGTCAAAGTAAAGTGTCTGTACCAAATTTACACCAAATGAAATGGAGAGCTGCTCAAGTGATCATCAGGTCCAACCTGTCCTGCCTTTGCTCCCTATGTCCTTTGCTGTGGGCAGATCTCCCTGCACCCAAAGGCATGGCTGATCCCAGCATCCCAGGGCAGCTCACCATGCCAGGGCCATGGCCACCAGGCAGGATGCATCCCTGCTCAGCAGGCAAATTGTGGATCCTCAGGATGGTGCAGCACCTCCCAAATCCAGGAGGAAAGCCTCTCTCAAGGCAAGGAGCAGAGTCAGAGCTGCCTTCTGCCACCACACACACAAGGCCAAGCCCCAGAGGAACTTTAGATGGCCACAGCCCAAGCCAAGTATTGATCCACAGAAAAATGAGCTGTCAAGACTGAAGTGTAGATACTTAAATGATCCATTTCAACTATACTGGCTTAACCATGGTTAATTATTAGAATAGAGTAGAGTAGAGTAGAGTAGAGTAGAGTAGAGTAGAATAGAATAGAATAGAATAGAATAGAATAGAATAGAATAGAATAGAATAGACCAGAGCAGGTTGGAAAAGACCTTTGAGATCATCACATCCAACCCATCATCCAACACCATCTAATCAACTAAACCATGGCACCAAGCACCCCATCCAGTCTCTTCCTAAACACCTCCAGGGATGGTGACTCCACCAGCTCCCTGGGCAGTACATTCCAATGGCCAATCTCTCTCTCTGTTAAATTTCCTCCTAACATCCAGCCTAAACCTCCCCTGGTGCAGCTTGAGACTGTGTCCTCCTGTTCTGGCGCTGGTTGCCTCCCTTCTAATAAGCCTCAGTGCATCCTCAGATACACATTTCTGTATCTTTCAGGGTGAATTTCACTTCATTCCATTTTTTCCTGTATTTTCCTAACCTTCAAAACCACAGGCCAAAATCACAAGGAGGCTGAGGCAGTCTAGATAGCTTAAAGAGAGGAGGATTGCTGACAGCCTAGGGCTGCCCATGGTCTCTCGTCTTTCAGCTATTAATTGATTTGAGGTAACAGAGGAGCTTTTTGTACTGTGCCTCTGCCAAAAAGGAGAAAACCATCACTGACAAATAAAGTGCAGATTTGGCCAGTTTCAACTTCAGATGCTAAAAAAAGACTTTTTTTCTTCTTATATGGCTCAAAGGAATGTTTTCAGACACCAAGCCCTCCCAGTGAATGTTGCTTTCACTTCCAGAAGACCAGAATAAGGCAAGTCTGGACCACCAACTTTAGACTAGACTAGACTACACTAGACTAGAATAGAATAGAATAGAATAACCAGGTTGGAGGAGACCTTTGAGATGATCAAACCCAACCCATCATCCAACATCACCTGATCAACTAAACCATAGCACTAAGCACCCCATCCAGTCTCTTCCTAAACACTTCCAGTGATGGTGACTCCACCACCTCCCTGGGCAGCACATTCCAATGGCCAATCACTCTCTCTGTGTAGAATTTCTTCCTAACATCCAGCCTAAACCTCCCCTGGTGCAGCTTGAGACTGTGTCCTCTTGTTCTGGTGCTGGTTGCCTGGGAGAAGAGACCAACCCCCACCTGTCTACAACCTCCCTTCAGGGAGTTGTAGACAGCAAGAAGGTCTCCCCTGAGTGTCCTCTTCTCCAGGCTAAGCAACCCCAGCTCCCTCAGCCTCTCCTCACAGGGCCATTCTCCAACCCCCTCCCCAGCTTTGTTGCCCTTCTCTGGACACCTTCCAGCAACTCAACATCTTTCCTAAACTGAGTGGCCCAGAACTGGACGCAGGACTCAAGGTGTGGCCTGACCAGTGCCTACTACAGGGGCACAATGACTTCCCTGCTCCTGCTGGCCACACTGTTCCTGATGCAGGCCAGGATGCCATTGGCCTTCTTGGCCACCTGGGCACACTGCTGCCTCATGTTCAGCCTATTGTCAACCAGTACCCCCAGGTCCCTCTCTGCCTGGCTGCTCTCCAGCCACTCTGACCCCAGCCTGTAGCACTGCCTGGGGTTGCTGTGGCCAATGTGCAGAACCCGGCACTTGGATGTGTTCAATCTCCTGCCCTTGGACTCTGCCCATCTGTCCAGCCTGTCAAGGTCCCTCTGCAGAGCTCCCTTACCCTCTAACAGATCAACTCCTGCCCCCAGCTGCAAATTTCCTGATGATGGACTCATTCCCCTCATCCAGATCATCAATAAAGATATTGAAGAGGATGGGGCCCAGCACTGATCCCTGGGGGACACCACTGGTGCCTGGCTGCCAGCTGGCTGTGGCACCATTCACCACCACTCTCTGGGCTCAGCCCTCCAGCCCAACTTCATGTGAAAAAGGAGAGTCCAGCATGATGTTTCATCACTTTCTACTGTAGCTGTGCCTGGTGTACATTTCTCTTACCATTTCAGAAGCCTTCAGCTCTTTCCCCTGCCAGCTGTTTGCCAGCTGACTGCACTGCCCAAGAGCAGCTCAAGGCAGTGGTGAGCTGCAGGTGACATTTTCTCCCACAGTTTCTCCCAGGATGAAATTACCTCTAAAGTGCTATTGCAGGTCTGGAAGCTCTGTGAATTTTTAACTCTGGGGTATTTTTTCTTTTCTTCAGCAAATGTTGAGTCCCAAAAGTCATAAAAGGAAAAGGGTGAAGGAAAAAAAAAACACAACAAAGCAAAACAAAAAGAAACCATTCCCTATAAAGCATTTCAGACTACTCCTGCAGCATATTAGAGAGCAAAAAGGGCTTTCTGGCTCCTATCTGGCTGTTGTTGCAGTTGTTAATGTGGTTTTGTTACATTATTAATACACCAGAAAGAGAAATCAGGCCTTCCAGACAAACATGAGAGAATCTCAGATGACAAAGAGGAGGAAGGGGATAAAAAAACACCTTAAAATAATGGGAATAAGCAAAGGAAAAGAAAACTTAAAATGCTGAGCCTGTGGCAATAAAAATCTGTGTATGCCTACAGAACTGCAGGGGTGGTGAGCCAGATCTTTCACAAAGCTTGTCAATCATTCCCAGGCCCTGCTAGTTTAAGGGCACTTAGTAATTAAATAAGGAAAAACTGATTTCTTAGAGCCTGGACTGTATTGCTGGATACATCTGTGTTCCCTAGAGCTGCTGTTTGACAAGCAGAAAGAAATCAGACTGGAAGAGCAGCATTAATGGACAAAATGTCTGTAACCCACAGCAGCATATCATTGGCCTCATCTGAATGTGGTTGGACAGGATTTCAATAAAAACTTTGTTAGCAAAATGCATCATTAATATGTCAGAGTGAGCAGTCTCAGGATTTACAGTGGGGGCTGGCTCTCCTGTAAAGTCACCCTGAGTTAGACACCAAATTAGCATCCCTGCCAAGAGCCAGGCCAGGCACACCCACTGCTCCTGCTCAGCACTAACAGGTTGACTGATGAAGCCTTGCACTGTGGTACTCAACCACTGAAGCCCAGCACCCACTACCAGCTTGTCCACAGCATCCTCTCCA
>CM037631.1:24490273-24809383 GCA_015227895.2 Colaptes auratus
CGCGGGGGTGCTAAGACCAGCCCCAGAGCCGCGGTAGGAGGGGGAGAAAGAGAGGGGAAAGTAGTGAGGAAGAGCATGGGGCGGGCGGCCTCGGGGTCAGGCCGCGCTGGCCGGCCCCGCCGCTTAAATGCAATCCCCGGCGCATCGGATTCCGTCTGATGAGACCGCTCCAGGGCTGCCGAGGACGGGGTGCTGTCGTGGGGACCGTCACCCTCTGCTTGGCCGCCGGGTGGGCTCTGCAGAGTAAGTGTCCGCTTCTCCCCTCCGCTTCCTTCCTCGGCCCTTTCTTGCTCCTCGCCGCGCTACCCGCGGCTATGCCCCAGCATCGCCCTCTGCGCGGGGCAGTGCGGAGCAGGGAGCCCGCCCGTCCCTCCACCGGTTCCGGCTGTTATGGAAGGGACGGGGACGAGACATGCGGGGGATCACGGAATCACAGGCAGGCATCGCTGCTCCCTGCAGGCTGGAAATGGTCTGGGAAGGCTTGTCCCCGCCTCTGCTGCTCGGAGGATGCGGGGGAACGCCGGCCGGGGACCGTCACCGCCGTTCCTTTACATTCCCAGCAAGAGAGAAGGAAAGAAATCGCGGTGAACAAGCCCGAAAGGGAAGGTGGATTTCAATCCCGCACCCGATGGGGGGCAATTTGGGAGCGGGAAGCTCGCAGAGAACGGCCGGTGCCCTCCAAGCGAGAGCCGGAGAAAGCTGCAGCCAGCCCCGCGCCCGGGAACTGGGCTGGGCAGTGCCACCAGTGGGTTTGGTTCGGACACGCCGCACCTTCTCATTCATAAAGGTGACGCAGAACTGGGACACCGAAGGGTGTCTTCAGACTTATAGAGCTGTCCCCCGTTTTGGAGCTCCTGCGCGAATGCTCCCGGCTGCCAGCCCTTTCCCACGTTGCCACAGCCGGGGCTGGTACACAGAGCCGCACTCCCACCTCTGACTCTCGGCTAGGCAAATGCTCTGGAACGCAGTAGTGTGCCGGGGAGAGCAAACTCACCACACCTCAGCGGCACCGGTACCCTCCTCTCAGTGCGTGTTTTACTGGGCGTGAAGGGGCTGGTGTGCAAGCAGCAGAGCGCAGAGGCCCTGCGAAGGGCGGCTGAGGTGGGTGTGATGTTTGCTCTTCAGGCCGATGTGGCTCTGCTCGGATTGAACCGGTTCAGGTGATCGAAGGGGAGGGAGGGTGTATTAAAAATGTTTTTGAATGGTTAGATACCACACTACCCTTTTTTGTCTGTGTGTGCTGGACAGGGACAGAATGCGTTTGCAGATAATTTAATGGAAGGATTTTGTTTAACTCTTTACATTTACCTCGCAATCGGATATTCAAAAGCAAAACCTCTATCACAACATAAAAGGGTCACCGTGGTGAGACATTCGGCTCCTGTCTGGTCAAAAACAGTGCAAAATGCCTTTAAATAAACACATGGAGCAGAAAACAATCAGAACAATTTGTAGCGATTACCAGAGGTTCCCGTCTGTTCTCTGGCTGGAACAACCTGCTTTTTCACAGCTCTGGTTAGTGTCTCCTGCACGCAGGCTGAGCAGCAAACCGCAGCTAGCTGGGGATGCAGGCAATGGGCTACCCAGAAAGCGTGCTGCCTCTGCAAGGAGACTGAGCAGCACCAGCATGACAAGATAGCCACAAAGAGGGAATCCTAGAGTTTTGTTATCTTGGGGGGAAAAAATCTAGATCCTATCTAGCTGGAGAAGGGGGGGCAGGAAAGAAAAGAGAGAGGGGGAAGGGAAGGGAAGGAAAGAAAAGAGAGAGGGGGAAGGGAAGGGAAGGAAAGAAAAGAGAGAGGGGGGGGAAGGGAAGGGAAGGAAAGAAAAGAGAGAAGGGGGAAGGAAAGAAAAAGAGTATGTCCTCATCTTGGGACTAGCATGGGAGAAGGCCCCTGGAATCTAACTGGCTTCAGGAGCTTCCTACCTTCCCTTGACCAGCAGAGTTGCTGAATTCTCCTTACAGAACCCACGTAGACTGAAGTCAGCTTGGGGGTTTTGGCCATAGAGAGGTTCTTAATTTTTATAAGGTTTTAAAAATAATTTATATCCCTTGGAGATTGTTTTTCTTTGCCTTTTGGAATAATGCTTTTCTCTGAAGACTGCAGAGCCTCCAAGAGCATCCCCAGGGGGTCCTGCTTTACACTCCTTCTGTGCAGCTGAGGATCTTGCCCTCTCACCTCACCAGGTTACAGACATTTGCAGCTCAACATTATTTCTCAGTACTGCTCTTGCAGCCAGGCTGTTGCCACAGGATGAGAGGAGAATGGGTGAGCAGCTCCAACCCAAACCAGGAAAAAGCACTCAGCAATGAGGCTTACTCTGTGCTTTACCTGATTTGATTTTTGTGGGTAGATAGCAGGATTTCAGTCTCAGGCCAAGTGTCCTGAACACAGCCCTAATGATAAAAAAGCATGCCACCCGAAACTCAGCTGTTTGGCTTCTATCCAAATCTTCATGCAGAACTACCCCCATGCAAGCAAAAAAATTCTTGCAGTTACACATTAAACCAAATGGTCAGTCCAGTTTCACACTGCTGTGAGCAGCTCCATAACCACAGCAGCAGGAACTAGGTTAGAATTGTTTTAAAAGGCTCTTCCAAACTCTCTCCTCTTAGGTACTAAAACATATCAAATTACTTGTTCTGTATGGTGGAAACATTTCTCCTGACTTAGCATTGATTTAAAATGTGCATTTAGTCTTTAAGTACCTATGCTCCATCCATAGTCAGCAGAAAGAGAAACTCCAAAGCATTATCCAAGAGGACACAGTCTAGGGCTGCGCCAGGGGAGGTTCAGACTGGAGGTTAGGAAGAAATTCTTCACAGGGAGAGTGATTGCCCATTGGAATGTGCTGCCCGGGAGGTGGTGGAGTCACCATCACCAGAGGTGTTTAGGAGGAGACTTGATGGGGTGCTTGGTTGCATGGTTTAGTTGATTAGATGGTGTTGGATGATAGGTTGGACTCCATGATCTCAAAGGTCTCTTCCAACCTGATCTATTCTATTCTATTCTATTCTATTCTATTCTATTCTATCTATTCTATCTATTCTATTCTATTCTATTCTATTCTATTCCTCTCTTAAAACAGACCACTGGGAGCTCCCATCCTGCCCAGGACAGCTGGGGCAGCATCACCTCCACACTCATCACCCTCTCTTGCATTTCAGCTCCTGGAGGAGTGTCGTTAGTTGTCCCACAACACAACATCAATGCGACAGTGGCACAAAACATACTGCTCTCCGTGGAGTACTCTTGCAGAGGTGCTGCCACCGTTGAGTGGAAGCATGTGTCCAGCTGGGGCACCACCAAGATTGTCGAGTGGAGAAGTGGGAATTACGTCAACATCTCTGCAGCCTACAAGGACAGAGTGACTACTTTTGAAAATGGCTCTATACAGCTTCTGAATGTAGGCATGAGAGATGCTGGCTACTATTTTGTCACTGTGACGGAGGAGTATGGGACCAACACCTACGGCACCATCATAGTCAACATTTACGGTACAAACCAGATGGGAGGTCTTGGCTTTACCCTGTGTTCAAACATTAATTGCTCAGAATCAGTTTTGTAATACTGATGTTGTTCTGTCCTCCCTGCAGAGATCATCTATGAAGATCTACACTTTGTAGCAGTTCTCTTTGCCTTTCTCGCTGCAGTGTCTGCCATTTTGATCTGCTTCATGTGGCTGTGTAATAAATCTCTGCATCTGTTTCAGAAGAGGACAACACACAAACTAACAGGTATCTGTCTAAGAATGCAGTCAAGGCATAGGGTTTTCACATCTGAACCTTGAGCCTAAAATTCACTTTTGGTATGAGCCACAAAGGTGCATGGCAAGGACAAGATGTTCCTCTGCTAAGAGAAACAAGACTGGGAAGTGCTCAGTTCAGTCATCCTGTTCAACTCTTTAGTCGCTGAGGGAACTGAACAATAGGTATGTCACATGGATTGTTCTGGAACTACATCTAGTTTATACATGGTACTTCAGAAACCACAAAGCACTTCACAGCATTGCTGAATGCAAAATTTAGGGAGAAAAGTCCAGAGCTGCAACAATCCCCCATCAGAGGGCAGGAGACAAATTCAAGAGCATCAGCAATGCTCTCAGGGACTGCACCAGAAGGATGTCTTTTAGGGAAAAACACTCAAAGGGGCCTTAGGAGTGGCCCCTACATCACTTGTTGAAGGACTGTGCCCCTCCCTCTCCTCTCAAACCACCCCTTTATACTATCCTCATGTTTGATCTAGTTGTGGACTTAAATGAAGACTGACTGATATAAACCCCAGACTCACAGTATCACAGTATAACCACGGTTGGAAGAGACCCCAAGGATCATCAAGTCCAACCTGTCCCAACAGACCTCACAACTAGACCATGGCACCAAGTGCCACGTCCAATCTCCCCTTGAACACCTCCAGGGATGGCGACTCCACCACCTCCCTGGGCAGAATAGACTCCTACTATGTGCCAAAGACACCAGTCATGGAAAGCAGATCAAGGGAGCACAAGGGCTACGCCGAACAGAACATTCACATAGTAGAGAAGAAATTTCCCAGCCACAGCCAAGAATATTTGACCTAGGCAGCAAGACGTGGTGCCATGCCACAGGCCTGGGCTCCAGCTCAGGGCACGTCCTTGGAAGTTTCTCAGAGGTTTCCTTTACTATTTCAAAACATTTCAGGTGTTTACCTCCCTTCTTTGTCACTGCAGATCCAATAGTGGGTTTCTGTCCTGTAGGCAGAAAGTCTGTCTTGCTGCTCTAATAAGTGCTGCTTAAGTTGTTACAACAAGACCCACTCAGGAATCCTAAGCCTTGTGTCAACTGCAAAACCAGACACAAGAAGAGATGATGATGTTGGTTGGAGCCATCTCTTCCTTTCTGCTGCTCACCTACAGCTCCAAGGGCTGCTGCTGTTTTCATAGTGCACACAATGCCCACAAGCTTCTGTAGCTGCTGTCATGCCAGAATATGGATGCTTTTGTCCTTCTTCCAGGTAGAGACAGTTGTTCTTCAGAGATGAATCAAATACAGCCATTTGGCAGGGTTCAGGGAAAACACAGTTCTGGAAATTGCTTTGTCATCTCCTAGAACATGGTCTGAAGCAGGGACCTAACCCTGCCCCAATTCACCTTAGAAAAGCCTTCTGTTCAGAAGTCATGAAGAGAGATACAAGGACATAGCAGCCATGAGGTCTTGGGTGACAGGTTGGACTTGATGATCTTGAAGGTCTCTTCCAACCTTATTGATTCTATGATTCTACATTCTATGATAAGTTCCTATAAGGACTTTGGTTTTCATAGTGCAAATAGAATAGAATAGAATAGAATAGAATAGAATAGAATAGAATAGACCAGACCAGGTTGGAAGAGACCTTTGAGATCATGGAGTCCAACCTATCACCCAACACCATCTAATCAACTAAACCATGGCACCAAGCATCCCATCCAGTCTCTTCCTAAACATCTCTAGTGATGGCGACTCCACCACCTCCCTGGGCAGCACATTCCAATGGCCAATCTCTCTTTCTGGGAAGAAACTTCTTCCTAACATCCAGCCTAAACCTCCCCTGGCACAGCTTGAGACTGTGTCCTCTTGTTCTGGTGCTGGTTGCCTGGGAGAAGAGACCAACCCCCACCTGCCTACAACCTCCCTTCAGGTAGTTGTAGAGAGCAAGAAGGTCTCCCCTGAGCCTCCTCTTCTCCAGGCTAAGCAACCCCAGCTCCCTCAGCCTCTCCTCACAGGGCTGTGCTCCACACCCCTCCCCAGCTTTTTTGCCCTTCTCTGGACACCTTCCAGCAACTCAACATCCTTCCTAAACTGAGGGGCCCAGAACTGGCCACAGGACTCAAGGTGTGGCCTGACCAGTGCTATTAGAAGAAATCCCTGTAAAGGTCAAGAGGGACTCTTAAGGCAGCTACATATTTTAAATAGATGTCTTTAAAGTGTAACTGTGGATGAGTTAACTTGAGCTAATACTAAGTCCAGACTGTCTCACCCATTAACACAGCAGTGTCTATTTTGGAACACTGGCCTTCTAATCCATTTGCCAATCAATACCAATATCCTTTTCTTTGCAGCAAGTACCACTGAAGAGATTGAACTGGAAACCATCGAGTGTTAGCCAAGGACTGTCTCGTAACAAAAATAACAATTCTACCTCAGGAGAAAGAAAGCAGGAAGCCTAAAAGGTACAATGTGACTACTGCAGAGACATCCTGACTTGCACACTAATTGAACATTAAATCAGCAGTATCTGATGGAGCTATTTTGACCTGGGTTTGGCTCTGCTAGCCAAGGTGCAAGTGAAACTAAGTGTGCTTCCATGCTGAGCATGAACACGTTTTTGTTGCTAATGAATATGAACCAAGCAAGCAAGCCTGTAAGATCAACCTGTAAAGACAATGATCATGGCCTTGAAGGACACCTGTATTTTGGTTACAGCAAGTTTGCTATTACAGAGCAGCCATTAGCATCCTTCAACATAATAAATCTAATGTCTAATTGCAGTATTACATTAAAAAATTAATTGCAAGAATTGAATCCTGTTTATTGCACCTATGTTGCTACTTCTGGGTGTAAGTAGTTTCCTGAAGCTCTGAAGACAAACTGTAATTCTTCATGAATCATAGAACTGTTTCAGCTGGGAAAGACCTCGTAAGATCATCAAGTCCAACCATTGACCTAACATCACCATAGCCACTAAACCATGTCCCAGTGTGCTGTGCCTATGCTGTTTCTGAACACCTCCAGGGGTGGTGGCTCCACCACCTCCCTGGGCAGCCTATTCCAACACCTGACCACTCTTGCAGGAAAGAAATTGTCCCTGATATCCTATCCAAACCACCCCGGCACAATTTCAGGTCATTTCTCATAGGTTCTTAGAATGGTTTGGGTGGGAAGAGACCTTAAAGATCATCTAGTTCCAACCCCCCTGCCATGGGCAGGGACACTCTCCACCAGACCAGGTTGCTCAAGGCCTCATCCATCCTGGTCATCCATTTTCTTCTTGTTCTATTGCCTAATACCAGGGAGAAAAGACCAAACCCCACCTCACTCCAACCCCCTTTCAGGTAGTTGTAGCAAGCGATGAGGTCTTCCCTTAGGCTCCTCTTCTCCAGACTAAACAACCCCAGTTCCTTCAGATGCTCCCCCTAAGACTTGTCCTCCACACCCTTCACCAGATTCATTAGCCTTCCTTGGACATGCTCCAGCAACTCCATATCCTGGTAGGGAGGGGCCCAAAACTGAACTTGGCAGCCTCACCACTGCCAAGTACAGGGGCATGATCACTTCCCTAATCCCACTGGCCACACTATCCCTGATACAGGCCAGAATGTGGCTAGGCACCTTTGCAGCCACAGTTCCCCAAGCCTTGTGTGTTGTGTTGGGTTGTTGTGACCCAAGTGCAGGACCCAGCACTTGACTTTGTTAACCTCATAGAACTGACCACAGCCCATCAATCCAGCCAATCCAGGTCACTCTGCAGAGCCTTCCTACCCTGAGGCAGATCAAGACTCCCACCCAATTTAGCGTTGCCTGCAAACTTACCGACAATGCACTGAATCCCCTCAATCAGATGGCTGGGAAAGATACTAGAGAGAACTGGCCCCAGCACTGAGCCCCAGCAAACACCACCTGTGGCCAGCCACCAACTGCCTTCAACTTCATTCACCACCACTCCTTGGGCTCAGACATCCAGACATCCACCCACCCACCCACCCAAGCCACAGGCAGCCAATTTCTCCATAGAATCAATAAGGTTGGAAAGGACCTCAGAGATCATCAAGTCCAACCTGTCACCCAACACCTCAGGACTAACTAGACCATGGCTTCAAGTGCCACATCCAATCCCCTCTTGAAGACCTCCAGTGATGGTGACTCCACCACCTCCCTGGGCAGCACATTCCAATGGCCAATTACTCTTTCTGGGAAGAACTTTCTCCTCACCTCCAGCCTAAACTTCCCCCGGTGCAGCTTGAGACTGTGTCCTCTTGTTCTGGTGCTGCTTGCCTGGGAGAAGAGACCAACCCCCACCTGGCTACAACCTCCCTCCAGGTAGTTGTAGAGAGCAAGAAGGTCTCCCCTGAGCCTTCTCTTCTCCAGGCTAAGCAACCCCAGCTCCCTCAGCCTCTCCTCACAGGGCTTATGCTCAAGACCTCTCCCCAGCCTCGTTGCCCTTCACCAGACATGTTTGAGCGTCTCAATATCCTTCTTAAGTTGAGAAGGATGATGTAGGAGTTAGTGTCAAATGCTTCACTGAAGGCCAGATGAACAACATCCACAGCCTTTCCCTCACCCACTGCACAGATCACTTTGTCATAAAACTGACTTTGAAAGAATGCCATGCTGGTCAAAGTTCCCCCACTTAACCTTTCCAGTTGTTTACCCTGCCCCAGGATATCAATGCATATTTTATGGCATTACCTGAGTAGGTTGTTAAACAAGGAACCACACACAGGCACTGTGTTGTATGCAGAGGGTCACCTTACACCACTTGGGGTGGTAAAACACCGATCAGTTTCACTGTGAAAGATCTGAGTCCTTTGCAAACAGCCCACTATCCTCTATCCAAGGGGAGAAGTTAGAACAGCATTACTTTGAAATGCAGTAATTACAACCACTGCAATTGCTCTTGTTGAGACATCACCCTTCCTATGTTGTAAAACACAAAGTGATCTAACTAATGTTTTCCTCAGTCTGCATATTGCACCTCCATTTTCCACCTGAGCAGGGAATTACTAAGCTAATCAAGATTCAGGTTATCCTCCTCTGCTTTTGCAACAAGAGGAGTTTTGCAGTGAGAAATACAGCACCAGAATTTAAGAGACCACGGACTAGTCTGTGTCTGCAGGTTGTCACGTAGCCAAACTGCTGCTACTGGCTCACTCTCTTACATGTCAGCTCCTGTTTTTACAGGACAGGCTGACAGAGCTTCCCCTCTGGTCAGGGATTCCAGTACTGAGGTGCAGAAGTACTATGGGTTAGGTTTGGAAAAACAGAATCTCCCATCAACTGCCTAACAATGCAGGTACATGCCAAACAGGCTTCTCCCAAAGCATCCTGTGCACAGTACCTTTAGAAAGTCATCCCTGGATTGAACTGGCCCTTTATGCTACAAAGTTGTGGGAAATAACCACTTAAAATTCTTCATTTTAAGAGGCACCATGGTAGCAGGAAGAATTTTCTGACTAGCATAGTTCACAGATTCATAAAATGGTTTGGGTTGGAGGGGCCTTAAAGATCATCTAGCTCAAACCCCCCCGCCACGGGCAGGAACACCTGCCACTCTCTCAGATTGTTTGAGGCCTTATCCAATCCAGCCATGAACACCTCCAGGGACAGGACATCTGCTACCTTCCTGCGCAACCTGCTCCAGTGTCTCACCACCTTTACAGTAAAGAATTTCTTCCTAATATTTAGTCTAATTCTGCTCCTCTCAACCTTCAGTCGATGCCCTCTCACCCTATCAAAACAAGCCCTTGGAAGAAGTCCCTTCCCAGCTTTCTTGAAGGCCTCTTCAAGGTACTGGAAGATTCCTATAAGGTCTCCAGGAAGCATTCTCTTCTCCATACTGAACAGCCACAATGCTGTCAGCCTGTCCCTGTAAGGGAGGTGATCCAGCCCTCTGATCACCTTCGTGGTCCTCCTCTGGACAAACTCCAGCAGTTCAATGTCCTTCTTAGGCTGGAGGGCACCAGAACTGGATGCAGTACTCCCGGTGGGGTCTCAAAAGAGCAGAGCAGAGTGGGAGAATCGCCTCTCTCACCTCGCTGGTCCCACTTCTGATGCAGCCCAAGATACAGTTGCCTCCTGGGCTGCAAGCACACATTGCCAACTCATGATGAGGTTTGTTTGTCAACTGACACCCCTAAAAGTTGTTTTACCCCTCTCAGCTTGGCTAAAGATACAGCAACTTCAGGCAGCACTCTTGGCAGGTTATGCTGGTGCCAACCCTGCTTTCAGGTGGCAATATTCTGTATCATGGAAATAATATTCAGTGTAGAGACAGAGTACAGTTAGTCTATATACTGCTTTCCTTTTAGATACTTCCAAACCCACAAATTTTACCCAGAAGTGTTTACTCTGCATAGGAAGGGTCACTTATAAAATGCACTCTGAAAATGTTGGCCAATGTGCATTATTTGTGGCAGCAATATTGGATACTCAGAATAGGAGGCTCAGTTTCTGTAGCAGTTTCTTGCTACACTGGAGATGCCTTAAGTATCTGAAGTCTTAGCTAAGCAGCTCAAGTAGATGTTCAGAAACCAATAGCTCTTCCTACTGCATGTAAAACAGCAGCTAATTTAATACTTGGAGCGCTCCTGGTGATCAAAGGGAACAGGGCATCTTTTCATTTAAACTTTAATTAAAGAGATGTCCAATTTCAAAAGCTTGGTTTGGCAATCGATTGTAAAGGCCTTAATCATCTACTAGTATCTGCATTTCACGCTCAGGGGTGCACTACCAAGAACTGTTAGAAGCCTAACCAGTCTGTTTGCCACTAAAATCAGGGACCCCCCCTCTCTATTCAACACAAAAAAACAGACTCTCTGGGTCCCTAACAATTATTTTTTACCTTTGTTTGTTTTCAGGTAGACCTGGAAGCTTTGACAAATATCTTCACTGCTAATGTGCAGTGCTTATGCTTTTTCAACACATGGAAAAGTCCTCTTGCATCCATTGCTTCTTTTCAGAAGGGGACAAATCCTGCAACCATGGGACCCTAACTGCTCTACAGTAATCCTATTGCCCTGAGGGAGCTGGGGTTGCTTAGCCTAGAGGAGGCTCAGGGGAGACCTTGTTGCTGTCTACAACTACCTGAAGGGAGGTTGTAGCCAGGAGGCAGTTGGTCTCTTCTCCCAGGCAAGCAGCACCAGAACAAGAGGACACAGTCTCAAGCTGCACCAGGGCAGGTTCAGGCTGGATGTTGGGAAGAAATTCTTCCCAGAAAGAGTGCCATATTTTGTGCTGCCTTTTGATAACCTAGATTTAACTGGAATGTGCTGCCCAGGGAGGTGGTGGAGTCACCATCACTGGAAGTGTTTAAGAAGAGACTGGATGGGGCACTTGGTGCCACGGTTTAATTGATGAGATGGTGTTGGGTGAGCGGTTGGACTCAATGATCTCAAAGGTCTTTTCCACCCTGCTTAATTCTGTATCCTGTACAAAAAGGCTATCACTATATGCAGGCCTGTCAATTTAGGTCAAGGACAGTGAAGTGTACAGGCAGTTTAAGTTTCATATATTGATCTTCTAATTAGTAAGAGATTGGTTGTGTTGCAGGAAGTCAAATGAGACTTGTGTAACTGGATGCACAGATGCATCAGGCTGTTGGCTGGACTGTTCAAAGAACAAAACCCTCTCTGCCTTATAATCACAGTGTCTGCTATCTGCTATACAAGACCTGGCATAACAGGAGGTGCTTAAGATTGACTCATCTTTTAAGAGGATCAAGAAACTATTTTCCACTAGAAAAATGAAAAAATACTAAACTGTTTTGGGTAGCCCATCATAACCTGAAAGGAAAACCTTGTCTCTCTCATAGTTAAGCTGCACAGAAGCAAGTGCTTCAAGGAACCTGAAATAACAAGATGCTCCATGCTGGCAAACACCAACTTAAGTACAATAGTTGCCTTTGGATACACACTGAGCAGCAGCTTGCCACAAGCAGTTGCTAAATAGACATTTCCTACAACTGTTCTTTATTGCTCAAGAACACAGCAAAACACCAAGTGTCACCTTCCAAGTACGATGTTCAATTCAAACATGTTCTATGTGCAAGGAGTTCTCACACACACACACACACCCCTCCCTCATAACACAATAAGAAATTAAGTCTAAGCCAGTGCATACAGGTAGGTTTCAAAGAGACCTTTAGCAAATTCATCAAACAAAAGAAAGGCTTTGTGCAGCACCTTATTAGAAGCTTCAAGGTTACAATTAGAACAACAACAAAAAAGACAAAATCATGGCTTTATTTTAAAAGAACTCAGAAGAGCTGATCATCAAGGTGGTTATTAAAGATTTCCTGGATGATACTCAGTGACAGTGTAGGGAAAAACAAAAGGGAATAAAAGGGGGGGGGGCAAAAAGAGAAAGGGGGAGAAGAAAGGGGGGGGGAAAATAAAAAGAAGGGAAAATAAAGGGGGGGGAATAAAAGAATGGTCAAGTGTGGAGATCTAAGGTCTACTGTACGAGTTCCCTGCTTCTGTCCAGGCATGAATTTGTGTCCCCCACAAACTCAAACTGTCAGAATTCTGCAAGCACAGCAAGACCCTCTCTTTTAGCTGCTTTCAAAAAACAAGGACAGCAAACACAAGCAAAGTAACCAACACAATATAGGCTGACCTGTAGTCATCAGGGAGGAAAGACGATTGCCACAAGCTGTGCCTTTGGAAGGCTCTCACATCGCTAAGCAAACCTACCTGTCAAAAAGCAATGGGTCACGCAGAAGCCACGTGGATGTGCAAACTCCACCTCAAGAATGCCACACAGTGAAGACTGCTCCTTGATTCTTAGGAAATTAAAACAAATATGTGGCACTGCAAATGTGCTGTTTGAGCCACAAAAAGAACCACTTGTCTCTGCCTAAAAATACAGCCCTTCTGTAAAACAGCTCAAGCCCCTGCTAAGAAGCCTGGCCTCAAGGAGAACACCATGCACAAGGTCAAGACCAGGAGCATTTTTTCAGTCTCTGTTGGCTTCCTCTGAGCTTTTGCTTAGAACTTTTTTTTTTAGCTACTGTTTGGTTTTCCACTACAGATTAAAGTATAACAAACAGTACAGAGATTCTTGACATGGGACCTCTAGTGTCCCACTTCTCAAGCCCACTATCTTCCAACAAGGATATAAGCCACTAACAGCTTTATCAACAGCAGCTGATAAAGGCAACAGAGTTAAATTGCAGTAAGTTTCATTTTTCAGAAACACTTGCAAAGATCTACTGAGAAAAAAGTAGCAGGGGTGCAAGGGGAAAGGGAATGACTGCAAGCAAACACCCTTCATGGAGCAAAGTAGTACTGAGTTTAATTTTAGAAAAGAAAAACACATGAATTCCTCAGCTCTGTTACACTGGCTAAAGCAACCTGCACAGATGCAGAGAGTTTTATCCCAAAAGTTGCATTTTCTGTTGTTAAAAAGCCAGCTGTGTTACAAACACTACAATGCACATATCTGCAAGAGGAGACACACATGGGGTTGCTTTCTTGTGCTGCCCCACAGGTTCCATTTCCCTCTGTTGCACGGGCAGTGACGATGCAGCGCAGAGCCGACGCAGGAGGATCAGCAGGGAGTCAGGGCAGCCATGAGCAGCTCCATTTTGTACACAAAGTTACGCCCCTCCATTTTATTCCACTGCACTTCCTTGAAGGGCCCTCGCAGGTGGTTCCACTTGCTGTCCTGCAGGACATCGCCCTTGGGCAGATCCTTGCACTGGCTCCGAGGAAACTGAACCATGACTTTGCTGCCACTTTCTGGACCGTTGCGAACTGCGATGAACAAGAGAGAGGTTTTTATGAGCAGTTCTACATTGTGGGAATTTCTCACATTATTTTAAACAGCCTTCCTTGGGTGTGCTATACATTATTCCCATTACTACATGCTGAAAGCAAGGCTGAGGGAGCTGGGGTAGCTTAGCCTGGAGGAGGTTCAGAGGAGACCTCCTTGCTCTCTACAACTGCCTGAAGGGAGGTTGTAGGCAGGTGGGGGTTGGTCTCTTCTCCCAGGCAACCAGCACCAGAACAGGAGGACACAGTCTCAAGCTGCACCAGGGCAGGTTCAGGCTGGATGTTAGGAAGAAATTCTTCCCAGAAAGAGTAATTGGCCATTGGAATGTGCTGCCCAGGGAGGTGGTGGAGTCACCATCACTGGAGGTGTTTAAAATAGACTGGATGGGGCGCTTGGTGCCATGGTTTAGTTGGACTTGACAATCTCGAAGGTCTTTTCCAACCTGGTTAATTCTGTAGTTGTGATCCTGTTTGCCTTGCTCCCTTCTCTCAAGATCTTACTGGTTTCCATAATCTGTTTTTTCCTACTCTAATTCTAAGAGATAATTTTCAAGTCTGTGACACAAATCAGGTTTATACTAAGTGGCTTACTGGGCAATGTATTAATTCCATTTAGGTGCCCATTCCATACACAAAAGAGATTGTTTCTGGGATATTTTGCTACAAATCAACATTATAAGTCTAGAGACTATCTCAGAGACTTCCCAAGCCTGTCAAATTCACATCAGAAGGTTAAGATTTTTCATAGGGTTGCAATAGGAAACGCTACCTGAGATGGCGTAGTCTCCATTTGGTGATGCTACAGTTATTGCTGATGCATTGCCAATGCTCTCCACAGGCCCCAGACCAACATGGTTACTGAAACTCAGCACATGCCAGCCCATAACTTTAGCGAGCTGCTGAACTGCATGCACTTGGTGCTGGGACATCTGAAAGACAAGAGGTTCATTTTCTGTTCAATATTGTCACACCACAGAAAGAACTGTTTATTGGTTTTACCAAGCAATTTGCTGCTGCAGTTATTTACAGAAGCGACTCTCTCAGAAGTCCTCTCGTTGCACAGGAATTATTTTAAGACACGTTAAGTGATAGCAGAGCTTTGTGGTATTTGAATTTAGACTAGTTCCTTTGCAGAAAGAAGACCACTGTATTAGCATACCCCATGCAGCTAGATGAATTTTTCATATGGGTATAGGTTTATGAGTTTAAGTATTCCTTCCCGGGGACCTGGGGGTACTGGTTGACACTAGGCTGAACATGAGGCAGCAGTGTGCCCAGGTGGCCAAGAAGGCCAATGGCATCCTGGCCTGCATGAGAAATAGTGTGGCCAGCAGGAGCAGGGAAGTCCTTCTGCCCCTGGACTCAGCACTGGTTAGGCTACACCTTGAGTCCTGTGTCCAGTTCTGGGCCCTTCAGTTTAGGAAAGATGTTGAGTTGCTGGAACTTGTCCAGAGAAGGGCAACAAAGCTGGGGAGGGGTTTGGAGCACAGCCCTGTAAGGAGAGGCTGAGGTTGCTGGGGTTGCTTAGCCAGGAGAAGAGGAGGCTCAGGGGAGACCTTCTTGCTCTCTACAACAAGGGAGGTTGTAGCCAGATGGGGGTTAGTCTCTTCTCCCAGACAACCCATGACAGAACAAGAGGACACAGTCTCAAACTGTGCCAGGGGAGGTTTAGGCTGGATGTTAGGAAGAAGTTCTCCATAGAAAGAGTGATTTGCCATTGGAATGTGCTGCCCAGGGAGGTGGTGGAGTCATTATCACTGGAGGTGTTTGGGAAGAGACTGGATGGGGTTGCTTGGTGCCATGGTTTAGTTGATTAGATGGTGTTAGTTGATAGGTTGGACTTGATGATCTCAAAAGCCTCTTCCAACCTGGTTAATTCTATTCTAACAAGTAATTTAAGTGGTACAAAGCAGATCTTTAATCCTTTCTTTGAAATGAGATCACTGCTGTAGTAAAGTAGATAAAAAATCTTTGAAAGTTATTACCATAGCAAACTCAGAAAAAAGAAAAAGGACTGAGCTTCTCAGATGCATTATCATCTCCATTAACACTCAAAGTGCAAGCAGGGAGCTTCAAGAACAGCTTGAAAGTTACAGTGCTGATGTTTTTTGTTTAACAAAACTTAACACTTGTGACAAGGAAGTAACAAGTACTGTTCAACAGCTCTCTGTGAAGAAGTCTTGAAAACACTTGACCAAAGGGAGGTACCCTCAGCAGAATCTGATTCAGCTTGTTTTCTGTCTTGGAGTTTAATAACAGCAGTTGGCCTGTTGCAGCAGCATTAAAGACCTCTATTCTGGCTATTTACATGCCTAGTAAGGAGCCTGTCACTTCTGACTATAACCAGGCAGCTTGCTTCAAGCAAATCAGAGAGCAAAATTCATTCAAATATCAGCTGATTTAGGAATGGCTGATGCAAAGTGGACAATGTTGAAACGACAGTAATTGTGGACTCATTAAGATCTCCATTCTAGATAGGACTTGGTTACAGCAAGTTTCATATACTGAATTCCTTACTGTCTGCAATGACTCACACTGACTTGTTCTGAAGTAAGCAAAAATCTTAAGTGCTCTCATAATGAGTAGCATAAAGAAATGTATTTTAAATGGAAAGGGGAAAGAAATAGTATGACTGACCTTAGTAAAAACTGGCATTATATTTTAGTAACAGTTGCTACAGTTACTACACATACTTAAAAATGCAGTCATCCTCCTTCCTATTTTCACTACCTTCACTTGAAGCTTTGTAACATTTTCTACATCAGGTGAGATTCTAACTTCTGTTTCTCAAACACCACGAGAAAGGGAACAACAACATGCATGAGTCTACCTGAGATAAAAGGAAATCCTGCAGTTCTTGCTCTTGATGGGATAGTGTAATGACTCTTCCATCTCTATGCACAACTCTGATCTGTTCCACCCCGATGTTCAGCTGCAGCTGGATGGACCTTTGAAGACAAGATACTTATTTGTTCAGAATGCATTGCAGCACTTAAGAAAAAAGGAAACCAAGAACACATAATCCCTCTCATTCACTGACAAGAATTCCAAGACAAGGATGGTGTGACATCTGTGGAACACAATGGTTCAATCCAAACATTCAGTTTCATCACTCACCACAACAGCTTCCTCTATACTGCAGGGGACAGTCTGTGCCATGTCCCAGACCTGGTCTACTGCTTGTTCAGCTCAAGGAACCTTCTGAGATGCCTCACAGCTTCCCTACCTGCCACTGTACCCAAGCTTCCTCCCAGAGGTGCTGGTGGAAAATAGTGCATACTCAGGGCATGTTATTTCTCATACAGACAAGACTTGGGCAGCATCTGTACTTTGGAACTGAGGCTGCAAACTGCACCTACTACCACAGCCTGCTCCACGCTGTGGACACAAGGAGAGGACTGCTCAAAATGGAACAAACAGCTGGGTCATCCACTATCAACACATTAGTTAATTCACTGCTGGTCAGCATGCAGACTGTTCTGGAACACAGTCTCCTACTTTTATGACAACGTGTGTAACTAAGAGCACGAATCACAGAAGTTCCACATTTCTGCACCCATGCAACCAAGCTAGGACTGAGCACTGACCAGCTCTCCTTGACACTTTAGAATGACACTTCATATTCAGGTATTTCTACCCAAAGTAAATCCCCCACCTTAAACGGCCAGTTTGACCTTCAATTCCTTCTTTGAATGAAGCTTCCCCTCGTTAATGACTCACTAAGTTCCTTCTTTAAAGTGTGAAGTGGTTGAAGAGTGCTCTTAGAGTAGCTGTCCCACTCACATCTCAGGATAACACACACACACAAATATTGGGCTCCTCCTTGTCTCTCTGAAGGGAATCTAAACCTGTAAAAGGCCACTTGAACACACTCTGCCAGTGATGCATGCTCCTGCAACTAGGAAGACACATGCATTTTCATACTTACTTGCATATCTGTTCGTATCCTTGAGACGTTATTAGAACTTTAACACTGGATTCATAAACATCATTTTATATTGGACCAGTGAGCCTGAATCTGGGGATCCTCAATACGACTGGCCAGACTGTCAATGGTTCGAGCAGTTCTAGAAGATAAAGGCACATGCTAAGCACAAAAAGCGAGACGGTTTGTGCTGTTACATTGTTTAAAGGAAACAAGGCAGTCATTACGTTCGGGTGGGGTTTTTTGTAGCACACACACATGAAAAAGGCAAATGTGGGTCAAAGTTCGATTGCAGCACAGCTGTGGTGCTAATGAAGCATACTTTTTTACCCCTGTGCCTTCAAAAAAACCCACTTCAATACTGCTGCAGAACATATTACTCAATACCAGCTACTGCACAGCAAAGGATACCCCAAAAATAGTATGCTGTTTAAGAACAGTAGAGACAATTATTGACACACTGTGTCACAACTCTCAGAGATACATGGAAGAACTAAGATTTTTTTTTTTTATTAGCTGTCTGCTCAGATTTCACAATGTTTTATCACTTATTAGTACTTATGAAATAGACCATTTTAAACATTAAGAAGAAGTTGCTAGTTTTAAGAACACTGAGAAGAGATGAATTGTGTTAGAATAGAATTAGCCAGGTTGGAAAAGACCTTTGAGGTCATTGAGTCCAACCTATCACCCAACACCATCAAATCAACTAAACCATGGCACCAAGCACCCCATCCAGTCTCTTCCTAAACCCCTCCAGTGATGGTGACTCCACCACCTCCCTGGGCAGCACATTCCAATGGCCAATCACTCTTTCTGTGGAGAATTTCTTCCTAACATCCAGCCTAAACCTCCCCTGGTGCAGCTTGAGTCTGTGTCCTCTTGTTCTGTTGGTGGTTGCCTGGGAGAAGAGACCAACCCCCACCTGCCTACAACCTCCCTTCAGGGAGTTTTAGATGGCAGTAAGGTCTCCCCTGAGCCTCCTCTTCTCCAGGCTAAGCAACCCCAGCTCCCTCAGCCTCTCCTCACAGGCTTGTGTTCCAAACCCCTCAGCAACTTTGTTGCCCTTCTCTGGACAAGTTCCAGCAACTCAACATCTTTCCTAAACTGAGGGGCCCAGAACTGGACACAGGACTCAAGGTGTGGCCTAACCAGTGCTGAGTCCAGGGGCAGAATGACCTCCCTGCTCCTGCTGGCCACACTGCTCCTGATGCAGGCCAGGATGCCATTGGCCTTCTTGGCCGCCTGGGTACACTGCTGGCTCATGCTCAGCCTACTATCAAGCAGTACCCCCAGGTCCCTTTCTGCCTATGTAGAACACCAGGCTAAAGGCTCGGTTTGTGGAAGTCTAACAAGCATAGCTTGTGACCTACCTGCGTCTCAAGAAGATGTGTTTTGCCTGCTTTATTATTTTTTCCAGAAGTCCTTCATTTGACTGCAAGGAACTGATGTCATTTTTATCAAAAGCTTGGGGTCCTGCAAGTCGCATTCTCTTATGGCCAAAAGGAGCACTAGCTGGATGGGGCATCACTGTTGAGCTCAGGGTTTGCTTGTGACACTGCAACAGATATTATGAAAGAGAATCACCAAACAATGCACCAGCAAGACATAAGTAGGTAGCAGCATATTGCAGTACACTATCAGAGCTTTGAAGGGTACATACTTACAGAAAGTGCAACTTTTTTACTTTATATAGACTAGACAGCACTTTAAGCCAGTCCTACACTCATACTTAGAATCATAGAATCAGTCAGGGTTGGAAGGGACCACAAGGATCATCTAGTTCCAACCCCCCTGCCATGGGCAGGGACACCTGCATCCCACTGTTTATTGCAAGTCTTTCAAACTTTATGGAAAGTGATTTTTCAAAGCAGGTGCTAGTTAAACGTGTGGTAGTGTATCAGGAGCTCCTACAAACCAGCCTGCCTTGCAGACACCTCCGGGGAAAGACAGAATGGTCAAACAAAAACAAAGGAAGTGCTTAAGGGATTAAAAAAAAAGAGATACAAAAAGATTTATCAACCTGTTCAAAGTCAAGAAATTAAATTCCCAACAGAGCTGGGCACCAAGCCAAAGATTCATGAAACCTAGTGCATTGTTTAAAACACTGGACTATTCTCCATGACTTGCAAAGCCATGCTCCGAGGAGATAAATTGGAACAGGGTTTCACAACTGCTTAGACCTCAAAAATTGTGCTCCTCTCCTAAAGAGACACAAACTCAACCTTCTGCTCCAGGTTGTTCTACTAGATTATACAAGAATCTGGAACAATGAAGCAGAGAAGTGGCCCTCTAAAGAAGCAAAGTTATTAGGGTCAGTGATTGTTCTTGTTTCATGGCAGTACAGTCTGAACAGACGCTCACTTAAAGTCGTTTTCAAGCACTAATTAGGCACAAATAAAAAAAGGGGACCGATGAGCTGTACTGGAAACACCTTGCATGGCTTTTTTGAAGTGAGCAGCCGGGCCTCAGGTTAAGTCAAGAACAAGCATTCCATGAAAGCACCTATGCGCGGTAAAATGGAACGGGCGGCTGCCTTACGCGAATGGGTAGGAAGTGACTGGCCTCTAGTGGCACTCTGCTGTTACTACAGTCTGCAAACCACGCGGCAAACAACGAAAGCCCAAAAGCTCTTCACTACTTGACCATTATTAATGCATTACCTCTCTGATAAGCTGATGCAAATTATGTTCCAGAACATAGAGATGATCCTCTGGGTTCTGTTTCTCAGAAGCAGACTTCTGTGATTTTTTGTCATTGGAAGAGTGACACAGAGAAATAGACAACTGCAAACCTGAACAAAGCAGATTTAAAAACCAAAAACAGCAAATGAGGACACAGGCAATCATCAAAGAGGCTATTGAGAACTTCTTTTCTTTGTGTTTTGTAGTCTGTTGATTCTACTAACCAATATGCACCACATCAAAGAAAACTCTAAGAATGATGCCAGAGAGAACAGCAAGCAAGGCCTGCTACTCAGGGAAGTGTTGCCAGGCTATTAACTCATTAGGTGCATTTCACACCAACTTCTCAGACTTAATCCCATAGAAGAAGAGCAATCTACAAGATCAGACTCCTTCCCCAAAGAAGGAATAGTTTACCATCACATAAATATTAAGCAACCCAGGAACATATTCCTCATGTGATAAAAGATACAAGCAGCTGTGCACCCTCGTAAGAGGAGAGGATTTGCCAGCCAACCCTGGGACAGTCGTGCTGCGTAACTATCCTTGCTGTAAAGCATGACCCTTCCTTCTTCTGAAGGCCCATTAACTCCAGGAGCAATGATTTATGCAATTGTACACAAAAAAAAAACCACAATAAAAGAAAACCACACCCAAACAATAAAAGAGGAGCATTTACAGTAAACTGTGATACTTGAATGCTTTTATAATCAGCAAGAAAAAAACTCCAACACTGGGAGATTCTGCTTATCAAAACCTTTGAAAAACAAGATCATTTTTTGTAAGAACAGAGCCTTAGAAAAGGTCACACAATCAGACTTTATCCTCATTTCAGTTCACCTTTAAGCAAATAAGCCTTTAAAAGCCTCCTACCTGGGAAAGGCTGCGAGATGATCTGATTCTTCACAACGATGTGAGGAATCTGTGACTTAATTTGAACAGCTTCTCGGGACAGCTGGGCAAAAATTTCTTTACACAGAAGAACATTCTGTGCAGTCTCCAACTTTGTCTGCCAGTGTGGAGAACCTGAAAAACATAAATCAGCGTTTGCAGAATGGAAGAGTAAAGAGAGGATACCTTTTTGTTTGGATACCTGACACTGTGCAGCAGCCATGAGGAATCACTGAGGTCAGGTAGTCGGTACCCTCCAGAGAAGGGCAACAAAGCTGGGGAGGGGTTTGGAGCACAAGCCCTATGAGGAGAGGCTGAGGGAGCTGGGGGTGCTTAGCCTGGAGAAGAGGAGGCTCAGGGGAGACCTTCTTGCTCTCTACAACTACCTGAAGGGAGGATGTAGCCAGGTGGGGGTTAGGTCTCTTCTCCCAGGCAACCAGCACCAGAACAAGAGGACACAGTCTCAAGCTGTGCCAGGGGAGGTTTAGGCTGGATGTTAGGAAGAAGTTCTCCATAGAAAGAGTGATTGGCCATTGGAATGTGCTGCCCAGGGAAGTGGTGGAGTCACCATCCCCTGGAGGTGTTTAGGAAGAGACTGGATGAGGGACTTGGTGCCATGGTTTAGTTGATTAGATGGTGTTGGGTGATAGGTTGGACTTGATGATCTCGAAGGTCTCTTCCAGCCTGGTTAATTCTATTTTATGTAAGCTGAGCATTTTCAGAATTGTATCTGTTAAGTGAGCACTTTAAAACAATACTAATGCATTTTACCATGATTTTACATATATGTGTGTTGTGAACTGAAGCTTCCTGCCTATTACATTCTCAAGCCTTTTGTGCACTTTGCTTCTGAACTTCTGTTTAAGTTGCAATTTACTTTCAATGACACTTCTTGTTTTACTAAATTCACTTTAAAATGAACCAGTAGGTAGTAGTAAGTTCACTTATGTGCTTTCAGAGCATTTTTAAGCCCCAAAAGGTTTACAGCTTGACAAAACAGGCATGTATCAAGTGAATCAATCCACTATCTGCCAGGCAAGCTGTTGGCTACTAAGGCACATACTGTCAGCACAGTTTCAGAGAAAACATACAAGCCACAGAAACAAATTATGGATTTTGGGCAAAGTGAAGAGACTTTTGTTTAGTTGAATTAACAGGATGCAACCAAGACCTTGGTTTGCTTTCACTGATGTGCTCAAACTTCTCATAACTAATAAAAGGTAGTCCAGAATACTTAAAAATACTCAAAATACTGAAATACAGGCCTGATAACTCTGTTTCTGAAACAGAGTAAGCATGTAAGAAAAACTGAAGGAGTGTGCTTTGAAAGCATCACATCTCCAAAGTCCAAGAGGTATCTAAAGAGAAAAATTCACTTAAGTATGAATATTCTTATTCACACTCTTTTCTCAAGCTATATCCACTACAATTTTCAAGTAAGTATCATATGCAAACCCATTTCTTGAAACCATGCTCAAAAACCAACACATACCTGGTTTTGACTTTGGCATTGGTCTTTTGAAGAGGTTGACCGTCCCGATGTCACCAATGTCTGGAGCTTGCTTCTGAATAGAAACCTAGACAAAGAGAATATCATTTGATGATTGCTTTTTACTGCAAGCATACAAATACAAAATCAAAACCTATATGCCACATTATTCAAGTTTCTCTGGCAAACCTTGATATAGGCTGATCCCTCTAAGTCACTTGGAATTTGAACATCCAAAGGACAGTAATCCTCAGGTATCTTTTTATCCAGGTCGATGTCAGTGTTCTTTATCACCTCAAATGTGCCATGATGAGGAAAAAGGGAGCCTAAGAAAGGAAGGACAAAGACATACACACTATATAAAAAGCATTTTCTGCAATTTATGAAGCTCCTGTTTCTATTTTAGAAGAGCATCTAAGCCTCCAAGCTTCCATAGCTGTGCTGCCAGCTTCTTAAAGCAATGGGTAAATGAGAAAACTCGTTTCACCACATCAGCATCTCCGGCCTCTCGAGTGTGATGTGTAATATTTTACAGCAAGTTGGTAAGAAGTACTTGATAATTTTGTAAGAAAACTAACAGTGTTTTGAAATTATATCTATAGATGCAGGATAGAGTGAAAAAAAAGAAACCATCACCATTATTTGGTTAAACCAATCAAAGTTTTGCAACCAAGTACCTTAAGGTGCAACACCTTTACCGATCTAAAGGAATGCTAATGTTTGGCTTGCAGTGTTAGAACCGTCAATGTTGTGTCTGTAAAAACCAACTGTACAGCCAGACATTCAGGTGGGACTGATAAAAGCAGATGTCCATATCTGTCCTAGCTGCATTCCTTTTATATCCAGAGCATAGTTTACTTACTCTAAACTATATGATCTGGAAGATGACATGTCGTGGTTTACATCTAGTGTTCATGAAGAAGCTGTAGAATAACCCTAAATTCAACCTCCCCTTCCTTCTCTGATAACAAGAGCCTCAAACAACCAGTTCAGATGCTTGCTTTGTATCTACATCTTAAGTTTTGTAAGACTCTGTATTCAGTCTTTCACTCATTATAGGCTCTAAGGTTATCCTCTCTTATTATAATGCATATTCTCAGAATCCATTCTCACAAGTGTAGAAATAATAGGCATAATAAACCTATCTGTGGCAAGAGTCTGTAGTCATGTGGTTAAGTTTTAGGTAGTCCTCCAAGGAGCAGGGAGTTAGACAAGGTGATCTTTACGAGTCCTTTGATTCTGTGATCTTCACTGGGAAAAATACCTACATACTTCTCCATTTCAACAACATGTTTTACACATCAAATGTAGATGAAAGTTAACTATTTACAAGACCAAGCTGTCAACAACCAACTACACTATCAAGACACAGTTGCTTCTGTACAGCATCTTTTACTTGCACCCTACACAGCCAGCCTTGAAAATCACTTTCTAGGTTGAAGACAGCAATGTATTTTTCCTGATAACAAAATAAAGTTTCCTCCTTTTAGAATCCTGTATCATAATTCGAATAAAGTTTTATCATCACAGACTGATTTTCCAGCTACAAAGAAAAGTTCATTAAATGTAAGTGCCCACTCCTGAGAAAAGCAGAAGGCCCTATTGTTTACCTGCACTTCTGTAGCTCAGATCACCAAGAATTTTGTCTCCCACTTTTCTCAGCTTCCAGTGTTGTCTCAGTCGTAGCAGTTCAGAGTTGAAGTCTCTTTGCCGCTTATTTTCCTGGTTTTCTGCAACTGATTTGGATAATCTTTCTGCACCTTTCAACAGGATTTGAGCTGCCCCAGCTAACGATTTCTTTTTTGAAATCAGCTGCAGAAACTGAGGATTCTGGCAACAAAAAAAGAGAGAAAAACAGACACACAATCTCAAAAGAATGTTATTAGTGGAAACTGACAGCAAGTGATAACTTGGTTTAGTTGGATGTTCAGTGACTTACTTAGAATTACTTTCACACCAGCATTAGAGTCACCAGTACTATTCTGATTTAAAGCTTCAGGAAAGTGGCCTTTCAGATCAGCCTCACCTCCCACTCTCAGCCTTACCCAGCCCCCTGGGACGCTGCATTACCCAGCACCAAGAACATTTTAGTACATCTTCTATGTACTGTACATAAAAAAACCCACCAAACTAAACAGTGAAACAAAACTCTTAGTACTACAATACATATTACCCTTCATACTAAGCCACATAAGCTATTCAACTAAGTGCAATGTACCTGTTTTGGAGGAAGGGGATCCTGCACGACTGGATCTAGAGTCATGAACTTTTTTATCCTTAACAATACTGAGAACATCGTACAGCACACACATCTCAGTCAAGGCGCTTCTTAAGTTGTTCCTCACTGAATCCCAAGGCCAGAGGGATGGCTGAAACTTTACCAATGCTAAAAACAAAACAGAATAAGGGGAAACAAAGGATTGTAAAAAACCTACTGTGTGAGGCTCATTCATAAAAGACAGAGCAAAAACCGTAACAACAGAGGAACCGTAACAACACGAAATACAACATAAACGCTTGATATCCGATTTTTTTTTTCATTCTGCCGCTGTAATTCGCTGTGAGTCGATCACGAATATTCTGACCTGATCCACGTCCGACCATGGGAATCTATGGGGGGAAGGCAACCCTAAGCCCCCGCGGTTCTGCAGGCCGGGCACCGCCACAGCTGCAGCAGGCCTCCATCAGTCACAGCCCGGTGTGAGGGCTCAGGCTCCTGGCCTACCCGCGGTCGGACTGAGCCGCGAGCCAGCCGCTCCTCACCTTCCTCATCCTCCGCCTCGCCTGGTTCGGCCCAGGGGCGGCCCGCCGATCCCGGTTCGTCCTCCTCGGAGCCGGAGCCCTGACTGAAGTCAATACGCTGCGCCAGGCGTGCCAGGTTCTGGGACATGGAGAGCGGCTGGAGATAGGTCTCGCTGCCATCCAGCCCCACTTCCTGCACCTGCTTCTCGCACGCCGACTCGATACTGATACGCACCGCCGGGCCACCCGCCATCTTGCTGCGACCTCCGACCGCCGCTGACTGACCGCACAAGCGGCCCCGCGCTAACTACGGGTGCCGGGCGGAGGCGTGGCCGGGCGCAGGCGTGGCCCGCGCCAGGCGGGCTCTGTTGTTTCCGGAGGGCGCTCAGGAGGAGGCGGAGCCGGCTTTGTGGGGACGGTCGGGAATGGCACCAGCGGCCGCCCGGCTCCCTCGCTGCGCTGCTCGAAGTTATTTCCCCGCCCGCTTAGCGCGCGGCCGCTGCCCTGCTCACTCCCAGCCCCTGGAGGCGTTCAAGAAAGATGTGGACATGGCACTTTGGGACGTGATTTAATGGCCAAGGTGGTGTTAGGTGGACAAAGATCTTTTCCAACCGAAACAATTCTATGATTCTATAATAACACCGTGATTCCATCGCAAAGAAATTACCATTTTAATTCGGTTGTAACCATTCTAATTGCACACATGCTCTGAATTTCCCACTTTAACAAAATTCGGAAGCTGGCAGTTTACTGCTCTCACATATTGTTCTTGACTCTGATAAATGTGCATAATTAGAAAGCATTATATATTAAAAAAACATATATAATCAGCATTTTCATTTTAGAAAGATTAAATTGCTGCGCCTTCTGCAGAGCCTCCCCATTCAAAAAGGGATTGGAGGTGGCACTTGAAGCCATGGTTTAGTTGGTCATGAGGTGTTAGGTGATAAGTTGGACTGGATGATCGTGGAGGTCTTTTCCAACCTTATTGATTCTATGATTCAGTCTCTGCCAACGTGGTGTGTCTCCAGGGGTCGGTCGATGCGGAACAGCAGCTCAGCGGGCAGGAAGTACCCCAGGTACTGCACGCTGTCAGGGCTGGTGTCCTGATGGTAGTGGCCTCCTTCCCCGTGGTGGCTGAAGCAATGGGTGTGCTCCACACGCAGATCAAAGCCCTGTCACCAGAGAAAAAACTGTTAACTGTGTGTTCATGTGAACAGTGGTTACAAGTCCTGTGACGGTCTCTCCTTCATACTGCGTATTTCCATATACCTGCCCCAAACCATAAAGCAGTGAAAGCTTGCAAGATGCTTGTGACAAGAAAAAAGATGAGCTGTACAAGGTTTTAACATCAGACAATCTCCCAGAGATTTCCCTTTTTACATTTTCTTTTCCCATTCTTTCCAATGGGATTAAGTAAAGCAGTCACACCAAGGAACACTCACAGGGCCCCGTCCCTGGAGGTGTTTAAGACCAGGCTGGATGAGGCTCTGGCCAGCCTGATCTAGTGTGGGGTGTCCCTGCCTATGGCAGGGGGCTTGGAACTAGATGATCCTTGTGGTCCCTTCCAACCCAGACTGATACTACTGTGATACTACTATGAAATCAGAACCCCTTTGCAGTGAATGCCACAGACCCATGTGGTAAATGGACAATCTCTGCCTCAGTTCTACAAGGTAGCTTAGATGAAAATAGGAAGAACAGCAAATAAAATAACAACTAGCATATTAAACCATGAGATCACACCCACTGGTTTCATGGAATGTTTTGGATTGGAAGGGACCTTCAAGGATAATCTAGTCCAACCCTCTGAAACGTGCTGGGACGCTTTCCACTAGATCAAGTTACTCAAAGCCCCATCCAGCTGACCTCCAACTTCTAATGATGGGGTATCCACAGCTTCTCTGGGCAACCTGTGCCACCACCCTCAGCCTAAAAAAAAAGTCTTATTATCTACCTATCTCAATCTTCCCTCTTTCAGTTTAGAACCATTGCCCCTTCTGCTGTCACCATAAGCCCTGCAATAAGGTCTCCTCAGAACCTTTTCTCTTCCAGGCTGAACAACCCCAACTGTCTTAGTCTTTCTTCACAGAAGTAGTATTTCAGCCCTCTGATCATATTTACAGCCTTCTTTGGACCTGCTTTAACAGGTCCATGTCCTTAGGGTCCCAGAGCTTAGATGCAGCACTCTCGATGGAGATCTCATGATAAATCAGTTCAGGAAATCACTTCCCTCAACCTGCTGGCCACATTATTTTCATTGCAGCCTGGCGTACAGCTGGCTTTCTGGGCTGCAAGAGAATACTGTTATGGCACATGAACACCACTTTGAATAAAATAATAGAATACAATAGAATAAACCAGGTTGGAAGAGACCTTCAAGATCATCGCATCCAATCCATCAACCAATCCAACCCACCTAAACAACTAAACCATGGCACCAAGCACCCCATCAAGTCTCCTCCTGAACACCTCCAATGAAGGTGACTCCACCACCTCCACGGGCAGCCCATTCCAATGGGCAATCACTCTCTCTGTATAGAACTTCTTCCTAACATTCAGCCTAAACCTCCCCTGGGACAGCCTAAGACTGTGTCCTCTTGTTCTGGTGCTGGCTGCCTGGGAGAAGAGACCAACCCCCACCTGTCTACAACCTCCCTTCAGGTAGTTGTAGAGAGCAATAAGGTCACCCCTCAGTCTCCTCTTCTCCAGGCTAAGCAACCCCAGCTCCCTCAGCCTCTCCTCATAGGGCTTCCAAACCCCTCATCAACTTCATCGCCCTTCGTTGCACTAAAGTCTCTGCAAGGACACTCATGTACAAAAGCATAGGCTTAGCCAAGTGCTTTTGAGTTCGCAGCACATACAGATGGGAGTAGCCCATCTGCATTCACTACACAGGTCGCATTGGTTCCGAGTGGAGCAGCTGTTGATGGCTGTTTTCAAAGTACTTATCAGTTCCTTCTGGGACAATGCACACAATTTAGCCTTAGGCCAAAGGCTGACATACAATGACACAAAGTCACACCCTTGAAAATATCCAAGATTACAGCATGTCCCATTTAATGCTGGAAACAACGTTGGTTTTGGTTTCTTTTTCTTTAATTTCACTTTACTTATAACTGTATTGTTGCTTACCCACAGCTTCTTGTTTCCTTTAAAAAAAATAGTCTAATTATGAACATCTTAATGACTTTTGAAACCAGAATGGTTTGTATCCTGAACTGTTCCCTTGACTATAGTGCTTGTGAAAGATGCTAGGTAACTTTCCAGCATGAGGCTTTGCAGACTTCAGTTTGCATTGGCAGTTATGAGACCACATGCTTCAGGTATTTCGACACAGCATTAGCAGAGACAGTTCTTAGGGAAGTGAACTACATGAAGATGGCTGAACAAGCTTCCACGCTCTTGACATTTCTCCTGGTGTGGCCAGCAGGGAATGCTAACCGTGCTGCTGGGCTTGGGATGCAAACAATCCCACAGTTGCAACTGGAACTGACTTTGCCTCAATTGAAACCAGTGACAGAAACAAGAAGCTTCTATTTCATTATACCACCTCTGGAAGAGTTTAACACGATATATACACACTCCTGTTCTTAAAAGACAATCACATGCAAGACAAACTTCTTTGCAACTCTCAGTTTACACTTAGAAATGAGAAAAAGACTCACTGGATCCCTGGAAACTATTACTGGCTGACAAATCAGCGGAGCCTTCATTTCAAAGAATTTGAGCCAGTTATTCACATCCTCATCGGTATTCAGCGGGCAGGCAGAAAATTCTGGAGGCTAGAGCAAAAGTAAAAGCCTTCTAAGTGATAGAAAGACACTTTTATCAAGATACTTTTTCTCTAGCAACTTTCCTTCACTTTTCCTCACACATTTCTTGCTGCTTAAAGGAAACACCACTGTCATTACTGTGTTTCTGCCAGAAGCAGAAGTGACCAGAATATTCCATCTTTCATTGTGCAGATAGTGGGAGAACTACTGAAGTGAGAATTCTCCTCCTGGTACATTTTGGGAGATCAGCTTATTTTCAAGAAGTTTGTTAACTTCTTGTAAGTATCACCTCAGTTCATGTATTTCATTTAAAATCATTTTACAATAGTTCTACAGTTCTGTAGCTGCCCACAGATTTCAAAACAGAAGAAGATGGTACTAAGGACAAGTAATACAGCACCACTAGTTTTGTAACAACAGTTTTGTAATGCCAGCTCCACACTTTACAATACAATACAATACAATACAATACACCACCAGGTTGGAAGAGACCTTCAAGATCATCGGGTCCAACCCATCAACCAATCCAGCCCACCTAAATACAATACAATACAATACAACACAACACAACACAACCCACCTAAACAACTAAACCATGGCAAATACCCTGTTTATCCTAAAAGTTTATGCATACATTTGACAATATAAAACAAAGTCATGGCACAAAGATGTTGCACCCTGATCTACACTTCTGTTTTCAGGAGGATGAAGAAAGTCATATGAACTGAGAACAACTTACCATAATGTGAATCTTTGCTTTCCCCTTCTGAATGACAAATGTACCACCCATGCCAACTGGCTTTTCTCCATAGTGTTTCTCTAAAATTTGCCTCAGGCAAGACACAAAGTTAAGTTCCCCAGTTCTTCCATTGGCTTTCACTTCAATGACCTGGAGAATAAAGTTAATTTACCGCTGCTGTCTCTCACCACAATAGTCTGCAAAGGTCTGTGCTTTGTAATTCTCCCAAGCTTACAGCCCAAGATAACTTGTTGAAAAGGTGAGTTTCCCTGCAAGATCTGCTCCACTTGTGTCCCTCCAGTACCCGAACAGCTTGCTTCCTTTCTGTTCAACACTGGCTTTGCCTGTGAAGGATGCTGGACAGCAAGTCATTTACTCATGTAAGAGACAATGATATAAGCAAATCCTTTTCTGTCCACCAGCTGGCTTCCACTCTCTTATAAACAAACTCTTGGAAACAGAGAAGAATGCTCAGTTTCCATGCAGTAGGCATGTTTTGGCCTGCTCTGCCAGCACCTTTGTGCTAGCTGCATGGGGGGAAGCAATTCTACAGAAAAAATAGACGAGTGCCCAGACCTGATTTACACAAGTACATTGTACAACTGCTACCCTGAATCACTGCTACTTTGGACTGCATTTGGATGGATGATTATGATGGAAAAGTTTTAGTAAACCAATACTTATCCCTCAAAAATCCAAATTCCTCTGTTTCCACTAATTCTTCCCTTCATTTACTGGCATCAGTTCCTTATGTTTTGATATTACTTTCATGGAATTGCTGCTGTACTATTATCAAAGCAAAATGATGGGACAACATTGAAACGTGAATTTCCCTTCAGCCACAAAACTTTACAAGCAAAGCTACCTTTCATCCAAGTACTTACCTTTCCAGGTTGGCCCTCACTGGCATAAAGGTTGGCCAACAGCCCAAACTCACAGTCAGAATATTTACTGCTGTACTTCTCAAGCAGGCACCCTTTATCTGCAGGATTTATCTGAGCAACATAGCTCCCATTTACAGCAGGCTTTTTTTCACTCTTAGTTTGAACAATAGGGATAAGCTGAGAAAAAGAATGTCATGAGAACAAGAATAAGTCCTGTAAGTCAGTAAGGACAAGTAAGAGTCAGTTAAATGAACAGAACTCACATAAATGCAATTTAAGCTTGGGACCATGACCCTGAGAAATAATCCTCCTAAACACACATTTCTGTCTCTCAGGATGAGGACTGTACTGGTGAAAAAATAATGCACTAATATTGTAATGCAATTCAGAACTGCAGAAAATAGTTTTACTTTTTCTGGATGGTTAAATTTAATGTTATGTGAAGATGATGCTAGTGTTTAAAAAAGAAAAAGAAGAAGAAGAAAAAGTGTAACCACTGAGACCTGAGGCCTGCATGCAACTATTGGAATTCTATGTAATACTTTCACAGTGCAAAGTAACAGCCACTGCTAGAGTGGCCTAAATTTCATGCTGAGATTGACTATCCCATCTGCCAGTAAATGCATCAAAAGGAGATGGTAAGACCAGAGGTTTATGTATGAAAAGACTCTGACTAACCAAAGCCTCCACAGGCAGCAGTTTTCACCTCTTGCCTCTCCTGCAAGTTATCACTTCACGTGGGGCACCTTTGGTAAGACAAAGCCTTAAGGCGTTTGCCAGCAGCTTTCACAAGCATTTCTAAACTCCATCATTAAAACCTCTGGTCAAGTCTTTGTCAATCAGTTTCAAAGAGTCATGTTTCTTGCATGCTTCAAAGCAATCACATGCTTCCTGGAGAATTACAGGTTAAAAATTAATCTTTGTTATTTCAATAGCATGCATGTCATTGGACAGCACTCATGTGAATTCCTCCTGATGTGTTTTATATGCTTTCAGCAGGAATATTTATTAAATGCTACACTATAAAATGGAAATACCCAGCAAGACACTGCTCTGCTATTATGGTATTTCCATGAATTCACTGCTAGCCATCACACTTGTTTACTGACCTCAGCATTTACTCCAAGAATCCTAGATGAAACCGCTCCAGCTCCAAGAATGAAAGCTCCAGGCAGCTCTATGTCTTTTGCAACTGCATTTAGATCATAAACCTGTCAAAAGAGAAACAATCTTTTGGTTTGGTGTGCTGCTCTGATTCAGAATTGTCACTCTGTTCCCTGTAACTGAAGGCCAACGGGGCTGGTGAGAGGCCTCAAGCACAAGCCCTACGAGGAGAGGCTAAAGGAGCTGGGGTTGCTTAGCCTGGAGAAGAGAAGGCTCAGGGGAGACCTTCTTGCTCTCTACCTGAAGGGAGGTTGTAGCCAGGTGGGGGTTGGTCTCTTCTCCCAGGCAACCAGCACCAGAACAAGAGGACACAGTCTAAAGCTGTGCCAGGGGAAGTTTAGGCTTGAGGTGAGGAGAAAGGTCTTCACAGAAAGAGTTGTTTGCCATTGGAATGTGCTGCCCAGGGAAGTGGTGGAGTCACCATCCCTGGAGGTGTTCAAGAGGGGATTGGACGTGGCACTTGAAGCCATGGTTTAGTTATTCCTGAGGTGATAGGTTGGACTCGATGACCTCTGAGGTCTTTTCCAACCTTATTGATTCTAAGATTCTATGATCATTCACAATGCTTTCATAATAATATTTTGGATAATTAGGCCGAACGCAGTTTTTTGCACGATAAAACATTTGGTAGTAACGACTTAGGTCCACGTCCATTTGTTTTCTGAAAAGGAGAGTCTGTCTGTAGAGTCCCCTGCCATTTCACCCAAAACCTGAGTACTGTTCTTACTGAAATTCATATCTGGGTAAAATATTACAAAAATGGAGCATCTAGAGAGAGATGGGGTGAGGTGTCAGAAAGCAGGCACAATAGTCTTGGAAAAGCACAGCAGTGTGGATGCAGTGCTGGCATGAAAATGCAAACTCAGACATTTTTTACTAAGAAGCATAGCCATGACTTCAAACCACAGGCATGCAGCAAGCCATACATAAACATGCAGGCAAGTCCCCTGTTTAGTAGTTCCTTCCAGGGCTCCCATCACAGATAGTGTGTTTCCAAAACTGCCTTGTATTTGAGGGCAGGAGAAGATGAACCCTCAACCACAACATTTTTACCACCATGTGTAGTACTTCCTGACACAGTCCACGTTTAATGCAGGTCACAATCAATTTCATTAAACACTGAAAAGTAAGTCTCTTCCACAGGGGGAATCTTACAATATCCATTAGTCCTTCAGTTTTGTTTATATTTCAGCAAGATTCTTTTTTCAACAAGATTTCTTTTGATACATGCATCCTGGCATGCATCAAGAATAGTGTGGCCAGCAGGAGCAGGGAAGTCATTCTGCCCTATATTCAGCACTGGTTAGGCCACACCTGGAGTCCTGTGTCCAATTCTGGGCCCCCTCAATTTAAGAAGGACATTGAGACTCTTGAACGTGTCCAGAGAAGGGCAACAAGGCTGAGGAGAGGTCTGGAGCACAGCCCTGTGAGGAGAGGCTGAGGGAGCTGGGGTTGCTTAGCCTGGAGAAGAGGAGGATCAGAGAAGACCTTCGTGCTGTCTACAACTCCCTGAAGGGAGGTTGTAGCCAGGTGGGGTTTGATCTCTTCTCCCAGGCAACCAGCACCAGAGCAAGAGGACACAGTCTCAAGTTGCACCAGGAGAGGTTTAGACTCGAGGTGAGGAGAAAGTTCTTCACAGAGAGAGTCGTTGGCCATTGGAATGTGCTTCCCCAGGGAGGTGGTGGAGTCACCATCCCTGGGGGTGTTCAAGAGGGGATTGGACGTGGCACTTGGTGCCATGGTTTAGTAGTCATGAGGTCTGTGGACAGGCTGGACTTGATGATCTCAAAGGTCTCTTCCAACCTTGGTGATTCTGTGAAACTGCACAGCTATAGGAAAAACTCACTTTTTCTTTCTGTACAACGGGTATGAGGTAGGGAACACCTCCCACATCTGCTATTCTCGGCTTTCCACAGATTCCTGGAAGAATACAGCCAGTTAACTCGACAAAATATTTTTTTCCTAATAATCTTACATGAGCATGCAGCCTACCCCACCAAAGAACTGGTTCCTCAAGCTTCTACAACCCTCTGAGAACACTATCTCCCTAGCATGCTTAGATAAAGTGTTGCATTATTAAGAAGCCTGTCCAGAAGGGTCAAACCCCCAAACATGCCCTAGCCCAGACAATGGGCTAAGCACCTGCAAGTGTGCTAACCTGGGGTGCAGATGGCCAAGGCAAATGTACAGCACGTACAATTAACACTGTAAGCATCTGTGAATGTGCTGACCTGGACACTCCCAGGGGTGCAGATGGCCAAGGCAAATGTATAGCACATGCAATTAAAATGGTAAGGACCTGTGAATTTGCTAACCTGGACACTTCCTGGGGTCCAGATAAACATGTAGCACATGTAATTACCTTTGTAACACAGTTGAGAACTGTGTGAGCCCCTGGCCATGTTTGGATATGCCCCATCCCATGGGTCCAGTTATCAGCTTTCTGTGTTACCAAAGGGCATTAATTATCCTGGGGCAGTACTTAAACCAGCCAAGAAGTCAGGCAACTTGCCTCGTATTTTAAGAAGTGATGAATCACCTTCCAGAGGTATTTATTTCACCACACTGATGACAGAGGGAACTCAGGTAAGTAGCACAGAGCACATGTTTGTCTTCCAGACAGTTTATGTGAAAGAAGATGAACCCCACTCACCACCCTGACATACATGAATGGTAGGAATTTTAAAGCAATGGGAGCACAACACCTTAGGTTCAGCTAGTGGGTGGCATAAATCTAAAAGATTTCTCCATCTGAAAGGTCACTTAATTACAAAACCTATTCAGTAGATAGAGCTTATGAAATAAGTGAGTATTGCAATGGTAGCTTAAGAAAAAACTGACAAGAACATGGTTAAGACTTGTCCTTGTGTTCACACATTGACTAGAAAGCCAGTCCAGAAGTAAAAAGTAGATCTCCTCTCATACATATTCTTTACCTGAAAAAAGAACAGTTTAAGCTCTCCCAACATCTTTAGAAGACCAAAATCAAGTAGGGCCAGGTAGAAAGAACTGGAGGAGTCTTAGCAGAAGGCAGGAATGCTAGGTTACCTTTAGCAGGAAAGTTGAAGGGTTGCTGAGTTAAATCAGGACAGTCTACAACAGAGACTTGAGCATCAGCGAAGTTTTCCTTAAGCCCTTTCTGCAAAACTATAATAAAGAATGTCAGAGTTATCAAGAATGAAACATTACCAAAACTTTGACAAGTTAACAGCAACAAATTGGTTTAGGCTTTATTTCAACAAGATACATCAAAGGTCTTATGCTTACCCTAAGTAACTCCATTGATTTAAATGCTGCTCTCTGTAGGCACTTGTTTCTTGAGTCAGAGAAGACCAAAGCTTGTTTGGAAAATGGTGAGCTAATTCATTTAAAGACTTTTTAAAACCTTTTAATTGAAATACAGTAACTGTCTGCACTAAGAGCAGCACATTATGAAGTAACATCAGTAACCTTAAACCACATTCACCAGTGGCTTTGCTCCACCAGAGCACCTAATTATGATCACAGCCAAATATCATGTGAGAGCAAAGGAGGAAGAAAGTTTTAGCTGATGTGATAATCAGTTCTTTAAATATATTAAGGAAGGAAGCTCATGAGAGGTAGGTTGGACCACATCACTTAGTTTCCAGCCTCAACCATTCCATTACTCTGAATACATTTTGTGGAGGCTTTGGACAGAAACTAAATAAAATGTTCCCTGTGTCCTGGTCCCAAGGCAATCAGCAAGAGAGGAGCCAACTAGGTTCAAGCAAGAGGACCTGCCATGCTAGACTGTATGTTGTATGCTGTGCTTTGAGTAGTCCCAAAGCAATCAGCAAGAGAGGAGCCAACTAGGTTCAAGCAAGAGACCTGCCAGCTAGACTGTATGTTGTATGCTGTGCTTTGAGTAGTCCCAAAGCAATCAGCAAGAGAGGAGCCAACTAGGTTCAAGCAAGGGGACCTGCCATGCTAGACTGTATGTTGTATGCTGTGCTTTGAGTAGTCCCAAAGCAATCAGCAAGAGAGGAGCCAACTAGGTTCAAGCAAGAGGACCTGCCATGCTAGACTGTATCTTGTATGCTGATTGAGTAGTCCTGAAATGATCCTAAGGAAATCCTGCACACCCATTGAGTTGTAAGTAATTTTGATCTGTAATTGTCAAACTTCCACAACCCATGCACAGATCTGCAAATGCAGCACTTTTAGAGGGTTTGAGACCCTGTTTGTGTGCTTAAATACCACTGGAATTTGGGGGAGGAGTTGTTTGGTTTAAGGAAATAATAATATATAGAAAAAATTGTGCTTTTCATCTCAGCCTGCTAAGAGCAGGAACATTCTGCATGTAGTAGCTGTAGAAAGGTTTTGATAAGAGCTTTAACATAAGTTTAAAAGAGTACATGGTAAGTATGTAAAAAGCTGCATGACTTACCCCCAGCAAGCTCCTCCAGACTTGGCACATGAAAAGCAAACCTTTCGACTTTGGCCATTTCCTAACTGGTGCTGATTTCTTCAGGCAAGAAATTACAGCACCAGGCTGCAGGAGCCACTGATCTGTCAACAAGGGGAACAGTTTAACAGTCAAAACAGCCTCTTTTCAATATGCTACTTATTTTTCAACTTCACTCAAAAATACAGAGGCAACAGAAGAACTGTAGTTCTGCCATCAAAGACTAACAGCCTCAATGTTCATATTAATGTTCTTAAGTGCTTTGGAAGCAGATGTGTCTGTCAGCTCTGTAGATGGCACAGAGTATTGCATATGCTAAGTCCTAAAGTTTACAACTGGGTGTAAGCAAAACACAGCCTAGGCTGTAGGAATCCAGTTCAAGGGAAAGGTCAGAAGACTTATCTGTCCTTTGTAAGCCTGGAGTTGTAACATTTTTGAGAGGAAAAATGGGTTTTCCTGAGCACATTAGACTTCCTGGGTCTTCTCTACCTTGTTTACTTTTCCTGCATTGGCTATGGTGGACTTTCAACCTCAGCTGGGCACGCATTTTCTCTTCCAGAGGCAACAGCTTAGCAGCAAAATAGAAAAAAACAGCAGCAAGCTCTGCAGTTTCAGGCTCTGTGTGGGAACAGAGCCTGTAACAAAAAGTTTTGTTTGAACTTAAAGTTTAAGAACCCCTTTACAAATTAACTGTATTTCAGTCAGCCTTGCAACGGCAAAGTCAGCTACCGGGGCAAACCACTAGCTCTGAGCAGAGCTGATTATACACTATCTATAAATCAGCCACAGCAATCATTAACTCCTTAGGCACATGCTTGCTGCATGCTGCAGAAAACCACAATGGGTCCCTCTTATCCAGATCTCAAGCCTTGGAAGGGAAAAAGCCAAAAATGTAATGACAATCCTTTTGTTAGGAAGGACTATGATGTGAGGTATCTGTTTATCTGGACTTTAAGTTTCTATTTAAAAGAAGATCCTAGCTTTTATGATTTTCAAAAATCACAACTGTCCTTATACCATCAGCCTCTCAAATCTACATAAATGAAAAAATACTCAAAAGAAAAAAAAAAGAAAGTAAAAAAAGCTAGGAGATCATAACAGTCACCCATCTGAAGTCCCTGAGTTCAGCCACCCCTAATTACTGCTGCAGCAAGCAGTAAAGAAAGGGAGAAAGACAGCTACCTGTGCATAGCAATTCTGATCTTACTTGGCCTTACCTGTCTCCACAGGTGACTCCCTCTGTCCTCTGTCTGTGGAGAAGAAAGTAACAGGCTGGATTAGGTGCCTCTGATAGAAGCCTACTGTCAGATGGGGTGAATCATACCCCAAGACTTTAGTGTGCAACAAACACATGAGAGGGAGCAATTAGAGAAAGAAAGTGAGAAGATGGCTTTGGCAGCATTGTTCTAGATGATACTCATCCCCTCAAGAACTTCTTGCCACATCCAGGATGAGGCTGTGCCAGCACTTAAGATACCTGTTGAAAAAGTCCTGAAACAGACTGAGAAGACAGCCTAGAACTATTGTTGTGCAAAAGGCAGAGGCAAGACCTGGACACAGCCCAAATAAATAGGCTCAGATACAGCATCTAGACCATCACCTGCTGTTTAAAACACAGGAATCAGCTCCCCACAATCAAGAAAGGAGAGAAAGACCTGAATCTGATTGCTATGCAGTAGTCCTTACCAGGAAGGACACAAAAGAGAAGTAGATCCTCAAATCACCACTGCATGGAGACCATTCAAAGGGTTGTTTGCTGGTGTGGGAGAGGGAGAATCTGAAAGGAGATAACAACAGACAATTAAAATCCGGCACTGAGTGTTGGGGTGACATTGAGTTGCTACAAAAGACTTTCAAAGAAAAAACACAAATGCTAAAGGGATGATAAAATTATTAGACCTGGGGACAGTGCAACAAGCATGGAGAGAACAAGCACCTGCCACAAGATTTCTAAAGTCTGTCTTTTTAAAGCAGGACGAAAGCATCAGAAAGAGTAGTAAAAGGCCAGGAGAATGCAGATGAAATGCTATTAATGAGTTCATGTGTCTAGTACCAAAACCTGAATTAAACTAGTCTGGAAGGTAGAAGCCAGAAAGGAGTCAAGGGAGGAAGAAAAAGGACGATCAGGTAATAACTGAAGATGGCAATCACTGCAAGAAGAGCAGCAAGAGCAAAACATCCACAGGTGGGCACCCCCCCCAGCTGGGGTAAAGAGGGGAGCTCCCGTACGTGACAGGACCGCTACGGCACAGCGGCTTGAGCGGCTGAGAAAGGATAGTCCATGGCAAGGCAAACACAAGTCCCCTTAGGGAGAACATCCAGGCAGTCAAAGCTCACTGAAGCGAAGGAACACGCCAAAGCTGACCCTGCGCTTGGCTTGGCTTCGAGAGGAGAACAGTGGAACCGCCAGCTCGGGGCAGACAGGGCAGCAGTGGCAAGGAGAGGCAGGACAGCAGCGAGAGGCCGATCGGTGCAAGGAGCAGCAGCTCGGAGTCTCACACGGAGTAGGAAACACGGGAATTGATCCCTGAAGGAGAGTCCGGACCCTCCGGAGGCAGCGGGGAACTCCCCCACACTACTGAAACCCCTAAAAGCTCTGGGTAACTATCCCAGCGAACAGCCGCTAGAGTCTAACCTGTCCCACACCTACCTGTCTCCCCGTCAGGGCTGCGCGGCAGCACTGCCCGCCCCCGCCGCGGGCCGGCCCCGGGTACCGCCCGCCGAGCCCCACCACACACAGTATGGCAGGGCCGGGGCGCCGGCTGCCACCCTCTTTCCCTCCCTTCCGTCAGCCCTTGCGCCTCTCGCGAGAGCCCAGCCCTACTTAAGCTCTCGGGCGGCCTTCTTCCGTCCTTTGTGTGGCGGTGGGGAGGAGCTGATTGAGGTGTGGTGGGAGCGCTGGGTATCCGTCGCCATCCGCGGTTCTAAGGGGGGTGGGAGCGAGGGGCGCGTGTGAGGGGAGAAGACTCGCGGCGGCATCGAGCCGTGCCCGCTCGCCAGGGAGCCCGTCTGTGGGGAAGAGCCTGGGGCAGGCCGGTGGCTTGGCCTAGCCCTTCACGGTGCAGTTGTCCTCGGGCACTGTCTGCGTGGCCGCCGTTGTTGCGGGCGGCCTCGGGACTGGTGCCGGTGGGCTGTGCTTGATCTGTGGTAACTTGATGAGTGCCCACGTACGAAATGTCTGCTGTGACAGCCGAGCTCGGCCGGGGGTGGTAGGGCGAGCGGTGTCTCCAGGGACTTCCGACTTGAGAAAAATGTTAGCGGAGTAATAGATGGCCCTTGAGGGAGGAGAGAAGTTTGTGTGAAATAACAGTTACATATTAGTTACTTTTTCTTCTTTTTTCTTTCCTTAAGGGATCTGTGGTTCCACCTGTGAAGGGCAGAGCTGCAGAAGTGCCGGTGAGTGATGCTGAGCTGGTAACTGTAAAGTACCAGCCGCAGCCTGTGTAGTTGGTGTCGTTATTGTGTGCCTTCCTACTTGGATGTTCGGCTGCTCCGTTTCTGGGCCTTGGGTACACCCGTGCCAGCGCTGTGCCTGCGGTTAGTCCAGGGCATGGGTGCAGTTTGCCGTCAAAAAGTAACTTTCCTGACAGCGAAGGGCAGAGCGGGCCCCAGTGCTGCTATTTTAAGGTCTTTTGTACCTTTAAGCCCGCATTTAATGCGGCTTTGGAGGGAGATGTTTTCTTCAAGAATGTAACGGGGTTGTCTCTGCTTTGGAACAGTTACATGATGCAAAAAGTCGTCTAAATGTAGACCGGTTAAAAATCTAGCGCCGATACACGGCTGGAGCAGATGCATACTTTTAATTGCCTTTGTTCTGAAAATAACTTCGAGGTCACTGTAGCTGTATGGGTTAGAGAGGAAATGGATCTTCATCTTGTGAGCAACCGTGGCTGTTTCTGTTTTATAACCGTTATGGCCTGCTGCTGTTACTCTTTCTGGCTAGTCCGTATACCCCTACTGATTTGCCTGTGTCTCATTGTGCTTTTGTGAAGCCTTCTTGAATCTCTGCAGTCCAGTGTGGAGTAGTCTCCATATTGATTGCTAACCAGTGAATAAAGGCGTTGATAAACTGCTCAAGGCAGGAGGCATTAGGCGTTGTGCAGCTAGGAACTGAACAGGGAGGCTGACATTGTTTCTGGTGGCGACACTGTCCTGGGATTACTTTAAAAAGGATGTAAACCACAGTCAAGTGTATGACTTAAAACTGCAGTATCCTTGAAAGTATAAGAAGCTGTTGGCTATATGTATGCTTGTTTAAAGGAAAACTCACTACTAGTAGGGAGAGGGTTAAGAACCATTCAGAATTCGTCTCTACAGGTTTCTAAACTGATGCAACTCTGAAGCTGCTTTAAGCAGGAGTTGGGCCAAAAGAGCTGTAAAAATGCTTTCTAACCTAAATTACGCTGTGAGTATCTTGCGATACCTCAAGCAGTTGCAAGTTTACTGTTAAGAGGCTTGCTTGTGGTTTATAGGAAAATCTGTTGAATTTTGCTCAAGATTCTTCCAAGTTTACCCTATTAGGTGAAGGGGGGCAAGGCTTGTTAACTGGTGAGCAGTTTTCTTCAATTTCTTGTATTTCCATTAATTTTTAGGGCAAACTGAAGCATGACTGATGCAGCTGAATCCCAGTCTTCTGACTCTGATTACCCTGGTGCCCAGGAGCTAATCGGCAGTCAGCAGAAGGGCCCATGTAAGGCACATACGTGTGAAACAAGTACACGGGTGGAGTGTTCATGTTCAAAGCAGAAGAATGCTGCTCCTGAGGAGTCTTCAGCTGAGCCCAACAGTATACACGAATCGGTTGCTTCAGCCGAAGTTTTGCTGGTCAGCAGTGATTCAGAAATGTGAGTTCTTGTCTGTGGTTTAGAATGATTCACAGGAAGAGCCTGTGTCATGTATTATAGAAGTATAGATTTTTTGAAAGTAAGTACTTTTTCTCTTCTTCAGGGATCTCTCTGCTACTAGTGGCAGTGAGTGTCATCCTGAGTGCTCCACTGCCCCCTTGAAGCACAAAATGAGATTGCGGTCTTCAAGGCTACAAACAGAATCTGTTGCAGAAGTGTCTGACAGTGAAAGCTCTTCAGATTCGCCTCTGCCCCCTTTGGTGCAATCGTCAGAAACTTCCCAGAAGCAGAAGTCAAAACTAAATTTGAAAGCCATTTTGGCCTATCACTTCAGAGGAAAGAAGTTTAGGGCTGCTGCACACCGCAAATACAGGATTGTCTCATGGAAGAAGAAAAAGCGTGAGAGGACACCTAGGGAGGCGCCTCTAGTGGGGCGACGGCTGACAGCCTCCCCTCAAGAACAAAGGAGAAGGCTTCTACACAGAGGCTTTCAATTCCCTTTTGTTCAAGAACATTATGGCAAGAAACAAATTCCCTTAAAGATGGTTCTTGACTATGAGGTGAGTCTTCTATTTAGTGAGATAAGTGCAATCATTTTTTAATTCAGTCTAAAGCTAGTGAATCTAAACCAGCCGTGTTGTGCTTCCCTTTGATGTGCTACAATGAAACAGTGAAACCGTTTTTACTTCTGCTAAAGAGGACTCTTGATGTTGTCTAGTTCCTTTAAGACAAAACTGGCTAAGATGGGATTGCCAGTGTAACATCACAGTTTAGTTCATAATATTCCTTACACTTGTATTTTTAAGATCTCAACTGAGCGATTTTTTTTCTTCAGCAAGCAGCTGCCAAGGGATTTTTCCAGTACATTGAAATGCTTAAATATGAAGACCATCTTAAAAAAAGCTTTAAAAACCCTTCAGGCCAGTGAAGACTTAGAAAGACAGTGCCTGTCAGTACGGAAACACAAGTATTTAGATGATGAAGGTCCCATTTCCCCTATTCAGGAGACAAAGTAAGTTCATATTGATGTTTTAAGGTGGTATATAACTTCTTTGTTCTTAACTAAAAAAAATTGTGTGTGTACAGGTAGATGTATGGTGCCCCACCCCATAAAGAAATGGAGCTTGTGACTAAAAGATACAGATTATATTGTTTTTTTACTTTATTAAACATTGAAGCATCATCTTAGATCTTTATGATCAAACAGTTCATTTAGTTGAAATCAAGGGATTGGTAAATCAGCAAGAATACTTAATGTTGTAAATGTACTCAACACCTTACAGTTAGCTTAAGAAACAATGTAAAGGTACAAAGCTGTCTTTCACCATCCCTGGAGGTGTTCCAAGAGGGGATTGGACGTGGCACTTGGTGCCATGGTTTAGTCATGAGGTCTGCGGTGACAGGTTGGACTTGAAGATCTTTGAGGTATCTTCCAACCTTGGTGATTCTGTGTGATACTGTTCACTTTATTAATCACTCACACTGCTAATTTAAGAGTGGTTTTGCTCTGATGCTGAGCACTGCTGCTGTCCTGACAGTGGTGTTAGTTCAGATGTAATTCTGTTGTCAGCAACTATTGTTTGAGGCCAACCTTAGGGGGCAGTGGTCTTAGCTTACAACTGTAAGCTGTAGCACTTCTGTTTATAGTAAGAGGAGATAAGATGGCATGGTAGAAATAATATACACATTTTAGGCTGCTACAGAAGTACAAAGCTCTATTTTGTTTTTTGTATTTCAGCAATGATGATGACAACTTGAATTCTGACAATCAAGAGCAATTTGATGCCAGAGTAGTGGTGAGTAAATATCCCTCAAGTTGAAACCATTCTGTTGTGGGCTTAAAGAATTAGGAAATAATGCTTTGAATACTTAATTCTTGAGCTTGGATCCAGCATTCACTGCATGATACCTGTGAATCTTGGTCTGTAATGTAGGTAGAAGTTGTTTAGAGAGCCTACATTCTCAAAACCAGTGCTGGAATGCATAGGGATTCTGGAGTTCACTGAAGAGTTCTTGCAGTTTGCAAAGTTGCTGTCAAGATCTTGACTTCTAAGTATTTCAGAAGTAGACTTGTGAATACTTGTCTTCTGGTTTTCTCAGGAGAACAGCTCTTTCATTATAAGCAGCAAAATTCCCAGCAAGAAAAAATCCAAACGTGCAAAATCAACTGAAGTGATTGAAATAGAAGATGATTGCCTGTGCTGCTGAGAGCTCTGGGTTTCTGCAAGGTGTTTGCTTCTGAAGTGGCAGTGCTTGCTCTTCAGATAACTTTTTTCATGGCCTGTGTAGTTTAAAATTCTGTAAAGACAGTGAGCTATCAGTCAAGCAACCTCATCAGATTTGTTTTAAGGTGAGTATGTTGGGCTTGTTCTGAGACAGCTACAAAACAAGTATAACCTGTAGTTTTGATAAGCTAAATGCTCTGTGCTCTCCTGTATCAAGTATGTAACAGCCTTGGGTCAGTGGCTCATGATCTCGCTGAAATGCTGGTGTCTGCTGCCTGACTTCTGTTAACCAATGGATCATGGAATTTGTCATTAAAAGAGGGAAACAGGTTCCAAATACTGTATCATAGGAGCAGCACAGTAGAGAAAAGTGCATGCACTTGCATGCATGTCTGTGTGCAAGTTACAGAGGGTAATTGGATGTCTTTTCATAGCTGACTTTTTTGAGAGTGGCACTGGGGAGGCTTCTTTTTTTGTCTTAAGGAAATGGAGGTTATGCTTTGAGTACTTGGAGAGCTAAGCAAGGGCTCAAGACAGACTTGAAGCTTAATGCAAATCAAGTGTCAACAGTGAAAATGGTGAAGTGGTTAGCTTAAAGCATATAGCAAAACATGGTTAATGCTTTTGAAAGATAATAAAATCTGTGTGTTTCAAGTTGTTTATTCAGAGTTCTTCAGAAAACTAATTCTCTGCTCTTGAATCTAATACAGTAATCTGAAGTTGAGTTATTTTAAATGACTGCAGCAGCATAGTGAATCTTGCATTAAAGGATTTGGTTTTCCCTCTCGCTTTTCCTCTGTCCAGAATGGACTTTAATGAGAACATTACTAAGCAGAAGATGAAAACACTTTATAGTGACAGTACTTATTGCCCCAGTGCAAATTCCTTTCTGAAAGATGCTTCTGGTAGTTGGAAACATGAATGTTTAGAAATGCTCTGAATATGGCTGATTCCTAAGTGGCAAGGTCTTGGTAGCAGTAGAAATAAATTGCTTTAAAAGTTTAATGTTGAATCAAGACATTAAAAACCAAAGGGTGATCTGCATCACTCAAATACTCTTAATTACCAAGTCACTGTCAGCAACAAACAGCTGCTCAGCAGGTCAAAGTAATCTGTGCTGAACAGGAGTGTTGTCAGAAAAAGGCATCATATCTACTGGTTTAATTTCCTTCAAAATGTAGTTGGCAGTCTTAAGGAGATGTGCAGTAGGTGAGAGCAGGTCACGTTGCGTTCTTCGTACGCTTGAATTAAGGTCCTGAATCTTTGTAAAGGAAGATTGGGTTTTCCCAGTTGCAATTTGGTAGTTCTAGGGAGTAAGACTGCAAAAATTACTCTTCAGTAGCTGAAGATGACATTCAATACTGGTTCAAAATTAATGGCTAAATGTAACTCTTTCAGGCATCTACCTGAGAAATACTGTACAGCTTGAAAGGCTCAACCTGGACCTAGGAGTGGGGTTCTTCATTGGTAAGGCATAGTGAGGTGGTGCGTGGAGTCCTGCTCATTCTGCAGTTCATGTGATGAATTTTTCTGTTCAACTGCTGAGTGACTCAGAAATGAACTAAATTTCAATTCTGATTAGAACTGAATAAATACACATGAAAATCAGGCTTACTACAACTGCTAAAATTGATTGCTGAAACCGAGATTTTTTTTCTTTGCTTTAGAAATCTTCAGTTATTTGGCTATATCTGATCATCACTTTTTTCCTTCTAGTTAGATGCTTTTAGAAGATGAAGTACTGATCAGATGTCTTGATGTATGCCAGGTGAGCTGTTACTTGCTTTGCAGTTATGCTTTCTTAAGGTAGCTTTTTTTGCTTCATTTCACAATGTTTTGAAAAGTGTTCCATGGTTCAGGTGAGTACATTAGTGCTCCACACCTGCAACTTCTGTATGAAGCTGCCAAGGTCTTGAGTCCAGTGCAACATCTTCTGTCAAGCCTGACCAAAATGAGAGACTGTAGCCTCTGCTTGGATGAAAACTAAAGCTTTGGGTTCTTGAATACTTGTGTGCTAACTGCAGCTGCTGTTAGAGTTTGTGTAGAAGTACTTTGTTTTTGCTTGATGCTGCTGGACAACTTCAGTCTGTTTGATTTAGTGTGAATTTAGTGGACGAGAAGCTCAACATGATCTCTCAATGTGTACTTGCAGCCTGGAAGGCCATCAGATCCTGGGCTGCGTCAAGGGAGGTGATTCTCCCCCTCTACTCAGCCCTGGTGAGACCCCACCTGGAGTACTGCCTCCAGTTCTGGAGCCCCTATTACGAGAGGGATGTGGAGGTGCTAGAACATGTCCAGAGAAGGGCCACGAGGATGATCACAGGGCTGGAGCACCTCTCCTATGAGGACAGACTGAAGGAGTTGGGGCTGTTCAGTTTGGAGAAGAGAAGGCTCCGAGGTGACCTCATTGTGGCCTTCCAGTATCTGAAGGGGGCCTACAAGAAGGCTGGGGAGGGACTTCTCAGGCTATCAGGGAGTAATAGGACTAGGGGGAGATTTCAGGCTGGAGGTGAGGAGGAAGTTCTTCCCCATGAGAGTGGTAAAGCCCTGGAATGGGTTGTCCAGGGAGGTGGTTGAGGCCCCATCCCTGGAAGTGTTTAAGCCCAGGCTGGATGAGGCTCTGGCCAGCCTGATCTAGTGTGGGGTGTCCCTGCCCATGGCAGGGGGGTTGGAACTAGATGATCCTTGTGGTCCCTTCCAACCCTGACTGATACTATGATGCTATGAATGCAATCTCTTTGGAGATGGTGGAGAACTTCTGTACACCTAGTCTCCTGGTGGTACCCCACCCATATTTTCTGTACCAGGGTGTATTGTGCAGCTGCAGCTTCATGTCCCTGTTGTAACATTTCATCTTAACATGTGTCCCATGTAGGAACAGTGTGCTCAGCAGAAGGAAGCTTGGTAGCCCTGCATGTGTGCATTGCTTGAACTATGAAACTTGCTGCAGGATGTTACCAAGTTCATATGGCTGCAGTCTGAGGAAATGGCATGGAAGACAGTGCCATGTAAGGATACTGGTTAGGAAAACATCTTTAACTTCAGCAGCCCTAAGCTCTAAACTGGGCAAGTAATGAAACTTCAGAAACATGCTCGAGAGGAAAGGATCAAGGAATCTGCTTTGGCTGTTGCTGCAGTAAAGGGCACTGGACTAAAAGGCAGTCCAGGCACTGACACAGCATGTCAGTATATCTGATACTGAACTGTGCTACACTTCCCTTACTCCAGATTACACCTATCTCTATAACCAGAAAACAGTGGTGGAAGGTGACAGTTACTGTAAATATTTCATAGTCTGAGAAAATAACTTGACTTGTGTACTGTTCAGAGTTTCAGAAATAGTGGAAATTAAGAGAAAAGCTGCTGCAGTCCTATGTTCCAGCACGTGTTCAGTTTTTGTCTGGTGCTGTAGACAAAAGCCTGGAACCTGGTGCTTAGAAAAAGCCCTTCTTTTGCAACCCACAGCCGATGAACGTATTGGTTGTGTTACTTATATGAAGGGACAACACTTGCATGTATTCCAATGGCATTTTATTCATGTGCTGGTAACTGTAGGGCATGAGCTTCATGTTCCAATGTGCAGAAGTGTAGTTCAGTTCCTGATTTCTTTCCTGACTTTGCAGATGACCACACCAGCTCTACAGTGTGAGCAGCTCTAACTCCTGGAGTGTGTGATTTTTCAATAGTTTGTTGGCCTTCTGATGTACAAATCTATTACTTGGACTTCTGTAGAGCAGAGCAGCAAAAGAGGTAAGCTTTTGTGTTCCTTCTGCACTCCAGTATAAGAATATTTGACTTCTTCAGAGAATTACTGTTTACACAGGAATTTGTCAGACTAGTTGTGCACTGTATGGTATCTGCACCCAGCAGTGTCTTTCCTGCTGGGCTGTTCAAAAAGCAGTGCTACAGTATCTCAGCATCTGGCATCGTTGGTTTGCCAGCAGATGTGCTGGTTAAACTTGGTATTTCTGTTGAAACAAGTAGACTGAAAAGTTCTTTTCTTGGGGAGCTTGTCAAATAAACATTGAACTGTAGAACTGTTAGGAGGTGAAAGCATAGTTAAGTGAATGACCTTGTTCCAAAATATTTCTTCTTAAAGGGCCATTCCTGTGACTTCTGGGACCCCGTGGGAAGCCTCTGCTTGAGGGTAAGTGAGGGAGCAATTGTTTTTCCAAGGTGGAGGTACTTGGATTGCAAAAGCTCAGTTTATTGGTTTTTATTTAGTTGCCTTTTAGAAAGCATTGTTTTACTTTGAAGCAAGTAGCTGATAGCAGCTAGTGACATGTTTCTTTTACAGTGAACTGGCTAGACTGCAAAAGCAGAAGCTGTCCTGCAGATAGTGTAAGAGCTGATTGCTACGCCTCGTTATTCAGCAGCTAGGCACAACTCACCATGTGTCTGAATTGAAGAACGTGGCTAGAGAACCAACAGGTTGTGCTTTCCTCACTGCATAGTTAGTTGCAGTGGTGACAATGAGGCCTGTGACAGATTTACTTAGTGGGACAGTTCTGCAAACAGTTCAGACTGCAGCTGCTGCTCAGTGCCAAGGATGAGCTTGTGTTGATGTTTCTGAATTCTGCATCCTGCCTACTGAAGGAAGTAGAATTAGGTAGAGGAAGAACACTTGCAGTGCTGCTTTCTTCTAGATGGTTTAATAGAGCTGGTTTGTAAGCTCTCTTAAAGTGGCATGCCATACCTGTTTGAGGTAACTCCCTCAGCTGTGCCTTCAGTGCTATAGTTCTCCAGTTTAAGCTGCAGGTAGGTTTTGTTGATAATTATGACAGATGGGGCCATGGCTTTCAGGAGAAATGCCTTGGTTTGGCATTAGCATTCAGACAGTGTAACTGCAGTCCAGCCTGCTTCCTGTTCAGTAGAAGAGTACCAAAGTCTTACTAAATTGCTGAAATACTGAAGAAACTTGGAACTATTACTCAGATACAACAATTTACTTCCTTTTAGGAGGTCCCATCGTAGTCCAGTTGGAACTAGCATCTTGGTAAGTTAATGTGACAAATTGGTTTTTTAACCCTTACTTCTTGTAGGTGAGCTGTCTTAAGTGGGTGAGCTGGTTATATTACTGTGTTTTCTTACTGAGAAGATGCAGTGTTTTAGAAAACAGGACCCTCATTTTCCCCCAGGGTTGAGGGTTGCTGTGAGAAAACAAATTGTCGTGATGATTGGCAAAATGTTCAACTGCTCTGATGAGAGTGAGTGAGAACAGCCTTTCTGAAAAAATGCAGTACCTGGGTGTGTTTCCCCATGTCACTTCATTCTGGGCAGCTGGGTATTTAACACTGAGAAATAAACATGACTATGGTTTGTATGCATGTGTGTCAGCTCATAACCTTATTTTTTCCAGGTGGTGTGTGTAATTAGAACGTGAGAAGAAACACAGGATGATGTTCACAGAAGCCCCTCCTAGGTTAGTGTGATGTCTGAGGTTCTGCATAGTCCTCACTGATTGAAGTGCTTTGGTTTTCAGTGGCTGGAACTCTAAAAATCAAGCTTACTGACTTGAGGGTTTCAGGGTCTTGTTTTGACTCTACATCACTGTTTTAATACGGCTTTCACTCTGAGACTTTGATTTATCCAATTCATAAATCAGTTCATACAAATCTGTCAAAAAGGGGGCTATCAGCTTGAACTGATAGCTTTGCTTCTACAAGTAACTTAGGCTCAGTGAGAAAGTTACAGGGGAAATTCTGAGCGCAATTTTGTAGTTAAAAGGCAAACAGCAAAGGGAATTAGGAAACATTAACTTCCAACATAAACCCTGTTGCTAATATGAAGGAGTCGGTTACTTTGTCTTACCCAAAAGTTAGTGTATCACTTGACCCTCTTCCTTCCTCCAAATGCCTTTAAACAAGTTGTAAAGATAATTGGTAGGATGTCTAGAAGGTACCTCTCCAGTCTGCTTGATTTTTGTGTTGTGCTAATTGATGGCACCAGAATTGTTGAGGTCTATCCCGATAGGATCTCCTCCGTAGGTTCGTGTCGTTGGAAATGCCTCACAGAATAAACTTGCGGTTTCGCTTACCCACTCAACTACCTGTTAGCTCTGTGGGATAAAACTGCAAGACAGATCTTGATGTAGCATCTAGGAGCTGTATTAATGCATTATGTTCTCCTTCAGGCACAGAATTACGCTTTTGATACAGATGAAAATGGTGCTCACGTGGAAAACCTTGGTAAGAGTCAGAAGGTGTGTTCTGGGACTTCAGGTGTAACCAACATGTCAAAGGAGCTAACCTTACTTGTCAGCCAGGTGTTTCTCTAGGTACCTGACTTCTAACAGTTCCTTGTGGTTTGAATTTTCCAGATGGCTAGAAACAGTATTTCCATTTTATCCTAAAGGAGTGATTTTTTTTTTCTTGTTTTGGTGGCTGTAGCTAGGAGACAGCACTGTGGTGTTTGAACTTGAAGTAATTGTAAACATGCTGCATTGCTGTTCTGTGTCAAGAGATGCTTGATACCTTCATACTGAGCAGCAGTATTGGGTTAAATCTTTAATTTGGGGTTTTAAAGAGACAATTTGAATAGCTCAGCCACTTTACTAATATGCAATTAAATTTTCTGATAGTCTGTTCTAAAGAATGCAAAGCTTAAAGTAAAACAGGGTAATTATACTGCAATTAAGTATAATTCCTTTAGGGATATCTTTAATGGTAGGAATATATAAAAACTTAGAATTCTGAAGCTGCTGTCCCCATTAGGTGAAATTGATGGGAGTCTGTTTTCCCTCATAGCTGCAGTGGTACCTTTTGGGAAATAAGAGTATCTTGCTGCAGCTTAGCACCAGGCACCAACTGCTGCATACAAAAAGCTTGAATGAGGATCTCCTGCAGCTCTTGCACTGCGTGGTATCTGCACCCAGCAGCATTATCCTGATGGGATGTTCATAAAACAGTGCTACAGTAGTTCAGCATTTGGCATCGTTGGTTTTCTTTCTGCTGTGTCTGTTAAACCTGGTATTTTTGCTGATACAGTTTGTCCTCTCAGCATTTGAGTGCACTCAGGGTTTTCACATCCCAGCATGAGAACTGGATGCTGGGCTCTGGAACTCAGTATGTGTGTTTTTTTTTTTTTTTTCTACACAGGTGCTTTAGGACACAGAACAATGCGAACTTTGTGTTAAAAGCCACAGAAAACAACAACCTGACAGGTGAGCACTGAACAACTGGGCAGTTCAGAGGGTTTCATGCAGCTTCAGAGGTTTGTGTGTTAACTTGGTGTGACTCCAGAATACTGAAACTTCAGTGAACTGTTAGAAAAGTGTACAAATAGTTTTGCAGTAGCAGACTGCTGGACAGTGATCACCCCAGATTTTGAGTGTCTGAGGTTGCTTTCTGTGAGTCATTCCTGTGCACGTCACAGTTGCACAGCAGTTTGTTGTGCTGGTTTCTGCATCAGACTGCTACTGGTTGACAGGAGTCATGGAATCATAGACCCAACTAAACTGGAGAAGACCTCAGAGATCATCAAGTCCAACCTGTCACCCAACACCTCACGACTAATTAAGCCATGGCTTCAAGTGCCACATCCAATCCCTTTTTGAGCAGCACCTCTGGGGACAGTGACTCCACCACCTCCCTGAGCAGCACATGCCAATGGCCAATTACTCTTTCTGGGAAGAACTTTCTCCTCACCTCCATCCTAAACCTCCCCTGGTGCAGTTTGAGACTGTCCTTTTCTACTTGGAGTTTCTAACATGTTTTAGGCTTGTTGGTGTAGACAGCTTGGCAAGACTGACTGGTTCTTATCAGGAAAGGATAGAAAATGTGAATATTGATACCAGTCCCAGATTTAAGGTCATAATAACAGCAGTGGGAGTACCTGGTCATTACCAAGGCTGCTAGGATGTTGTTCCTAGTGAGTTGTGGACATGACCATAAAGCAAGTCCATTAGATTCTTGAATTGCCACATAATGTGGCACCGAGTCTGATGGAATAAAGCTTTAATATAGATTGGAGAGACAATGCTCCCTTCTGCTGTGGAGAAGAGAGCAGGTTCCTGCTGAGGGAGGGGTGTGTGGCTGTATCATTGGCTATCTCCAGCACTTCCACTACAAAGTAACAAAAGTTCTAGTTAGAACCTTAACTTGGCCAACAGAAGCTGTTGCTGAGAGGAGGGTGGTAGTGCACACAGGGGGAAAAGGGGAGACAAAAGGCTGCTCCTTACAGTGTGCACCAACTTAACTCTTCCTGTACACTAACCAAATCTGACTCTCTAACCTACAGTATCTGCTACCAACCTGCTGCATGTCAGAGGATGAGAACCACCCAAGTGCCACCAAAGCAAGTCTGAAGGTAAGAGTGTTCAGCAACATGGCTGGTACCAAAACTGGTCACTTCAAAGAGGGTTTGCATGGGTGAAAAACCATCAGCTCTTAACGCGGTGACCGCACATTGAAATCCTCTGCAGGATGCCGTAGCCACTTGGTGTGTGCTGTGGTCTATTGATGAGGAGATACAGCTTACAGAGTGAGGCCCACTGGGGTGGGAAAGGATGTTTATCTACTGCCCTTGGGTTCTGAGGTGCTGATGGAGGTTTCATTATAAAACCAGTTGACTTTGGCAGCACAGAAAGCTGGAGAACAACAGGTTTGATAGAGTTGAGGCATGGTCTTGCAACTTAATTGCTGCTTCTTTTTCACTTGGTAGTGTAATGCATCCTGGAGGTGCATGAAAGTGATAATCCTGGGAAAAATAGGTGGGGAGAAGGGCAGAGTGGGAATTTTCTGGACATGGTGAGTAGTTACAGGAATTGTGGTAGTTGGGAATTGGCACTGGAAGGTGTGCTTTTGCCCTTGAACAGTTTGGTAAGGGGGTATGCACACATGCCCTGTGCTGCTGCTTTTATACCAGCACTCTGTCCTGACATGACATTGCTGCAGCCTAGGGAAGCCATCTGTGAGGGAGGCAACAGAGTTCAGCTGACTTCCTATTTGAGTACAAGTGCTAATAGCTGTTTTTCCTCTGTCAGGTCCTGGTGCCACTGCTGCAGGTCTGCTGCCTAGAACTACACAGCTCTTCCAATAAAGTACTATAGCTACTATGTCTTGAAGTAATTTAGAATTAAATATTGCAGCTTCCTTTACTGCTTTGTGAATTGAAATAGTGCAGGTTCTTTGGGAGCCTTTATCCTTACCCTTTCACTGTTCAGTCTGGAGAAGAGAAGGCTCTGAGGAGACCTTATTGTGGCCTTCCAGTATCTTAAGGGAGCCTACAAGAAAGCTGGGGGAGGGACTCTGTAGGGTGTCAAGGAGGCATAGGTCTAGGGGGAATGGAATAAAACTAGAAATGGGTAGATTCAGATTGGATGTTGGGAAGAAGTTCTTCCCCATGAGAGAGACACTAGCACAGGTTCCCCAGGGACATGGTGGAATCCTCATCCCTGGAGGATTTTAGGGCCAGTCTGGATGTGGCTCTCTGGGCAACCTGATCTGGAGTGCTCGGGGGTTAGAAGTAGATAATCTTTGAGGTCCCTTCCAACCTTAACACTTCTATAATTCCATGAGAGACTACATTCTCACCTTTGCATTGCAGAAAGCTCTTCCTCACTTAAGTCCACGGTGTGAGAAGTTGACTTTGTCTTCTGCTCAATGAATGGCTTCAGCTGCCTACAGTCCGTGCAACTGTACCACACCCTGTAGAAAACCACAAAACTAAACCAAATCATAAACTGGAGCTAGGTGCTCATTGAAAATAGCCTAAGACTCTGCCTTTTAAACAAGGCCAAGTTGAATTTCATAGCAGAAGTCAAGCTTTAAATTTGTCCTGAGGCAGAACTCCAGAACCTTAGAAAAACTACAACTGGAAGCAAGAGCAGTATAAAGCTTTTATTTGCTTTCTACCTTAAGGTACTTTCAGTGCATCTTGAGTGCAGGAAAGCCAAGCTTCCCTCTCTTCACTTACACTATACACTGAGAGAGGTATTCTTAAAACAAATTTTATTTGAAAACTCTATATACATTTAAAAAGTTGTGTGATTTCCCTTCAGCAATGCTACACATGCAGAAAGGCTTTTCACTGTCAGTCCACTTAGCCTAAGGCAAACCATGTTTAAAGCAGTGGTTGAGCTGCTGTAGTGGTCTCTGGAAGATGAGGGTCCTACCCAGGTTTTGTTAGCACTTCCCCATCTTAAAGCTAAGGATGCCCAATGGCTCCACAACTTCATGAAGTCCTCCTTGCTCAAAGTCATGGTGCTTTCCAAGTCCTCTTGGCCCGTAGTTTATCCAGCATTTTCTGCAAATACAACAAACCGTGAGCTTCCCTAGCATGGCTCAAGTGCCAGCTGACACCAGCCTAGCTGAAGGGTGCCCAACTGAGACACTGCTGCTGTGCAGCATCAGTACTAGTGCAAGTCCGGACAAGGAGGCAGGGAGTTAGGTATGATCACTGTTCCAAAAAGCTGACAGGTCTTGGGGGCAAGGTGTGCTGATCTAGCTTCTGTAAAACAAGTGATTTATTCTACCCTAAGAAAGACACAGGTGATCAGCATTTGGGCCTGCAGGCCCCAGTAGCAGTCCTGGGCTGTTTGGATTAGCAAGCACTCTGGCTACAGCCAGCCCCCAGGTGGACAAAGAAGTCTGACCCAGGTCAAGGTCTATTCCACTCCCCCTTACTGCTGACAAGGAAATTCTCCTGTGGGACATACCAGTAACACCACTTAAAATCCAGACTGGTTTGATGGTCTCTTTAACACCACAAAACTGTAATGGTCTGAGTAGAAGCTTGGTGAAATCAGAACGAAGGTAGGACGACAGTGTAGCAGACCCTTACCTTCTGAAACTCTTTAGCCTTTTCTCTGTTTCTGGCGTAAGTTTCCTGTCTTGTTTTTTCTTCCTTTCTGGTTTTCACTTCTGAGAGTTGATTACAAACTCTGTCAAAACAGTAGCGGGGAAAAAAGCATCAGTAAGAAAGTGGCAAAGCTGCTAGAAATTATGATTGGATATTTTGAGTCAGGGATCAAAATCACTTCAAATCCCTCTGGCTGCTTGCACTAAAGATGCTGCTCAGGAGCTGTACCTGCTGCACAACACCAAGCACCCACATGTGGTTGTGAACTTTGCTTCAGATTGGAGCTGCTTTTTTGCATGAACTGGCACAGCTGCCTTCACACAATGAAATGAGCAGGCTGCCAGTCATGTTTTGCTGCCAGATCCCCAACAAGCACTTGTGGGAAACACTTGGCTCCTCTCTCCCAGCTGCACTGAGTGGTAGATTTCATAAGACACTGATTATAGAATCATAAAATCAGTAAGGTTGGAAAAGACCTCAGATCAGCAAGTCTAACCTGTCACCCAACACTTCATGACTAACTGAACCATGGCTTGAAGGGCTATATCCAATCCCCTCTTGAACACCACGAGGGACCTGGGACTCCACTACCTCCCTGGGCAGCACATTCCAAGGGCCAATTACTCTTTGGGAAGAACTTTCTCCTCACCGCCAGCCTAAATCTCCCCTGGCACAGCTTGAGACTGTGTCCTCTTGTTCTGGTGCTGGTTGCCTGGCAGAAGAGACCAACCCTCACCTGGCTACAACCTCCCTTCAGGTAGTTGTAGAGAGCAAGAAGGTCTCCTCTGAGCCTCCTCCAGGCTGAACAATCCCAGGCTCCCTCAGCCTCTCCTCACAGGGCTGTGCTCCCAGACCTCTCCCCAGCCTTGTTGCCCTTCTCTGGACACGTTCAAGAATCTCAATATCCTTCTTAAACTGAGGAGCCCAGAACTGGACACAGGACTAAGGTGTGGCCTAACCAGTGCTGAGTCCAGGGGCACAGTGACCTCCCTGCTCCTGCTGGCCACGTTATTCCTGATACAGGATGCCAATGGCCTTGGCCACCTGGGCACACTGCTGGCTCATGTTCAGCCTACTCTCAACCAGTACCCCCAGCTCCCTTTCTGCCTGGCTGCTCTTCAGCCACTCCAACCCCAGCCTGCAGCACTGCATGGGGGTTTTGTGGGCAAAGTGCAGCAACTACATTTTTAACCCAAACTTGTCCCACTTGTGTTCATGCAATACCTTGAAGTATGCTGGTGCTTTTCAATTTCTCCAGACGTCCTGCCCTCTGGAGAAGATACTTTCACCACTGCTGTTTTCTTCAACTGATTGGCAACTGCACCCTTTTTCCCTTTAAAAAAAAAACAAAAACAAAAAGAAGAGAAAAAGCCAATCACACCTTACATGTAAAGCTCTACTCCAGCTAACTCAATAGCCTGAGAGGTTTTCAAAGATTTCTGAATGATGTCACAAGAAAGAAGCTAACAGAATCACCTCCCTTGACCTGCTGGCCACACTTCTCTTGATGCCTCAAGAGAAGTGTAGCCAGCAGGTCAAGGGAGGTGATTCTCCCCCTCTACTCGGCTCTGGTGAGACCCCACCTGGAGTACTGCGTCCAGTTCTGGAGCCCCTATTACAGGGAGAGGTGCTGGAAGGTGTCCAGAGAAGGGCCACGAGGATGAGCAGAGGGCTGGAGCACCTCTCCTATGAGGACAGACTGAAGGAGTTGGGGCTGTTCAGTCTGGAGAAGAGAAGGCTCCGAGGTGACCTCATTGTGGCCTTCCAGTATCTGAAGGGGGCCTACAAGAAGGCTGGGGAGGGACTTCTCAGGCTATCAGGTAGTGATAGGACTAGGGGGAATGGAATGAAGCTGGAGGTGGGGAGATTCAGGCTGGATGTGAGGAGGAAGTTCTTCCCCATGAGAGTGGTGAAGCCCTGGAATGGGTTGTCCAGGGAGGTGGTTGAGGCCCCGTCCCTGGAGGTGTTTAAGCCCAGGCTGGATGAGGCTGTGGCCAGCCTGATCTAGTGTGGGGTGTCCCTGCCCATGGCAGGGGGGTTGGAACTAGATGATCCTTGTGGTCCCTTCCAACCCTGACTCATACTATGATACTACTATGATAGAATGGACACAATGGAGATGACATAGTGTTGGAGAGTCAGTCCTGGTCTCACTCATTAAGCTGCTTCCTGTACTTCAAGCCAGCCTGGCTTCTCCACAGCCAGCTTCCAGCTCCACATGAGATGTATCAGCTCCCTGCATCCCTGAGAACTAAAGAATATCCTAGTCTGCCACAGCAAAGATGCAGTGGATGTGAAATCTCTTCTTTGATATAAAACAGGAACTAAAGAATCCCTAACTGTGGTGGGTTGAAGTTCCCCCCCAGCATTAACTTTGCCAGATCAAGTCAGTTAGAAGCATATGAAGCTAATCACACTAATGCCATGTCTTGTGCCCAGATAAACCTACCAGGGATAAGAAAAGCCTCCTTTGGCCTGTTTGCGGTCTCAGACTTTCCTCTTTCAAACTGCCTGACTTCTGGCTTGGTTTCTCTCTCTCTGCTTTTAATTCCTTCAACTCTTTTCAGAGACTTCTGGATGAAACTCTTCTTTCTTTTTAAAAAAGTTTCTTGCAGGCTTCCAGGTGCAGCTGCAAACTCCAGCAGCATCACTGAAAGGAAACACAACCAGAGTGTTTCTCACTTTCAGCAGTGGAAGTCAGGCTTGGCAGTGCACCTTTCCCAAAATGCCAAGCTGCTGACTTCTGCAGCTGAGAGTGACACCGGGCAAGGAGTGAGCTCACAAAACAGGCAGCAGTTCAGACCTGTGGATTTAACAGCTGTACACAGGCCTGCCATGACACATACCCTGATAAATGCTGCACTGAAAGCACCTCTGTGCCTCAAAACACAAAGGCATGAGAAGTCCCTGACATGGTTAAGTTCTGTCACTTCCTGTCTTTCAGGTGGTGGGTTGAAGTTTCCCCCAGCATTAACTTTAGCTAGACTAACTCAGAAGCAAATGAAGCTGTATTTACAAAGCAAAAACTACACTCTGCAATGGAATGCAATGAATATGTACAAAATATACAGGAATTACAATGTTATACAGGTGTTTACAATTAGCAAATAACACAAAAAGCCCCCTAGTCAAACACCAGGGAAGTTGCTCCACTGCCCCCCCCCCCCCAAACCTCCCAGACCCCCTGTACCAAGAGAGAGGGGTGGAGAGAAAGCAGTCTTAGTCTTATCTCAAGGTCAGCCAGAAGGGTTATCTTCTCCCAGGCAAAGCAGAACAGCCAAGATTGGAGAAGACACAAGGAATGGGAATGGAAGTGAAATGTGAAGAATTGTTGATACAGCTTCTCTTATCCCAGGAATTTATCCAATGAATTTGTTTAGAATAACCTTTTGTTTTCCTTTTTACACCCAACAGCGATTTGCTTATACTTTTCTGCTCAAGCTCTGCAGCTAAATTTTCAAGGCATAGCCTAAAACTACCTCAATCTTGGACCAAAAAAAAGTATTTCAGCATTTTACTGATGTTCCACATGATCATCAGATGGAAAAAAAAAAGAAATAAAAAAGGCTCTTTGGCTACAGAGATTGAGGCCCAACAGGAAATTCTTCACAGAAAGAGAGATTTGCCATTAGAATGTGCTGCCCTGGGAGGTGGTGGAGTCACCATCCATGGAGGTGTTTAAAAAGGGACTGGATGAAGCACTTGCTGCCATGGTTTAGTTGATAAGATGGTGTTGGGTGATAGGTTGGACTTGATCTTAAAGGTCTTTTCCAACCTGGTTAATCCTGTATTCCTGTAAATAGATAACAACTATATGACACCACCACCGAGTTTTTCACAATTAAGTAGCTAGCACACAACCCCCAATGGCATTGTAAATAAGAACTCCCATGAAAGTCAGCTCAGCACAGAAAGAGACAAGCCAATGCTTCCTTAAGACAGATTAAGCCTGGGCCACACTACTCCAAGCCAAAGCTGAACAGCAAGATGCACTTGCCTAAGCAAAAGCAGCACCCTGTTTTCCAAAGGAGAGAAGGATTTTATCACTGATCTTAATGCTATGAAGACTTTTTCTCTTAACTTCAGCATATTGAAGCTATACAGTAACTACCTGCAGTCTGATGTGATGGGAAGGGACTGGCACTGGCACTCTGGGCTGTGGAAGAACCGTCAGGCCTTACAAACACTGAGTAATCTGCATCTGGAACTAGTGGTGAAAATTCTTGCTCCTGTTTCAAAAGGAATCAGTGATTGAAAATGCTTAAAATATACCACAAATGAAAGTGAAGTGGTAGTGCTGCCCACCAGCATAGAGCCAAAGACATTATCTGCCTTTACAGAGCTGCAATAAAAATATCAGAACCGAATCTTGGTACTAAGTATTACAACTCTACTTCCTAAAACCACCTTAAACTTAAAAAAAAGTAAAAATCCATTGAAGATCAGATTTCACTTGCATGTCCATAAACCAGGGCTGCAACATTTCATCTCACTAGATGTGGGTTTTTTTTTCCTCTTCTCATTCTCTAGCTCTCCTCCCTCACCCCTCTCATTCCTCTGTCTTCTTCCCCCATTCTCAGCTGGAAGGCAGCACCCATTGCAGAAGTACAGCCTCCAGCTGCCAGCCTCTCTGCCTTACCCCCATCTCCATTGCTTTATAAAGATCCATCCTTAGGCACATTTAGGATCTTCTCTAGATGCCTCCTGCAACTGAAACACGATTTCATCTAGTCTCTAATCTACTGATCTAACACACACACACATTACTTGGTTCTACATTACTGCTTCAGCACACAAACTACTCTTCATTACAAACCAGTCCCTCTAAAATTCACAGCCTTTGCTTTATATAAGCAAAGGGCAAAAGGCATACAGCATACCACAGGCACATTAAGCATGGCAGTATGACAAGTTGATCATGCTTTCCCCCATAAAGCTCAACCTGCTGTGAGGGCCTAGCATAAATCCATTCCCTAGGTTGGGCTGGTTTTATCCTGTTTAGCTTGTAGCTTTTTTTGCCTCACCCTATCCTCCCATTCAGTCTTCAACTGAAGGGCTACAATTTAGTCTTGCAAGCACCAGTGAGATGATTCTGTTTCCCAGCAGAAGTCTTCCCAAACTCTCATTTACATTGACATGACTAGTGTGGTGGTTAATGCTAGGGTGGAAACTTCAACCCACCACAACTAGACAGTGATTTTGTGGAATAGCCCACATTTAAGATCTGTTAGATCTGTTCAGGAAATTAACATCACCCAAGCTGTCCAAAACCATTACTAGGCTTGGGTAGCCCTCACATTCTCTTGTTCTGCACCAGTGGATTAACTGTGAGAGTGAGGCCACTCCATGTCATAAGACTAAAGAAAAAGTACATTAAAGACTCACCTTAGTAAAAATATTAAACTCAGATTGATCCACATGTGCTGGGTTACTGGTTTTATCCCTCTTTTTCTCTTGGTTAGTGTGTACAACGTCTGACTCTGCAATACTGACATCATTTGAGCTTATCAGAGTGAGTTCAGGTTCTTCCATAATACCACGCCCTGACTCGGTCTCCTTCAAAAATAGAATTACAGAAGACACCAGTGTGAAACAGAACTAAAACATTAACAGAACTAAAATTACATAAATCACTACTTCAGAGAGTCATAGAATCAATATGGTTGGAAAAGACCTCAGAGATCAGCAAGTCCAACCTATCACCCAACACCTCAGGAGTAACTCAGCCATGACTTGAAGGGCTATGTCCAATCCCCTCTTGAGCACCTCCAGTGATGGTGACTCCCCCACCTCCCTGGGCAGCACATTCCAATGGCCAATCACTCTTTCTGGGAAGAACTTCCTCCTCACCTCCAGCCTAAACTTCCCCTGGTGCAGCTTGAAACTGTGTCCTCTTGTTTGGGTGCTGGTTGCCTGGGAGAAGAGACCAACCCCACCTGGCTACAACCTCCCTTCAGGTAGTTGTAGAGAGCAAGAAGGTCTGCCCTGAGCCTCCTCTTCTCCAGGCTAAGCAGCCCCAGCTCCCTCAGCCTCTCCCCACAGGGCTGTGCTCTAGACCTCTCCCCAGTCTCACTGCCCTTCTCTGGACACATTCAAGTGTCTCAATGTCCTTAAATTGAGTGGCCCAGAACTGGACAGAGGACTCAAGGTCCTAACCAGTGCTGAGTAAAGGGGCACAATGACTTCCCTCTCGCCACACTATGTCTGATGCAGGCCAGGATGCCATTGGCCTTCTTGGCCACCTGAGCACACTGCTGGCTCATGTTCAGCCAGCTGTCAACGACTACCCCCCAGGCCCCTTTCTGCCTGGCTGCCCTCCAGCCACTCTAACCCCAGCAATAGCAACAGTTGTTACCTTGACAGAAAGAGGAGGCTCCTTCAACATGCAAAAGAAATCCTGCCCTCAGGCAGCAAATGAAATACAGAAAGCACATTTTGCCTGAGGCTTTATGGAAGTGAAGTCCAATGCTAAGTGTTTCACATGTCAGTGTTAAAAATAACAAACCACCCAAAGTAACTTAACAACAAATCCATCTCTCTCCTCCTCTACTCACCTCAAGTTCAAATGAGTTGAGTTTTTGAGCAAACTTTGATAATTTTTTCTTTTTAAGCTACTACATCAAAGTTATGTCCTTAGGTTTCTTATACTTTGGCTACACTATTTACATCCTTCAGGCTTCTAAATGGGGATGGGGCTGCTCAGCAGGGTAACACAGATGCATACACTGCACCCACTGGGGCTGAGAGGGGTATGCAACAGAAATGCCAGAGCTCCTCCAGCAAGCCTGGGAGCTCCAGCTCATGTTAGCTACTGCTAGTGATTTCATGCTACAGTCTGAAAGAGAAGTAGGGCAGAAGTCCAGGAAGTGTGCAAGTTTTCAACTAGAATTGTAAAAATCACAATGTTTGCTAAGCTTTCAGATACTAAAGGTCTGAAAGAACTTGGTGCAGCAATAGCAAAACCCCGTAACAAAGCAAAGAAAAAAGCCTGCACAAATTCCTGCTTTTGGAATCTGTTTCACTCACCCAGACTGGAATATGACATGAGCTTCTGGGCACAGAATTCAAATGTTTATCCTGTGTTTCCAGGAGAGAACCATTCTGCTCTATGGCAGCATGTGAATGGATATCTGAAGCTTCCAAATTGATTTCTCTGGGGATTTTCCAAGATTTCTGTACTTCTGGAAAGCTCTGGACAGGCTCCTTCACATTTGTGTTGCACTGCAAATCCAACTCTACAGCTTTATGTGCTTCATGGCCATGAACTGATTTTTCATGAAGCTTCACATACTTATCAAATGCCTCCACAGGTAATTTTTCAGAGGACACTGTCTCTTTTAGTAAGTGCTGAGATAAAGTTTCTTGCACTGTAACTGGTGTGGTATTTAGCTGGTAAAATGATTTTTGCTCTTCCAGTGGATTCAGACTTTCATTTCTCAGCTCTTCCATCGAACACTGGAGATCAATATATTCCATTTTTTTGGACAGTTCTTCATATTCTCTGGCAGATGAAGTACAGTTCCCATTGCCCCATTTTTTAGTTTCAGGGGTTTGTTCAAAAGACCTCTGTAACACACCATCATGCTCTTGATCAGTACTCTGATGGTGATCACTCAGAGTCTTTTCTAATTGCAGTGGGTGAAAAGATTCTTCGGCTCCTGTTTCAAAGAATTATCATCAAGAGTTAAAACTGTAGTGGATAGAATAGAATAGAATAGAATAGAATAGAATAGAATAGAATAGAATAGAATAGAATAGAATTTACCAGGCTGGAAAAGACCTTTAAGATCATCGAGTCCAACCTATCACCCAACACCATCTAATCAACCAAACCATGGCACCAAGTGCCTCATCCAGGCTCTTCTTAAACACTTCCAGTGATGGTGACTCCAGCACCTCCCTGGGCAGCACATTCCAATGGCCAATCACTCTTTCTGGGAAGAATTTTTTCCTGACATCCAGCCTAAGCCTCCCCTGGCACAGCTTGAGACTGTGTCCTCTTGTTCTGTCACTGGTTGCCCAGGAGAAGAGACCAACCCCCACCTGGCTGCAACCTCCCTTCAGGTAGCTGTAGAGAGCAATAAGGTCTCCCCTGAGCCTCCTCTTCAGGCTAAGCAACCCCTTGTACAAGAAGTACAACTGCTGAGCAAATGAAGAACTTGACCAAATTTAAGAGTGTAGTGGAGGAGACTGAGAGTCAGCAGCAGCAGAGATTTGATGTTTCAAATTAGGGCTGACAGAAGTGTTCATTCCCAGTTGTGACACAGCAAAGCCACCTTAAGGGTTGGTATTTTCATATTGGCTGCAGGATGACTTTGAAAGTCTTGATCTGACTGCACTGTACATACCTGCAGTCACGTTTTCTTTAGCAGTTTCTCCTCCTGATGCAATGTTGTTTGGCCTGTTTTTTATGAGGCTCAAAGGCAGACTGCTTCGTTGGACCTCCAGAGCGGAGTTTCCCATGGCTGGAGATGTAGACATGTCTTGACTCCTTGTTGAAAATGTTGAAGTCTAGTGTCAATAAAAAAAATCTTAAATTAACAAACAATCTTGATTTAAGATTTAATTAAGACTTAAATCCTAAGATTTTCACAGAAATCTGAAGGACAAAAAATAAAGTTAATACTTGATTTTTTGATCACTTTTCTGCATACACCCAGTAAAGCACAGAATCAAGAAGGCTGGAAAAGACCCTTCCAGTTCTGTCAAAAACTATGATGTTTCTTCTGAAAAGCTGTCAGTATAGGGTTTATGCATTTAAATTCTACAGAAATCTTAAAGAATAGAATAGAATTTACCAGGTTGGAAAACACCTTTGAGATCGAGTCCAACCTATCACTCAACACCATCTAAGCAACTAAACCATGGCACCAAGCACCCCATCCAGTCTCTTCCTAAACACCTCCAGTGATGGCGACTCCACCACCACCCTGGGCAGCACATTCCAATGGCCAATCACTCCTTCTATGAAGAACTACTTCCTAACATCCAGTCTAAACTTCCCCTGGTGCAGCTTGAGACTGTAGTGAAAGTAAGTTTACTGTTGCACCCAAGAGCATACAGTGGCCATGTGGCTGGCCACCTGGTTGAAATCATTGGCTGTTACCTGGGAGAAGAGACCAACCCCCACCTGCCTACAACCTCCCTTCAGTTAGTTGTGGATGGCAATATAAGGTCTCCCCTGAGCCTCCTCCTCTCCAGGCTAAGCAACCCCAGCTCCCTCAGCCTCTCCTCACAGGGCTGTGCTCCAAACCCCTCCCCAGCTTTGTTGCCCTTCTCTGGACACGTTCCAGCAACTCAACATCAACAAAGTATTTCCTCCATCAGGGTTTTTCCTCCTCTATCTTGCTAAATTCTCTACTCACGTGTGGAACTCTGTACTGAGAACAGGATGATGAAGTATCAGAGTCAAGACTTGGTTCCAAAGGCTGAAACACCTGGTGATGGAAGTTTGGACAATGTCTCTCCATTTCAGAAAAATCAAGTTCTGCTGTTAGAGCTGTAAGAAAAAGAAGAGGTTATTTAAAAATGAAAGCCCTGAAAACCACCACCCCTCAAACAGCCAACAGATACAGCACACTACATAGCAAGTAGAGCACACAGAATTCTGCAGGTACCCAACTACTATCTTGTAAAGAAAACCTAATAGCAAAATCTTTACAGCATCCAATTCTTTTACTCTGATACAACGCAGGAACAAAAGCAGCACTGAAAGTGCTACACTGATGCAATTAAATTTTTAGATGAAAAGCTGAAGTACATAAGCTTCCCACTACAAAACTCAGTGACAGGGGAGCAAGTCCAATGAAAAGCCACAAGGATGATTAAAGGAAGAATGAAGCACATGATGTTCATAGAAAAACCTAAAGAACGAAGTTTGTTCAGGCTTTAAAGGCTCGGAAGTGTGGGGGAAGCGGCACAGAAATCTCTGTTGTCCACTACATCCTATGAGACAGTAACTGCATTATCTCTGTAGGCTTCTTAAACATGCTCAGTGAAAGATAACAGACACAAGATGGAATGTGGGAAATTTTGATTGAATACAATGGGAAAAAAAGAGGGAGGAAAGAAGAAAGTTGTTAAAATGTTGCCAAGGGAGCGTGAAATCTCTGACCTTAGAGGTATTCAGAACTTGCCTGGACAAGGTCTTAAGCAACTGGGTCCAAGTCAACTTTGCTGTGAGCAGGAAGGAGAATTTATCTGACAATTTGAAGTCCTTCCTGGTCTGGATGAACCTATAATTCTCTGATTGTAGATTTTAAACATTCCTGAAGGGAGTGGTTCACATTAAAACACTGGCATGACCCTCATGATAGCAAACAAGGATGTCCTTGGTTTCATGAATCACCACATTTTTCTAGAGAGCACAGAACTATCAAGGGTCTCTTACTCAGTGTTTCATCAAATTATGTGACTCCACATGAATAATAAAATATTGTGTATTACTGCCTCTACCTTCCTGAAGAGCAACTCATGCATAACCAAGTGCTACATTTGGCACAAACAGCCTAGCCACGGTAGCAGGAAGCTGCAGGAACTAGATTATGATCAGATGAATACCTGATCAGAGAAATATTTTTTTTGCACTGCACTGTGCTACTTGGACATGTACATACAACAAAGAATGAAGAACCATAGAATCAATAAGGTTAGAAAAGACCTCAGAGATCATCAAGTCCAACCTATCACCCAACACCTCATGGCTAACTAAACCATGGCTTCAAGTGCCACGTCCAATCCCCTCTTGAACACCTCCAGAGAGGGTGACTCCACCACCTCCCTGGGCAGCACATTCTAATGGCCAATAACACTTTCTGGGAAGAACTTTCTCCTCACCTCCAGCCTAAACTTCCCCAGGCACAGCTTGAGACTGTGTCCTCTTGTTCTGGTGCTGCTTGCCTGGGAGAAGAGACCAACTCCACCTGGCTACAACCTCCTTTCAGGGAGTTGTAGACAGCAGTAAGGTCTCCCATGAGCCTCCTCTTCTCCAGGCTCAACAACCCCAGCTCCCTCAGCCTCTCCTCATAGGGCTAGTGCTCCAGACCACTCCCCAGCCTCATTGCCCTTCTCTGGACATGTTCAAGAGCAAAACACATCAAAGAGCACATCTAAGCAAGAAAGTTCTCACAGGTAGACTCCTTACTGATGTTAAAATGTCAGCTGAATACAAAGCATACAGATGGACACACGACACTGAGTAAACTTCCATGTGGCAGCACAAAAATGCTTTAAAATGGCAAGCACCTTTGAAACCTGTGTTGTTCTCTGAGCAAGTGTTCAGGTCTCCAGGATGTTTCCCCAAGATCTGCAGTATCCGACTTCTTTCATCAAGGGACATCTCTCCTTCAGACAACTGAGTTTCAGATGCTCCAGCCAAATTCTCACGCCTCAGCTGGAATGTAAAAGGCAGCGAGGAGTTCCAAGGGCTGCTTGCTGCTTCTCTCAAAATTCCATCTTCTATACTATCAGAAGACAATCCTGAAACAGTAAGCTGGACATTCACAATCTGGTATCTAAACCAAGGGACACCTGCTTAATATCAGTGAAGTGCTCTGGGGTTTGGTTCTTTAATTGCTTCCTTGATGTTAGGAAGAAGTTGTTCATAGAGAGAGTGATTGGCCATTGGAATGTGCTGCCCAGGGAGGTGGTGGAGTCACCATCACTGGAGGTGTTTAGGAAGAGACTGGATGGGCTGCTTGGTGCCATGGTTTAGTTGATTAGATGGTGTTGGGTGATAGGTTGGACTCGATCTCAAAGGTCTTTTCCAACATGGTTAATTCTTTTCTATTCCTGCCAATGGTGCCACAAACCGTACCAGAAATTTCCACCAATTTAAGTTGCTGCAGTAATCATTACACCCTGGCACTTTTAGTGCATGTGGACTTAGGAAATACTGAAGCAATAAAATCAGAAAAGGGATGAATGCTTTTACTTTATGCTAGCTAGCACGTTTTTACCTCCTATGGCATATGAATGTGATCTTTGTGACATCACCAAGTTTTATTGAGGCTTAAACAGAAAGTGCCTAGCACCAACACAAGAGATCTGAAGGAATCAAGGCAACCAAAATAGTGTTTCTAGTGAGGGCACCAGCCCCTCTGTCTTTGTGCTTACAGAAGAACTGCACTAAGCTATCAGGAAAGGTCATTACTAAACACCTGGTGTACAACAAAGGTGCAGCTAGTCTTGAAAAATGTATTCATGCAGCTGAGTAACCAAAACCTTTGGTATTTTAATTCCACAACTGAAGAACAACAGTACAGAAAAGCTACAAATGATCCTAGAATTTGCTTTAGCTTTGCGTCAATGAAACACGGATTTGTCACGAGTTATGAAGTGCATTACCCAAAACAACGCTCAGCAGTTTAGAGCATTAGGTTTAGGATGAGTCACTGAAATCTCAGGCTGTAAAAACTGTGGTCTTCAAGAATGGACTTATAAACGTGGAGTAACTCATACACACATGCCGTTCATGAGACCAGATGTATGTCAAATTAAGACACCATTAAGCTTTCAGGTAAATGAATCCACAGGGACACTAATCACTTTCAAACTCACTTCCCATGTTCACAGGTGATAATGTCAGGAAGGAGAACAACAATTATTTCTTTTATAAAGGAGTTTAATTCTATGAAAAGCTAACAAGAGGCAGACTAGAGGCAAAGTAGTATATGAATAGGTATTGCCTGGAAAACTATTACAAGTCAATATGGCATTCAACGTTTTCAAAAATCAGAATCATAGAATCAGTAAGGTTGGAAAAGACCTCAGAGATCCTCAAATCCAACCTATCACCCAACACCTCAGGACTAACTAATCCATGGCTTCAAGTGCCACGTCCAAACACCTCTAGGGATGGTGACTCCACCACCTCCCTGGGCAGCACATTCCAATGGCCAATTACTCTTTCTGGGAAGAACTTTCTCCTCACCTTAAGCCTAAACTTCCCCTGGCACAGCTTGAGACTCTGTCCTCTTGTTCTGTCACAGGTTGTCTGGGAGAAGAGACCAACTCCCACCTGGCTACAACCTCCCTTCAGGTAGTTGTAGAGAGCAATAAGGTCTCCCCTGAACCTCCTCTTCTCCAGGCTAAACAACCCCAGCTCCCTCAGCCTCCCTTCACAAATTAGTACGAATTACTATGGTGACAAGCATATAGTGGAACAATTCCCTTAACAGTAAGACAGTCATATCTCTTTAACAAGCCATGAGATATATTGATTAGAAAACAATTACACTATCAGTGGGGGATCAGGGGGGTTTTTGGGGGGGTTGGTTTGTTTTCAATTTTGACACTTGAAAATTCATACCCATAATATCCTGTGCCGTATAAATCCATCTGCAAAGTCATTCTCTTCCTCTTTCTTCCCTCTCTCCTCCCATGGGAGATGCTCCCTATTAGGTAACGGAGTGGGGAGAACTAGGTAACGGAGTGGGGAGAACCTCAAGACCTCCTAGGCCTGGCTAGACCTAATGCCAGCAGGAGAAGGGAAGAGGCAGACTCAGACCTGGCCAGCCTGAGACCAGCGTAGCAGTGGCGGGGTGGGGCAGAAAAAGAGCCCTGGGAGTTAAGGGTATACCCTCAGGTGGGGAGAAGGAAAAGGTTGGGGACCTTTGGGTGTGCTGGAAGGGACTCTGTATGCTTTGGGATTCTTTTGTCACTGTGCCTGAAGTTTCTGTAGAACACTTGCTGCTTCTCCATTTAAACTTTCCATTGCTCTCCAATCCATTTGTGTGTCACTCTCTTGCCCCTCTCAGGGGGGGCAAGAGAGGACCTGCCTGGCCTCAAACCAGGACAGATTTACACCTGCTTAACAACATTCAAAACATCCTTTGCCAAAGCATGCAAGTTAGAAGGTTAGATTTTTACAAACCAATCATGAGCACAGAATCATTGTGCACAGTGAAGTACCACATTAGGTTAGGTCAGAAGAACATAGGTTCGGTGAGTTAAGACCCATCCTACTATAAAACAGAAAGAACACATAATTTTCCTTTTACAAGAACAAAATCCAAACACTTACCAGTGTCAACAAGGCTTACATCTGAAATTTCACTAGCCAAAAAGCTTCCAGTGGAAATTGTTGAAGACAAGTCACAGGGTACTCCTCGCATGAAAGGCTCTGAGCCCGAGTTCAGGGATGCTGCTTCAGAAAGTACTTCCTAGGACGAAACAACATTACCATGTGTTCAGATTTAAAACACAACTCATGCTTTTAAACCACACATTTTATTCTGAGCTCAGTTCAAGTGTAGAGGCCTTCATGTATTGCACAGTCAGGCAAACACAGATTCATCATTGCTCAGTACAAAACACTCACATCCAACGTCAGACACCACTCCCCAACAGCCACCCCCCACCCCCCAACACACACACACAGAGGCACACACACAGTATCAGAAAGCTTCTCAGAATTGCAAATAAATCATGACACCTGGAAGATTATTTTAGTCTTCTGGTGGTCAGATTTGGCTAATTCTCATCACAGATCCACTTCCATAGAACTGTAGATCTCAGAGGAACAGAGGTGCAATACATGACACACTCAGGAATTTTACAAGCACTTGCAGCCTTTTCTACATAGGAAACTGCCTCAGAATTCTAATTATATTAAATTAAGCTGAAACATAGAAATTATCCTAAGATACTACCTTCCTTAACTACCATAATAGGCAAGCTCTATAAAAAGTGACAAAACAGAGAATGAGGGCTCTTATAAGGAGCACCTCTCCTATGAGGACAGACTGAAAGAATCAGGGCTGTTCAGTCTGGAGAAGAGAAGGCTCCGAGGTGACCTTATTGTGGCCTTCCAGTATCTGAAGGGGGCTACAAGGAGGCTGGGGAGGGACTTCTCAGGCTATCAGGTAGTGATAGGACTAGGGGGAATGGAATGAAGCTGGAGGTGGAGAGATTCAGACTGGACATGAGGAAGAAGTTCTTCACTGGGAGAGTGGTGAAGCCCTGGAATGGGTTATCCAGGGGGTGGTTGAGGCCCTGTCCCTGGAGGTGTTTAAGCCCAGGCTGGATGAGGCTCTGTCCAGCCTGATCTAGTGTGGGGTGTCCCTGCCCACGGCAGGGGGGTTGGAGCTAGATGATCCTTGTGGTCCCTTCCAACCCTGACTGATTCTATGATTCTGTAATTCCCTATGTTAAAGAATTAGACATGAACATTCCTTCCTCAAACTCTGAATTCAAATGTGCATGAAGACAGACAAAAAAAAAAATCTAAGAAACTCTTCCCCTACATTTTTCATTGTATACTACCTTATAAAAACATATTTAGCATCCACATTACACAAAATCATTTCTAAAGATTATTTTACATACACATATGGCACAGCAATTTTAAATACTGGGTTTATCTCCTGACAAAATAAAGCAATCTTTGGGTAAGGGAAAAGCAGGTGGTATCATTGGTGTTGATTTTGACAGGGCTTTGAATACTCTCACAACATCCTTGTATCCATTTGAATGCCACAACCCACAACCAGATGGGTTTAAAAAATGGCAGGATAACCTAGTCAGAGGACAGGGATTAAAGCATTAGACTCTACCTGAAGGTGAGAACAAATGGAGTATTATAGTGCTCTGTCCTATGACATGACCCAGAGGACATGTCATACTCCTATCACATTTGCAGACAACACTAAGTGTTGAGGACCATTCAATATACTAACTGGCAGGGCTAACATCTAGAAGGTCTTCTTGAAGCTGCCTCTACAGGAATGGCATGAAACTTAGCAGGAGCAAATGAAAAGTCCAGCACCTGGAAAGGAAGAACCTTACCCACGAGCCCAAGCTGGGGCCTATCTGGGGTGCAGCCCAGTGAAAAGGACCCAGGAGTCTCACAGACAGCAAGCAGAGCGTAAGCCTGTGGTGTGCCCTGGTAGCAAAGAAGGGCAACTGCATCCTGCACGGTCTGAACAGGACACAGCTAGGAGATCCATCACAGTAATTACTTTTCTTTACTTAGTGCTTGCTATACTACTATATTCAGAATACTGCACCAGTCTTAGCACCTCAATATGAGGCAGAAATATTTCATCACAAAATAATGAGCAAGTAGTGTTACATGGTTATTTTGACATGACTTACCGTATCAGCAAGCCTGAATGATGGTCCAGAAGAGGTTCTGACTCCCTCTTCAACTTCTGCAGCAAGAACTGGTGAATCTTGAGCCACCTGAGAATCCTGAGACTGGCCTGAACACAAAGGCAATAGGACCAAGTGAGGAAGAAAAGGCAGCTTTTCAGCTCATAGACAGCAACTCTTTTGCACAGCAGATGGCAGTACTGCTCTGCCGCTGCTGTCCTCACTACTGGGCACTGATTTTGCCCACACTTGTCACTTCTCACCTACAACGACATACTTTCTGCTCTGCTGTACCACCAACTTAATTAGCAACCAGCGTTTCTCCTTGACCACCCTTCCTAAAATTAGCATGACTGCTCCCCACAGAGCATGCAGGAGGAGCTAGAAATTCAGGTTTCATCTCTGCAGAAGGAAACATGGCTTTGTTAGTGCTACTGTGATCATTTATTTAATTGGGGTGTGTGGGGTGGGGAATCTTTTGATCTCTACCATTATAATGATTACAAACAGACATTTCATATCCTCAGCATTTGTAAAGCTCTGTAATTAGGCAGATCTTGTGGTATTTTGTGAATCCTAGCATGTACCTTGTAGCTATTGGAATGGGCTGTCCAGGGAGGTGGTGGAGTCACCATCACTGGAAGTGTTTAGAAAGAGACTGGATGAAGCACTTGGTGCCATGGTTTAGTTGATTAGATGGTGTTGAGTGATAGGTTGGACTTGATGAGCTCGAAGGTCTTTTCCAACCTGGTTAATTCTATTCTATTACATAAGCTAACAAAATTTTAGGTTTCCTATTGTCTGTTCTCACTCAGTAGTCTTCAAGAAAAAGTGCAAGACATGAAAATGAGTACACCTAAAAATACATATATTTCAATTGAAAGAGAAGTTAACCTATTCTTAGTTGAGTTTATAGGTTGTTACCTTAAATGCTAACTGACCTGAAAATGAAAGGTAAAGAAATTCTCCAGTGGCTTTTTTTCCCCCCCCTTCACTCACAATTTCTTCAGAAAGTTCTAGCAGGCTTGATGCTGATCATTTGTGACATTTTGATCAGTAACCAAACAGAGCCACTGGCAATGGAATTTGCAAATATAAAGAATGGAAGAGTAGTAAAGAAATACAGTAGCACTGTGACAGCAATCATTACCTCAGCCTCCTGCAAAGCTTTGTCTGTTAACAACACTGTTCCACTACAGATAAAATTCTAAGTCTAAGAGCACAGAACACTAGTTTCTGATCTCTTTTCTACAGCTATGTGACAAATGGCCTCAGGTTCACAGAAAAGGTAACTTTTAAGGTCTGAGTAGAATGAAGCAGCAAAAAACTCCTTGGTTGGCTGTGGCAGAAGTGTTGAGACTGAGTTTATATACATGGTGGAAGTCTGCTTGCCTTCTTTGGAGCAGAACATAAGGGGCAGAGGACCCTGAAAATGCACAAGGCCTTGAAGAAAATTCCTTGACTCAACATCATCTCTTGGTATTTAAATATCTTCACTGGAGAAAAAGCAGCACAAGACAAAAAGTTTTCTACCCTCAAAGTAAGAGCAAGCAGCAGTGGTGAGGAATGGCTGTCAGACAGTCAGAAACCCTTTATTTTATAACTTGATAAAAAAAGTAAATGCTGCAAAAAGCCACCAAAAAAAATCTCCATTATCCCAATACCTTTACCTCACAATTAGATATTTTATTATCTAAAGGATGTCAATGACAGGTAGTAATTTAGGATGTGTGAGAGATGAGATTCAAGCCTTTAATCTTCTCCTGTACATAAATTCTACAGAGAGCTGTGCTACAAATGTTTCATTACTACATTGCAATATCTTGCATTGTTCTTGGGATATTAACACAAGGGATGAGCAGTAGCAATTTCATGCTATAAACCAAATAGTTTAATTAAAAATTCAACATGCTTCTCTCTCATGACTTTATTACATTAGAATCCTTTTAAAAAAAATCTGGTTAGTCATAAAGGAAGGGGTTTTCATTCTTCTGTCATCCCTCCAAAGCAAGGTTCTTGCTCCTTACAGGCTGGATGTTAGGAAGAAGTTCTTCACAGAGATAGTAATTGGTCATTTGGACATGTGCTGCCCAGGGAGGTGGTGGAGTCACCATCACTGGAGGTGTTTAGGAAGAGACTGGATGGGGCACTTAGTGCCATGGTTTAGTTGATTAGATGGTGTTGGGTTATAGGTTGGACTTGATGATCTCGAGAGTCTTTTCCAACCTGATTAATTCTATTCTATTCTATAGATTGCTGCTATTGACGTAGGACTTCCACATTTTAAACTCCTAGGCACCACAATATGATGAACAATTTGTATTTAAAAACTGAGTGTAATCTCCAGAATGCATTTTTTTTTCCCCCTAACAGAAACTGCACTAAAATAGCAGCAATTACTTTAGGGTGTAATTTGAAAGACAACAGACTGAATGACAAACCACTCTGAAGACAACATAAAAACCCAGAGACTAGCCCAAACCCAATCATGATGCAGAAAAACAAGACCAAAAGTTGTACTCCAAAGTGCTTTGGCTCATTTGCTGATGGACAAGACAGCCTGTCACAATAATGGCTTCTGGATAAACATTTGGGATTAGTAAAAAGAAATGGAAATCTTAAGTTATCTTGGATCACACATGCAAAAAAAAATCTTGCTTGTAATAACATCTGTATATAGGGTAGCAATATATGAAGATAATCACATCTGGAACACTGCTCAACAGGACCAGTGAAGATAAAGATATGTCCAGTTCTGGGCCCCTCAATTTAAGAAGGATACCGAGACACTTGAACATGTCCAGAGAAGGGCAACGAGGCTGGGGAGAGGTCTTGAGCACAGCCCTATGAGGAGAGGCTGAGGGACCTGGGGTTGCTTAGCCTGGAGAAGAGGAGGAGGTTCAGGGAAGACCTTGTTGCTGTCTACAACTACCTGAAGGGAGGTTGTAGCCAGGTGGGGGTTGGCCTCTTCTCCCAGACAACCTGTGACAGAATGAGAGGACAGAGTCTCAAGCTGCACCAGGGGAAGTTTAGGCTGGAGGTGAGGAGAAAGTTCTTCCCAGAAAGAGTAATTGGTCATTGAAATGTGCTGCCCAGGGAGGTGGTGGAGTCACCATCCCTGGAGGTGTTCAAGAAGGGATTGGATGTGGCACTTGAAGCCATGGTTCAGTTAGTCCTGAGGTGTTGGGTGATAGGTTGGGGCTTGATGATCTCTGAGGTCTTTTCCAACCTTATTGATTCTACGATTCTATAAAGAGAGGCAAGCCTGTTGACACTTAATGAAGGAGAACTGTGAAAGATGTGTGTATCAAGCCTAGTCATTTTCAGGCTGGCTTCCTAAGGAAGTTTATGCCATCAAACTGCCTGCTTCATTTGTAGGGCTACTCTGCAATTCCATATTAACAGCCTGCATACTATTAGCCCATTTTACCCAAACTGGAATAATAAATGCCAACTATCCAAAGTTTCTAACTCATCTTGTCATACTTCAGTGACACGGTAAGGGAGCAAACCTAATCACAGCCTCTCTGAGGCACCTACTGCAACATCACTTCAACAGTTACCTGTCCTCTCTGGCTGCCAACCAGCTGATTAATTTCTTCAGTATTTGCAACCACTCAATTACAGGCATAGGGATTCATCCTCCCCTAACCAGAAACACTCCTTATGACCCATTTTACATTCAGACATGCCTGCTTCTTAATTTGACAGGGTTAAGGTTATTTTTCTCCTTGCAATAATTGGATGAAAGAAACACAGCTAATTATAGAAAGACAAAACAAAATACTTGCCTGCTACCCAAGGACAACCCTCAAATCAAAGGAAACTCACCTTTGTTGATAAAGTATCCAAGCAGATTTGCCAAGTTATCTTTCTAAGAACCCATATAACTTTTGCCCTTTTATCTTGAATGCTTTATTTTGAACAAGCATCTAAGTAGGGATTAATAGGATTTGTGCACATCTAGTGGTTCTGTAATAATGCAAGCTATACAACTCCTAAGTTGTGAAGCTTTACATTATTTGATCAAAGGCAGAAACCACCAAGAGCTTCAAAGGAGAAGGTCAAAGCTCACATGTACACAGCACTCCTTCGCTCTCACTTTTAGAGATTGTGGTCACAGAGATACAATTACATCTTGAAAACACAGGAAAACTGCACACACATGCATCAAGAATAGAATAAACCAGGTTGGAAGAGACCTTCAAGTTCATCACGTCCAACCTATCATCCAACACTACCTAATCAACTAAACCATGCAACCAAGCACCCTATCAAGTCCTAAACACCTCCAATGATGGTGACTCCACCATCTCCCCAGGCAGCACATTCCAATGGGCAATCACTCTCTCTAAGAAGAATTTCTTCCTAACATCCAGCCTGGACCTCCCCTGGTGCATCTTGAGACTGTGTCCTCTTGTTCTGTCATGGGTTGTCTGGGAGAAGAGACCAACACCCACCTGGCTACAACCTCCCTTCAGGTAGTTGTAGACAGCAATAAGGTCACCCCTGAGTCTCCTCTCCAGGCTAAGCAACCCCAGCTCCCTCAGCCTCTCTTCACAGGGCTGTGCTCCAAACCCCTCACCAACTTTGTTACCCTTCTCTGGACACATTCCAGCAACTCAAAATCTTTCCTAAACTGAGGGGACCAGTACTGGACACAGTACTCAAGGTGTGGCCTAACCAGTGCAGTCTACAGGGGCAGAACAACCTCCCTGTTCCTGCTGGCCACACTGTTCCTGATGCAGGCCAGTATGCCATTGGCCTTCTTGGCTGCCTGGGCACACTGCAGGCTCATGTTCAGCCTACAATTAACCAGTACCCCCAGGTCCCTCTCTGCCTGGCCACTCTCCAGCCACTCTGACCCCAGCCTGTAGCACTGCATGGGGTTGCTGTGGCCATGTGCAGAACCCGGCACTTGGATGTGTTAAGTAGTATCAAGTAGTAAAAAGAAAATTTAACAATCACCAATTAAATAATGATAAAAGAAAACCCCCACTATTCAAAGCTACAACCAAAAGTAACAACTTCAAATGCACCAAGAATTTCCCCTTCAGAAATTCTGTATTTAACCCAGACGACAGATTCTCTTGCTCAAGGTACTGCACTAGTTAGCAGAATGTGCTTTACAGCCTTCAAATGACAAAAATCCTGTTGACAGTTTTGGTAGCTGAACTGCTCAGGAAGACAATCCTCTTAAATACATAATAAACAGAAAGATTTGCCTTCCTCTTTTTTTAATAAATATGGATGTTCACATGAAGTTTTCTAATCCTCTTACAAAACCCATTGTACTGTTCATGTATAATACCCACTGGTATGAAAAAAGGACACTACATGAAGGTATTTCATATGAATTTGGCAATGGCTGATCTAGCAATGCTTCTACAGCCTACTCAGGAAAAAAAAATACAAGCCTTTCCTTCAAGTATTTTAAAACAGGCAACATTCTTCAGTGACAATTTTAAGTTCCAATATTTAAGTGGAAGAATATTTTTCAAAAAGAATATTCTAAGAATTACAGGAAGCAGTTGAAAGGCAATGAGTTTATGGGCTTATTCCTAGCAAATCCTGACTGGATTGAAAAGCATGTCTCACAAACTAAATAAAAAGTGATCTTAAGATCTGGGACAGCGGTGAAATTTCCAGGAAAACCAGGAGTTGCACACCACACAGCTGGATGGCTCATAAAGATGTACATATAAAGTGCAAACTTTGCAGCTCTAGTGTATTTGTTTTAGATGGATAATGAAAACCACTGGACCATGAGATGCTGTCATCTTGCAATAAGCTTCAAACTGCTTCAGTCTAGGTTTTCCAAATTTTATGTGATAGTTTTCAGCAAGTTACAGGCACAGTGTTTCTTAGCCAGAGTGATGATGAGCTGCATTTCATCTGCAGGACATGTGAAGAGGAGCAAGTGCACTGGAAGTGAAAGCACTGGAGACTTTAAGTTGACCTTATTCCACAAGAGGAGAGACAAGCAAAGTTTGTATAGGCAGGGAAAAGAAGTAGGAATTAAAACATCTACTTGTTAGTCTAATCTCTTGAAAGACTTCTTAGTAGCTCATTTTCTTTGTTCACCTTAAGACTGGTCACCTTTGTTCTTTCATAAGCCAATCTACCCATAACATGCTTCATAGGCTTCAACAACCCTGTAAGAAAGTTATTTGGAGCATTTAGAAACCACTTTTTAATCAAACCAACATTTTAAATTAAACCAATATGGTTTAATTTATGGAATAATCAGATGTAGCTATCAGATATAACTACCAGATATGAACACAGACCCTCCTCAAAACTGTAATCTCTTAATAAAAGCTCCTCACAGATGAGCAGATGGGAATTAAAATAATCCTTACATTATTCATAGAATCAGCGAGGTTGGAAAAGACCTCAAAAACCATCAAGTCCCACCTGTCACTCGACACCTCATGCCTACTAGACCATGGCACCAAGTGCCACGTCCAATCCCCTCTTGAGCACCTCCAGGGACAGTGACTCCACCACCTCCCTGGGCAGCACATTCCAATGGCTAACAGCTCTCAGTGAAGAACTTTCTCCTCACCTCCAGCCTAAACTTCCCCTGGCACAGCTTGAGACTGTGTCCTCTTGTTCTGGTGCTGTTTGCCTGGGAGAAGAGATGAACCCCCTCCTGGCTACAACCACCCTTCAGGGAAATATTGCACTATTTCTATGTCTGTCATAACTAACAGCTCATTCTTTTGAAGTTGTTTGCCTAAGCTAAGGAAAACACTCAGGTTTGGGGGGGGGTAGGATGGTGTGTGTTGTGGTTTGGTGGGCTTTTTGTTTGGTTTGGGATTAGATTGATTGTTTGTTTTCCTTCAATAATATTTTACAGCAATTTCCTCATGAAATTGTCTGGGTTGAAGAAACCTCCAAAGGTCATCTAGTCCAACCCCCCCTGCAGTCTGGAGGGGCATCCTCAACTAGATCAAGTTGTCCAGAGCCTTGTTGAGCCTGACCTTAAATATCTCCAGGAATGGGGTCCCAACCACCTCCCCAGGCAACCTGCTCCTAACATCCAGTCTAAATCTGTTCTTCTCTAGTTTGAAGCCATTACCCCTTGTCCTATCACTACAGGCCTTTGTAAACAGTCTCTCTCCATCCTTCTTGTAGGTGCCCTGAAGTTACTGGAAGGATGTTACTAGGTCTCCCTGGAGCCTTCTCTTCTCCAGGCTGAACAATCCCAGCTCCCTCAGCCCGTCTTTGTAGCTGAGGTGCTCCAACCCCTGATCATCTTTGTGGCCCTCCTCTGGACCCACTCCATCAGGTCCATATCCTTCCTGTACTGAGGGCTCCAGACCTGGACACAGTGCTCCAGGTGACATTTATTCTTATACACACTGATGTTCCCATGGACACATTAAAACACTTTTAATGCTCTTTTTAAGCATTAATTTCCTGTGTGACAATACAAGGGATCACCAAGTACTGAATTGGGCACATCACTGGTCTGCTCAAAACAGGTTCCCACCTGGTAAAGCTGCAAACCAGAACATCCCACAGTCTTAGCAGAAGGTATCTCCTTTGGGAGGAAGACACACTTGAGGCTTCTACAGCTGTTTGCTCCTTATGCATGTGGGGGATTCCATTGGTAAGGGGAAGGCAATCAGGTAGTACAGAATGGGGGTTTTTGTTGTTTTGTTGTTGTGGGGTTTTGTTTGGGTTTTGGGGGGTGGTTCTTGGGTTTTGTTTTTTTACAGACAGTTCTGCAAGGTACAAAGCACATGGATGAGAGACTGTTGACTAGTAATAAAGCTTACTTGCTCTATCATTCTGAGACACACGCTTACTAGAAGACCCTTCTGTACACTTAAACAGTATTTAAATACACTGCATGTTTTTTAACAAGTCAGATCATACAGCACAAATAACAGTAAGACTATCAGTGCTGAATGGCATTCAGATAATTAGAATAGAATTAACCAGGTTGGAAAAGACCTTTGAGATCATCAAGTCCAACCTATCACCCAACACCATCTAATCAACTAAACCATGGCACCAAGTGCCCCATTCAGTCTCTTCTTAAACAGCTCCAGTGATGGTGACTCCACCACCTCCCTGGGCAGCCCATTCCAATGGCCAATCACTCTTTCTGTGAACAACTTCTTCCTAAATCTTCAAAAAAAGAGGATTTCCTTACCTGAATCATAGGAATTTTCAGCAGTCAGCAGCACCTCTTGTAATAATCTACTTGACTGATTACTTAGCCTTGGACTTCCATTACAGATTTGTTCTTGGTGGCTTGTTATGCTGGAAGGTGAGCTGCCTTCTTCGTGAGGAGCACGACTGTAATGTTTCACATATGCAAACTTTCCAGTGGTCTCAACAGGAGAAGATTCTCTTCCAAAAAGAATCTTTTTTATCTGAATTTAAAACATCTGTAATCAGTGTAGGTATAGGAAATGCAGTGATTTTCAGCAGTGATTGTCAGCACTGGTTAGGCCTCACCTTGAGTACTGTGTCCAGTTCTGGGCCCCTCAGTTTAAGAAGGACATTGAGACACTTGAATGTGTCCAGAGAAGGGCAGCGAGCTGGGGAGGGGTCTGGAGCACAGCCCTGTGAGGAGAGGCTGAGGGAGCTGGGGGTGCTTAGCCTGGAGAAGAGGAGGCTCAGGGGAGACCTTATTGCTCTCTACAGCTACCTGAAGGGAGGTCGTAGCCAGGTGGGGGTTGGTCTCTTCTCCCAGGCAACCAGCACCAGAACAAGAGGACACAGTCTCAAACTGCGCCAGGGGACATTTAGGCTGGATGTTAGGAGGAAGTTGTTCATAGAAAGAGAGATTGGCCATTGGAATGTGCTGCCCAGGGAGGTGGTGGAGTCACTATCACTGGAGGTGTTTAGGAAGAGACTGGATGGGGTGCTTGGTGCCATGGTTTAGTTGATTGGATGGTGTTGGGTGATAGGTTGGACTCAATGATCTGAAAGGTCTTTTCCAACCTGGTTAATTCTATTCTATTCTACAAAAACATATTTATAAAATGACACTTGCTTCATGTAGTCACTCTCCAAAATGTTTTTACAATGTCTTTTGGAATTTTAAAAAAGAAATTAAAAATAAAAAAGGGTCTAAAAATCTCTGTAGAAACTTGATAGTAACTCTTTATTTAAGAGGTTTCACACTTGCTCCCTTGGTATGCTCAAAACCTAAATCATTAAATACCATCCAGCAGCTCTTAACAGTTCTCTGCACAATTAACTGCACAATTCCCTATGAACAGAGACCCCGGCCAGCAGAAAATTCAACAGGAAACTTCAGTCATGGAATTACAGTAACTTTTCTCGGTGAAATTTCATTTTGATTATCTTTTCTTAGACAGACACTGACAGGACAGGACAGAATAGAACTAACCAATTTGGAAAAGACCTTTGAGATCATCAAGTCCAACCTATCACCCAACACTATCTGATCAACTAAACCATGGCACCAAGTGCCCCATCCAGTCTCTTCTCAAACACCTCCAGTGATGGTGACTCCACCACCTCCCTGGCACATTCCAATGGCCAATCTCTCTTTCTGGGAAGAATTTCTTCCTAACATCCAGCCTAAACCTCCCCTGGTGCAGCTTGAGACTGTCCTCTTATTCTGGTGCTTCTTGACTGGAAGAGACCAACCCCCACCTGGCTACAACCTCCCTTCAGGTAGTTGTAGATAGCAAGGTCTTCTTTGAGCCTCCTCTAGGCTAATTAACCCCAGCTCCCTCAGCCTCTCCTCACAGGGCTGTGCTCCAAACCCCTCCCCAGCTTTGTTGCCCTTCTCTGGACATGTTCCAGCATCTCAACATCTTTCCTAAACTGAGGGCCCCAGAACTGGACACAGTACTCGAGGTGTGGCCTAACCACTGCTGAGTACAGGGGCACAATGACTTCCCTGCTCCTGCTGGCCACACTATTCCTGATGCAGGCCAGGATAAGCTTTTGTCAACTATATCTCACTTTGATAATGTTGCCTTTTTCAAGATACATATATTAGCAATCATTCAATGATTCTTCTGAAAAGATTGATTTCCTCCAATCTGTATTTCTCAGGAAGAGAAGCATTTATTCCTATTTGATATCCAGATGGGTAGGTAAGACAGATATTACCTGCAAAAGAAATGTTGCAACTCTTTGGTGTGTCTACTTCCGGTATAACACTAAGTTCATGTTGCTCCAAATCCAGTCCTAACTTGACTTTTGTCACAGGTGGTTTGGAAGATTTCCATTTCTGTTCTCTACATAGAAATCTCTCAGATTGTTCTGTAAAACAACATTGAGTGTTGCAATAATACATCAAAGTAACTGGGGAAATGGAAGAGAATTCATTTCCCAGCTGAGATGGAGAAAACTTAAAATGAAAAATACTGTACAGCCTTACCAGTCTGCTCAGCTGGACCAATGCACAGTGAAATCATTTCACTTCTGTGAAATTTACTCCTGACACAATTCTCTTGCTGCTGGTTTTCTGAGACTTGGGAAAAGTCACTCCTGTTAATCCAGTCAGGGTTTTGTGCCTCTGCCATTTCTTCACTTGTGCTCAGACGTGTCACCTTAGAAGGTGGGGAGAGAAGAGAGGAAGCAACTGTATGTCAGTTGGTATTTACACTCCTTCATCCAACCAGCATTTTGTCATGTGTGTATTCTATGCAGGACAACACTGAGCACTTAGAGAAAGTAGTTCAAGTATGCATGAATTCAAAACTTGCTTAGGTTACAAAATCATTTGGACATAGAGGTATTTCCCTTAGCTCTATAAAACCAATGTACTAAAATGATTATTTGCATTTTCAATCTTGGATCAGAATACTCAGCATTTTTAACAGAGCTTTTAAAGGATTTTTAAAGGTGCTTCTTCAGAAATTCAAATATAAATTTGGATTTTTGTTCTGTTCCCCACAGAGAAGGAAAATTGCAAGTCAAAAGTGCAGCTGCCACATCAGCTTCCTAATGGGTACACATAAAAAGATAAGCTTTATAAAAATCACCTATTCAAAATGCTTAAAATATCCTTTGAGGCACTGCTGAAGCGTTTGTAATGTGTTTGCACATATGGTTGCAGTTCCAGAGCTGAAGAAAACTACAGCTGCAGATATTTCAGACAACACAACTATTTCAATAGGCATTATGTTCAGCCACCAAGCAGAGAAGTTCACCCTACTTCTGTTAGGACAAAATGGTGCTCTTGGGGCTTACAGAGAAGAAGCACTGATTACAAATCACCAGTCCTAATCGAAACTTTTATTATAGTAAATCACAGAAAGCAATCAACGCTCCATGGGATACCCTGCTAATTGGGAGCACTTGCTCTTAAGTTTGATCACCTACTAGATGCCTCCCCATGCAAAGCATTTAGAAAACTTACCTGCTTGCTCAGAAACTCTTTCAAAGCCTCTTGCTGTCTTTGCATTCGTTCCTTCAATTTATCTTGCTTCTGCAAAAGAAGTAGTTCTTGTATTTTCTGTCTAGAAAGAAGAGCTTCTCTTTTTGCATCCAGCTGCTCCTGCAGTTCTTTCAAATACTTTTGCTGAGCTTGGATGCTTTCTGCTGAGGCCAGTACTCTGTCCCTTAAATTCACTATACCAGAATAATTTAACAAAGATGCATCTCTCCTTTTTGATATAAAAAATTCTTCAACACTCCGAACTTCAGATTCTTCAGAAGATAAGGTCATGGGTTCAGAAAGATTGAGGGCTTGTTCAAAGCTTGTTTTGATGGTGCTCTCTGCAGATGCCTGCTGACACGATGAAGAATCAACTGAGGCTGCTTGAACTAGATGAGGTCCTTTTGATGCTGGTATGAGGGATGTCTTAAGCGGAGGCTCTTCTCCAGCTTCTGTCTCTGTTTGATTGTTGGACATCTTCTGAGCTGACTCTTTAAAGTGCACTGTTTCCAAAGGCTCAGAAGTATCTTCTGCAGGCAAAGCAAATCTAGCGTGTTGCATGCGTGCTTCCGGTTGCGTTCTCACCGCAGCAACATCTTCCGTAACTAACCCTGATGGTAACCGGAAGCGAGACGGCTCTCTGCTGTGATCGTTTGAGGTTTCCAACACTCCCACTTGTTCCTGTGAAGGACAGTCACGTGGCAGTCCAAACTCTCCATGCGTCAGGTTTGGTGCTTCCACGAACTGCACACGTCTGCCGGGCCAAGCATGCATTTGCTCTTCTTGTTTTGAAGCTGGTTCCTCCGACGTGCGCAGTGCTCCCGAAAACTGGGGTAGCGACCGGGCATACTCTTGGGAATGAACTTGTCCAGATGACTGGTGGTGTATTGGCTGCGCTCCTTGCCTCTGTAGAAGCGCTTCTGAGGCAGGCTTTAAGTTAACTGATCTTGTTTCCACAGAGCTCAGAGGTGTTGCAGAAGGAGACACGTATCTTTGCTTCAATTTGTTCTGATACTCCTGTAGATGCTTCCTAGCTTCTTCAATGGTTTGTTTGTGCACCCTGAACAGAGCAAAGATATGAATCTTTCCAGAGTAGTGTAAAAGTACACACCGAGGAATCCAAGTTATTTTGAAAGAGGCAAAGGAGAAGCCCATTTCCTGAAGGAATTTACCTGTTTTGCTGTAGAAGGCGCTGCTGATAATCACGGATCATCTGTAAATGGCTGTCTTCTCTGTGGCTCCCAGGTTCTAATCCAGCAATATTGCCAGCCTAATGGAATACAATTATTTTTAATGCCACATATACAGAGAACTCGAAGAAAAGTATTAAAGCAACAACCTTAAGGTATATGTTCTCTCTCTTAAGTTTACAAAAGCCACTCCTCTACCACTGTTTGAAGGTGTGAGATTTCACCCTGAGGCCATGAAGCTGAATTAGTTTCTGGAACAGATGGCCTACAGCCACAGTGTCTCTTGGCAAGTCAAGCATACACCATCAATGCTGCTTTACAGCAGCTTAGCTCAAAGGTAAATGTACCCAGCGAGTAGAGAGCAATGATCCAACACAGATGCATTTTCAAGGCAATGAGATTCTCAGAAGGTTGTGCAAATGATTCAAGGATTGGGACTTCTGGGGTTTTTTTTAATAGCACTTTCCTTCTACATCCTCAATAAATTCCTACCCTTTAAGTAGCTATTTGAGACGTGGAGGGACAAAAAGATGGAGGGGCTTTGTATTTCTATTATTTTGTTGTATCTTCTTGAAGAAGGATGTGTACATGCATAACCATGGTATGACTCTAACGAGATTTTACTACCAGGTATTCTAAACATGTTGTCCTTGGGACCATGCAAAGTCAATATTCAAGGTCCTGTGATACCGTGCAAAACATAAGCTTCTGCACTGGACAAAAGGAAGCTTTTATATGTACAAACTTCTGATTTATAACCTAAGAAAGATTGATTGGTTCTCTTGATTAGTGTAATTTAACAGTCTTCATTGGCAAATGGTGACAAGGATGGCTAAAAAACCTACACAACATTTTTCTACACAACAGAACTCTTCACCTCATGTTCCACTTCATTCTGCTGGTCTGTGGAAGGAACACTGTGGCTTTGTATTAGCTGACCTGGCTCCTCCTCCTCCTCTCTTTTTTTCTTAGCTGCTTCCAAGCAGGTTTGCATTTGGATCTTCAGAAGATCAGCCTCCAGACGTGCTTTCTCTTCTTCAATTTGTTTAAGCAAGGCCAGCTGCTCCTGTTTCTGTTGCTCTATTTGCTGGTACTATTGAGAAAAATCAGGGTCAAACTCAAGAACTGAATGACAAATACATCAAAGACCCCTCCCCCCCAACTTTGTTCCAACTTACAGCAGCAATTTTATTACTTGTGACAGACACTTCTGAATTGTAAGAGGCCTTTAAAAATAGTTCCAAAGTTAACAATAATTGTTCTATCAGCTAGATAATTCTAATAGTCCCTGAATCCACTTACTCTTGCACTATTATGTGTTCTCAAACTAACAGAACACATAAAAATCAGGATCTAGCCATTCAAGGTACATTATAGTCTCCCAGAGACTGCAAAAGAAGTTCTGTTCTTCAATTGAATTCAGAAATCTACTTTGCATTTTATAGAGCTTCTCATTTAGAGTTCACCACATCTAAATGGTAATTCAAGCTGCACAAAACTTCAGAAATAGCTTCTGTATAACCACTTTAAGAGCACTCCATAAATCCCTGAAGTGGTTTGTTTACTTTTATTCTCTTGCCATGTACCTGTCAGCTACCAATCACTAAGATCCACATGTAGCAACATCATATCTACTTTTAGAAAAGAAATGAAGCCAAGTTTCCAGGTAGTGGCAAACAACAGCCTGTAATGAGAGAGTCTGGATGTGGATGCCAGGAAGAGCAACCCAAGACACAGCTAGACCTGAGAACAGTTAAATGTGGACATGGAAATATATACACCCCGCCAAGTACCAAGTAGGAGAAAATTAAAGTAACCACACTTTCAGAAGATCTGCTGCCATTTTTAACTAAAAAAATACTGTTTAGCCACATTGGTGTCTGTAATTTCTGAACTGTAACTCTATCATTTAAAGCTCCACTAAGAAAAAAAAGAAAGTTGGAATTCAATTCTATTTGATAAAGCATCACACAATAGCTGCTATGAAAACATAATGAAACAGAGAATCAATCAGAATCAACCAATCAGGTTGGAAGAGACGTCCAAGATCAACAAGCCCAACCAATCACCTGACCCTAACTAATCAACTAAACTATGGCACTAAAACATATAAATGAAATAACCCAGCTGGGGTTGCTTAGCCTGGAGAAGAGGAGGCTCAGGGGAGACCTTATTGCCATCTACAACTACCTGAAGGAAGGTTGTAGCCAGGTGGGGTTGGTCTCTTCTCCCAGGCAACCAGCACCAGAACAAGAGGACACAGCCTCAAGCTGTGCCAAGGGATGTTTAGGCTGGAGGTGAGGAAGAAATTCTTCCCAGAAAGAGAGATTGGCCATTGGAATGTGCTGCCCAGAGAGGTGGTGGAGTCACCATCACTGGAGGTGTTTAGGAAGAGACTGGATGAGGCACTTAATGCCATGGTTTAGTTGATTAGATGGTGCTAGGTTGGACTTGATCTCAAAGGTTTTTTCCAACCTGGTTAATTCTTTATTCTATTCTGTATTCCATGTTACTATTTTCTAAATAAGAGATGTAGCATTCTCATAGGTACAAAAATGCCTTAAACCACACCAAACAACAATAAAACACACAAAACCCAACTGAAATACTCAAGGCTTGCAATCTTTGCTGTCACTCTAAATACATTCCCACAGTTTCCTACGCTATTACACAGGGTTAGCAAAGTTTTCACAGAGTTGTGTATTGTTGACTACATCCTCCCTGAAGCAAAGATACTGATCTACAAACAGGATTCTCACTGAGTCATATGGTGGCAATCCTTGCCTGTTAGACTTTTTTTAATTGGGTATTCTGAACACCAGCTGGAGCTCAGTCATTTAAAAAAGCAGATGCTAGGTATAGAAATGTTACAGTAAGTTTATTTGAAGTGTCAAAAGGGTCTACAGCTGCTGTATAACCTGAAGCATGTTAAAGTCTTCTGTAAATCACTTCTGCACCATAACTGAGATACAAGTTCACACACACTTACCCATTTTTGTCTCTCCTTTTCCATTCTAATTTTAGCAGCTTGTTCTTGAGGATGGATTAGAATTGAATTTTCAGCTGCAACTGTATTTTCCAAGATTTTCACAGACTCTGAAATACACACATCATTTAACTGTAACTGCAGTCAGAAAGTGTCTTGGATCTTCTTCACACCTTGCTTCATAGCTCCTCAACTCTCTAAACAGGATGTATAAGCTGTTCTGGAAAAGATTACCATCTTCATCCCACTACTATGCCTGTCCCAATGAATTGGGAAAATCTCATCCCATTACTATGCCTGTGCAAATGAACTAGAAAAAATCTTTTCTTTTTGTTGTTGTTGCAGGCTTTTTGGGGTTGTTTATCATCATTATTTAAGCCCTTAATGGCCCTTTATCACCCAAATCTAACAGGACAAGATTGCTTCTACCCTGATTACTTGGTAGCCTAATACCAAGGTCACCAGAAGGAATAAAGTGCCACATATTGACCTCTTGGAGGAAAAAAAGTCTGAAAATGGCACACTCTGGGCCAATGATCTAACATTTGGCTACTGCAGAAAAAGCAAGTTTTAATCCTGCATTACCAGCTTGAAATAGCAACACATTTTCTCTAGAGGCATGTTTTGATTCATGCTATCCTCTCCAATCCCCAGGAATTATGCTGGTGTATCCATGTACATGATTGAACTAAATCACTTAACCTCTTAAAAACAAAACAACAACCAAAAAACCCCCAACAAACCAGCCTCCTACAAAAATAAAAAGAAACAAACAAAAAACCCAAACCCATCACAACGTGATCATTTTAATACTTCAGAAATCCCACTTAGCATACACACCAACTTCAGCACTAGCATAACGAGAAGAGCACAAAGGATAGAAATGGGAAGTAATCCCAAAATGGTCTGGCTGCAAGTCAAAATTGAATGCCTAACTGCTATGAATTCCAGTTTTACAAAAGAGGTTTTCTAGAATGGTGCCTGGAAACAGAAAAAACCCAACCCCATGAATCCGGACACATCAGCTCATGCTTGTCTGGTGCATCTCCAGCTGTGAATCTCTGAAGCCTCTGGCTTTTCCAGTTCAACAGGTATACAGCTTCAATGCCAAAGTTTGCATTGACAATTCTACCCCTGGAGGGAAACACCTATTAAGGCATGGCAACACCAACTCTGACAACCCTTTGGGGAAGATTTAAAAGATATAAAGGTATCCTGAACACCTTTTCCCCACAGGATCTTAATGGGCAAGTTGGAAACAGAAGCAAAGATCTCTCCTGTTTGTGATCCACAAGGCACTGTGGGCAAAGATAGGAGAACTGTACTTTCTGGCAACAAGACAAAACAGCACCACTGAGAATTGATTAAGCAGTTTTGTTACAGCCCACCATTCACAAACCTTTTTCTCCCACACAGAAGATTGTCACACGTATGCATTACATACCTTTGGCTTCACATACTGCATTTTTCAGTTGCTCATCATTAGGTTCTAAACCAGACAGTGGTCCTTCACTAGCAGTTGTGCCTGACTCAATTGTCTCAATTTCACTTTGACTCTCCTTCACACTTTTTGATGCCCACTCTTCTTTTTGGCTTCTAATCTTGTTCAGCAATTTCCTTAAGGCAAGTTTTGACTGAGGTTGCTGAGACTTTGCCTCTTTGTGACCTATAAAGAGCACATGCATTAGATATTATAAGATATTATTAGATATTCATTAGTTTTGGCTAATGAACATCTTTGCATCAAAAAAAAAGCAAACTACTTTTTTTAATTGCTTACACAGTTGGACAAATGTATATTACCAAGTCTTAAAAGCTTAACAATACCTTCTCTTACCTGCAAGAGAAGCAGCAATTTATCTTTGTATGCTATAAAAGGAGGGTTAAGCTAGTTGTACTGTTTGACAGTCAGACTACTCGGGCTGTACTGCTGCAGAAATAAGTGGTGCTATCCCCACAATTGTCTGAATGTTCCTGCCCTCTCCTTTGTAGTAATACTGGCAACACAATGCACCACAAACCAGCAAACTGATTGTTCCAGCAAAAAAGATGTGTCAGAAATGCTTGGGCAAGCAGTAAAGCTCACTAACACACTCTTGTTCACATCACGTTATCCTGTACATGCCACATGCAAAGAGTACACACACCCCCACACCCCTGTTGCAGACTACTCACAATATGGAGCAACTCAATCCCAAACCTGAACAGAAAGGACATACAGCAAGTAGATTTTGATATAAAGTCAAGTTTTGGCATAAAAAAAATAATATTTAAGTTCACATACCAGCATTACCCCATAACCTACACAGATTACACACAACACACCACCAGGTTGGAAGAGACCTTCAAGATCATCGCGTCCAACCCATCAACCAATCCAACCCACCTAAATACAATACAATCCAACCCACCTAAACAACTAAACTGTGGCACCAAGCACCACATCAAGCCTCTTCCTGAACACCTCCAATGAAGGTGACTCCACCACCTCCACGGGCAGCCCATTCCAATGGGCAATCACTCTCTCTGTATAGAACTTCTTCCTAACATCCAGTCTAAACCTGCCCTGATGCAGCCTGAGACTGTGTCCTCTTGTTCTGGTACTGGCTGCCTGGGAGAAGAGACCAACCTCTGCCTGGCTGCAACCTCCCTTCAGGTAGCTGTAGAGAGCAATAAGGTCACCCCTGAGTCTCCTCTTCTCCAGGCTAAGCAACCCCAGCTCCCTCAGCCTTTCCTCATAGGCTTGTGTTCCAAACCCCTCACCAACTTTGTTGCCCTTCTCTGGACACGCTCCAGCAAGACAACATCCTTCCTAACACTTATTCTTGTATAAGAATAAGTGTTGCTGCTAATGGGGTACTTCTTGCAACAATTAAAAATTATTCTTGGCATACTAATGAACTGAAGAACATTAGAAACAGGAGTCACATTTTATAATTCAGCCTCATCAGAGATTATCCATGATAGACACCATAAACCACTTGATACTGATATCATACATTTAGAAATGTTAGTAGTTAAAACATTTTAGTTAGTACTAGATTTATCTATATCAGATCATACAGAACCTTTTACTGTAAACCCTAAAAGGTTTAATTAAATGTAAAGTTTAAAAGCTTTACTTTCTGCTTCACTGGGGACCTCCTCTTCAACAATCTGCCCCAATTCTTCTTGAGTATCACAAGCAGATTCTGGCTGAGTGTCACAAGCAGATTCTTGCTCCAAAGAGAGATCAAGATCCTTATCTTGACATCTATCAGAAGGGCTGGCAAGGGTTGTGGCTCAAACTGCAAAATCAGGTCTCCTTTCATTTCTGATGAAAAGAACACAAACACATAGAATGACCAATTGAATAAAAAGCAAACAACATTGCAAGACTATACTCACTACAGAAATCCCCAAGCAGTTCAAATATCAATAGCTTGTTTCACCATAGTTTTAATCAATTTTCCAGAAATAATTTAAATTTGTTTAGCTCATCAGCTCTCTGTTAATTCAGAAATTCTACAGGTTTCCCACTAGAACAGGCTTTGTTTTTCAAACTGGAACTATATCTGATAAACAGCACACCTTTACACCAAACACAGCACATACTAATAATTACAGAGGTGAGCCCAACAACTTAACAGGGGAAAAGATGCATCTTGACCTGGCTGCTCACAAGGTATGATAGATGCACTTGACCTCCTCTAACCTCCTCTATAGTCAAACAAGCAGCAGTTTGGTACAGGCTCCAAGGGAGGTAAAGTCCTGAGCCAGGTCAAGAATGTCACCAAGAAACCCACAAAGGAACAGAGCACAGTGAGCATCAGTGTACATGAGTTCAGAGCAAAGGTAAGTTGGGGTACCAGGAGTCTTACACACACTTATTCCACTGTGTGTGATTTGTGTGACTATAAGCCAATCACTTTATCCCATAAATACAACAGCCTAAGTGAGCCAGCCACCCTTGAGCTTTCCCTGCTAAATGCTGTGGCTGCATGGCAGCCATCTCTCCTTGAGGGACACCTCTCACGGTTGCTCCCTGAAGCAAAAACAGATTATTGGACAAGCCCAATTTGTCTCCCCAGATGGCAAATGGACTGCAAGCCAGACAACTGCCTCCTTGAGCAGGGACACCTCTAATTGTTAACAGATATTAGTTGTTCAGCTTAGATAAGTAAGTTTCAAACAGAATGAATCACTTGAGAGTTAGAACATTGTGTAACTTTGCATGCTATTTGCTTAGCTTTACTTAACATGAGTGGCTAGATTTGCCAAAGATTTAGGCTGCAAGCTGTAAAATTTTTCACCTAGATTTGCTGAACCTCTACTTAATCTGTACCTGCCTCAGCAAAATATGGTCTCCTGACCAAAAACAAACCAGAAGGCAGCTTCAAGGCTACAGCCATCAACAGCAGCTGCAACTAGACAATAGACTGCCTGAAGACAGGGAAGGAATTCAATAAGTAGTCAAAGATGTCAGACTGGAATCACTATTGGATCAAAGGGCACATGAAGAGTGTGAAGAGTACATGGTGGTGGTAAGTGGAGAATAGTCTGTAAGGGTATGACTGCCCATGGATTTCTCTGTGTAAGTTCGTTCACCCTTCCCCCAGAGACCTCCAACTTAAGCTGATCCTGCTGCTGTACCTCTCTATTAAGCAATTTATTTCTGACATTCAATACCTGAGACTCTGTTTTGGGAAACAGGGGTTAAACTCTGGTGCAAATGAATAAGAGATGCATGGATGGAAGGTAAATGACTGACAGCATGCTAATTAAATCCATGAAGCTAACTCCATCAGCCATAAACTGACCCAAGTCTGAGACTAAGACTGGACCCAGTTGCACCTAGACTTCTGTCTGAAAAGTTTAGAAAGTAAAGGAGTCCATTCTGAGATTTGTGACTGAATGAGAGGCTTGCCCTTTTTCATCTCTGTTCTCTGCATAAATCATTCTAACTCAGCTTTCCTTTGTATCAACCTGATTGGCTAGCAAATTGCAGGCCAGACCAGCCAGGAAGAACAGTATCAGGCTTAGAAGTTATGTATCAAGCAGCCATAAGACTGGGCTGGATAGTGGAGAGGCCAAGGAATAGACAATTGCCCAGTGGAAAGATCAGGACATCCAGTCCAGCTACAGAGGAGATTTTTTGAGTGTCAGGGTCAAGTAAGAAATGTGCCTGCACACGTGTGCATCTCAGAGGCAACTGGTAACAAGATGATCCAGGGTCAACTACTGGACAGACTTGAGTATTTAAGGTCAGTTACCACAGACTTGAGTATTTAAGTCCAGTTACCACAGGGATCCATAGCATGTGCTTGTGTGGGCATATGCTCACATACCCAACTGGGTCTGTGTAGCAGCAACTGGAGTAGAGCAGCAGGCCTTGAAGATTCACATACCCAAGAGACTACAACTGGTGAGACTAAGGGTCAAGGACCAACTGCTAGGTAGAGTGTCTAAAGCCACTTAGAGTGATCCATAGCATATATTTGAGCATACCAGTATGTATGTGGACAGGCCAGGTAAAAGGAAGGCTACAGAGTCCAGGGTGAATTACTGGGTAGATTAGGTGTCTCAAGACAAATTGCTGAGGGATCCATACTATATATACAGATGTATATCCCACTAACAGGCCTTCATCCTGATCAGGCAGAGCAGTAAACAGGACAAGACCATTTGTGCTTCTTGTGCCCAATTTGAGTGTTGGGTTTCTTGTGCTGGCCTACACTGCCAGCTGTATGAAGGTGTACTGAAAGCCTGTTTGTGTGTGTGCCTACTGCAAATACACACACAGCCATGCTACCAGCTGGAACAGGCGGCGGCAACAGCCTCTCCCCTACTAGGCTATCAGATCCTCCAGCCCCCAACAAATTACTTACTCCTGTCTTCATTGCACATATCTTCAAATGCAAACTCCAATTCTCTCTGCCATTCTTCTTTCATTCCATGCGTTGTATGCAGGCACAAAAAGCTGAGGTGGGCACTGCACTGCAATCTGCCTTCTGCGCATCCGATCCATAGTCTGCATTTGCTCAAGTTCTTCAGTAGCTTTTCCCTGTCCTTCAAGTAAGAAGATGGGAAAACAAACATCTGGTGCTCACATTCAGACAGCTACACATAAGGACTGATGAAATACTTCCACATATTTACCATGAAGTTTGTCTAATCATAGAATAATCCTTAATGTTTGAAGTTAATTTTAGTGCCAGGAGAAGGTTGTAGCTAATCTTTAAACGTAAGAGCCATCAACACTATCTACAAGATCTGACGTTAAATACAAGCTCAGACCACACACCTCTAAACCAGTCTTCCTCAACAGAATTAAACCTTCCATTTTATGAGGTAATTGAGTACTTCCTTTGGTAAGTTACTTTTGTTACTATGCACTGCAACAACTGCTGCTTTTTTAAGATGTGAATTAAATAATCTTGGCACACTACCATTATATACAAAAATTACTTAAAACCCCCACAACTTCATCTCAAGTTTGGTTGGGATTTTTATCTGTTACCTTAAGGAGCATCACTAATATTTCAACAGTGTCTTGTTTTAGTTAGGTTACTCACTCAGGGCAAATCATCTCAACTGAAAGTCAGAAAGCTGTTATTATTTCTAGCCTCCAATAATATTTGTTAAGGTTAAAGACAATATAATGAATTTCAGACTCTCTCTCTAGTCAAAGACCTTTCTTTGTAGCAGCTTTTACTTCTTAAAGGAAACAATACATTATTTCCAGAGTTACACACTAACAGAATCTCAGTTGTTAAGTGAAAACTTTGAAAAGTTTTCCAAAATAAGCTGCTGCCTCCTTATTGTTTTTTCCTGATGAAGCACAGAATAATCAACTCCAAATAAAGCTGATGTGGAAAAGTAGAGCTCACAATCTGTTTTAAAAGATTAGCTTGTTTGTAACTCTCAGTTAATAGCTGGTCCAACAAAGGATAACAAAAATCAAAGGAAGCTCTTTCATTCTGCCCCCTTCTAGCAAACCAAAATAAACAGTCTGATGTTTTTTGAACACACTCTGAAAAATCCACTTAAGTAATTGATGATTCCTTTACTAATCACTGATAATTTTGACACTGAAAACAGGCATGGCTACTTGGCCTACCTGAGCCAAATGGACCTTCTTCAAGGCATGACTTCCTCTGAGATGTGCCTTTTCAAGCTGCTCTCTTCTCTCCCTCTCCATCTCTCTGCGTAGTTCCTCCAAACGTTTCCCTTCTTCTTCCGCAGCTAACCGAGCATCTGGCTGGCAGTCAATCAATAGTTTAAGCCATGAAGTTTCAGCTACCACCACATGGTAGTTTAAAGCATATGTAACAACAATTGAGTAATTCTGCAGCAAAAGCACTTTAAGACAAGACATATGATGCCATATGAACACCTTTGAAGGTTTGTTAACTCATGAGTGCAGGCAGGACCAAACTCAAAGTAACAATCTTCATGAGTGCACTGAAAGATCTTATTGAGAGCTTTTCTAGTCTAAAAGAGGCTGCTCCAGAACAGGAATGTACCTTGTGGTCTCATATCATAAATAAATCAAACTATTTGGTTCAATTTTCAATAGCATGACCTTAATTCAATGATCAGCTCCAAAAGCTAATCTTTTGCTCCACCTTTCACTTTTACAGGTCCTCTGCTTCTCTTGATCTGAGTTTGGCCTTAGTCTGAGTGTGCTGTAAAATGGAGTAAACTTTTCCTTTTGGCAAAAACATATTCATCATTCTTTTTCCCAAATTAGACCTCTGACACTTTGGCAGGCTGAAACTGTTGACTGCATGAAGAGATTAACACAATCTGAGGTAAAGACTGGGAGTATGTAGCTAAAAAGATGGGAAGAGAAAAAAGAATGGCAACTGCAGCTATTAATTTAGCATAGGACACAGAAGATTTGAGCGTTCTGACATTATGCCTGTTTGATAAACTCCCTTACAGAGGTCTGTTCATGTGGGATTGTCAGGCATGACATGACTGAGCACATAACAGGCTATACAAGTTTCCCCATCTTAAGTCCTTATCAGTAAATTGTATAAGGCAGCCATTACACAAAGTCCTGTTTTTTAAACAAGTTCTGGAAAATTGAATTGCTCATATTCAGACACTTATGCAATATTGGGTCCAGTTTTGGGCACCTCAATACAAGAGGGATGTGGAGGTGCTGGAGTGAGTGAAGAGGAGAGCAATGAAGCTGGTAAAGGGCCTGGAGAATAAAACTTGCATGGAACAACTGAAGGAGCTGGGGATGGTTAGTTTGGAAAAGAGAAGGCTGAGGGGAGACCTCATTGCTCTCTACAACTACCTGAGAGGATGCTGTAGGGAGACTGGTGCTGGTCTCTTCTCACAGGACAGTGGTGACAGAACAAAAGGGAATGACCTCAAGCTATGACTGGGTAGGTTTAGACTAGACATTAGGAAAAACATTTTCAGGGAGAGAGTGGTCAGGAATGTGCTGCCCAGGGAGGTGGTTGAGTCACTAACCCTGGATGTGTTTAAAGGTCATTTGGATGTGGTGCTTGGGGATATGGTTTAGGGGGTGAACTTTGTAATACAATAATAAAATAATAATACAATACACCAGGTTGGAAGAGACCTTCAAGATCATCATGTCCAACCTATCAACCAATCCAACCCACCTAAACAACTAGATCATGGAACCAAGCACCCCATCGAGTCTCCTCCTGAACACCTCCAATGATGGCAACTCCACCACCTCTCCAGGCAGCCCATTCCAATGGACAATCACTCTCTGTACAGAACTTCTTTCTAACATCCAGCCTAAACCTCCCCTGGCACAGCCTGAGACTGTGTCCTCTTGTTCTGGTGCTGGCCGCCTGGGAGAAGAGACTAACCCCCACCTGTCTACAACCTCCCTTCAGGTAGTTGTAAAGAGCAACTGACAATGGTTGTCAGTTGGACTTGGTGATCCTGAGGGGTTTTTCCAACCTGAATGTTTTGTGATTCTGTGACATACTGGAGCATGTATGACAAGCACTAGCAGCCAATCACCTGCTCTCCGTCCACTGCTCTGTCCACGTAAGGCTCAGAAATATGATAACGTGTCACAGAAAAGTTGGGCTTCACTGCAGGAGTCTTCTTCACTTCAAAATTCTAGGAGGCAAAAGTAAAAGTACAGTTTTACCAGAGAACAGTATCTCTAGGAAAGCAATTAAACAGAACATAAGTGATCAGGACACTTCAATTTGTATTATTAGTATGCATCAGTATAAAAGAAAGCCCTCTCCCCCTGCAAATTCTCTCCTAATAACACTGTTAAAAACTTCACATACATTTAATAATTAATGACATCAGCACAAGACAGATCTAGATGGCTTAACAGCTAACTGAGAGCATCTAACAACACCCTCAGGCAAATTGCTCTATGTAAACTGACATTCATCAGAGAGCTCTACCTTCATGTTACAAAAGCATAACCTTAATTTAAAAGCACTTGAGTTTAATGCACTAATATAAATCCCACTTACAACAGCTGTCACACTCAGCTCAAAGCAGGGCAACCATAGAGCCACAATATAATAATGCCTAATAGCAAAATAACATTTCTCAAAAAGAGACTTTCTTTGTGAAATTAGTCCAATTTATTATTTCACCAGAGAATTTTCCATAGCTTCACTCAAAGTGTCTGTTCATATAACACAAAGTATTTTTTTTAAACTTTGGGTATACTACCACCTTTCAACTCCTGCCCAAAAGAGTTTTGAACACTGTGACCAGACCCTGCCTCTCCTTGGACTCGGCCAGGTGTTCTCAGTAGTGAGGTATCCAGGTTGGGTAACTCAGCACTCTGCAGGTTCTGCCCTTCTACTCCTAACATTTTCTCCATTTATTTTCTCTCACCTTCTTCTCCCCTGGACTGTGTCCTAAAAAAGGATTCTTACCCACGTTAACTAAAACAGCAAGTTTCACAGCCCAAATGGTTTAAGATGAACATGACTGCAAAGAAATGAACATGAGCCAGCAGTGTGCCCAGGTAGCCAAGAAGGAAAATGGCACCCTGGCCTGCATCAGAAGTAGTGTGGCCAGCAGGAACAGGGAAGTCATTCTGCCCCTGGACTCAGCACTGGTTAGTCCACACCTTGAGTCCTGTGTCCAGTTCTGGGCCCCTAAAAAGGGCATTGAGACACTTGAATGTGTCCAGAGAAGGGCAATGTAATAAGGCTAGGAAGAGGTCTTGAGCACAGCCCTATGAGGAGAAGCTGAGGGAGCTGGGGTTGTTTAGCCTGGAGAAGAGGAGGCTCAGGGGAGACCTTATTGCTGTTTACAACTACCTGAAAGGAAGTTGTAGCCAGGTGGGGGTTGATCTCTTCTCCCAGGCAACCATCACCAGAACAAGAGGACACAGTCTCAAGCTGCACCAGGGGAGGTTTAGGCTGGAGGTGAGGAGAAAGTTCTTCCCAGAAAGAGTAATTGGCCATTGGAATGTGCTGCCCAGGGAGGTGGCGGAGTCACCATGCCTGGAGGTGTCCAAGAGGGGACTGGATGTGGCACTTGGTGCCATGGTTTAGTCATGGGGTCTGACAGATCAGTAATTCATAATTACATTTCATTCACAGAAAAGCGATTGGCCATTGGAATGTGCTGCCCAGGGAGGTGGTGGAGTCACCATCACTGGAGGTGTTTAGGAAGAGACTGGATGGGGTGCTTGGTGCCATGATTTAATTGATTAGATAGTGTTGGGTGATAGGTTGGACTTGATGATCTTGAAGGTCTTTTCCAACCTGGCTAATTCTATTCTATCTTACAGACCATATAAAAAAACCCATTAAGTTCACAAGAACTCAGTGACACATCACTAAAATGGTGTTTACTTAAGCAATTTAACAGTTGATCTAATAAAACTAGGCACCAATATCTTAAAGCCATCCTTTAGAGAACTAAACTTGATTATGGCAATGTATTTTGAAGAAAAACAGTTCTTTTGTAACTGGGTAAAGTAACAATAATAGGAGCATCTTCAGAAAATGTTTCTTATGGTCTAAGTAATTCTGCAATGAACAAGACTGCCCTAGCCCCATTTTGTGAAATTTTATTCAACTGTTACAGCAAAACAGCATCAACTTATTACTACAGTTATGTTTAATAAAGTTGATTCAAGAAAATAAGCATACTTATGCAGATGACCTTGTGGTTTGCTGTAATTCTCAGGATTTAAAGTTAAGCAATTCAAATTAACTGCCTTTTGAGTAATGCTCTTGCAAGACAAAGCCCCAGATTTTTTCCCCCCTATCATTGTCAGTGAACATACTTTACTTTCTCCCTCTATATAGAACAAGGAATAAGACGCAGCTCTAATCATCTCTGAGCTTTCAATTACTAAGCTTTTATCCCATGCAGGACACAGCACCCTGTCACTCTTCTGAGAAAACATTCCTCAGTCTGTACCCTCCCAGTAGCAGAGTCCTGTGACTAAAGGATTGACATCCATACAGATAAGAAGACTCTGAAAAAGGCTCAAAGGCAGCTAGTCTTTATATGAATCAAATTGACATGCTGTGTTATTTTTAAACAAGGCAATTGCTTTCCTGAACAATAACCCACCATGTCTGCAGAACTGTTGGTTCAATTTGCCATTATCAGAGCATGAACTTCTTAAGAGAAACAGAATCCATGTACTGCAGAAAATCTAGATATGTGCACACTGTTTGTTGAAGTTTGTGAATGAAAGGCATTTGTTAAGCTGTGGAAATAAACTAAACTGCAGAATTTCAAGGAAGGAAATTATGATTCTGCAACACAAACAGCATCCTGAGCCAGATCTTTCATTCAGTTGTACCAGAACCTGGTTAAAAAAGCCACAAAACAAGAAAGAAAATTCTGCATTTGTAAAATGGAAAGAGTTGCTAAAAGAGAACTATTACACAGCAGTGTCCTTTTAGCCATTGTAACATCTGCATGTTAACTGCAGTTGACTTTCACCAATTAGAAACTCTTTTTAATAGAAGCAACATAAAGCACATTCTAAACTGCAAAAGTAACTGAAAAGCATTCCTGCATTCTCTCACATTTCTTCCTACAACATCAGGCTGAGCAACACAACCATCTGAAAACCAGGAAAGAGACAAAATTTTAACTGGTAAGAGCAGAAACACTGTGAACACATCACATGGAACAATACTGACAACAGCTGTGTGAAAGGCTGAAATTACCTGACCCTGTATTATAGGTCCTCATTCCATCTGTTCTAAATTCCAACATGGCACATGCTTCACCAGGAATAACCACAAACTTAACCACTCCTTAACAACACTTGTTTTAAACCTTACTCATAGTCAGCTTCCACAATAAGAAAACCCTTGGGCAGCCAGAGAGGAAACCTACAGAGAAACATTTAACAGATACAGAAGTTGCCTATATCCTCACATCTAACTACTCTGAAAACTGTGAGGATGAAACATTACTCATTTTTTATCAAGATACATCAGTACCAAATTCTTATCACCCAACACAACCTATACCTATGTGCTGAATGTATCTGGGAAAAGCTCCAAGGAGGACTAGTATACTTCAATCCTTTATTCTCCTGCCAGTGGTCCGAATATCCCTGAACCAGAGGGTCTGAAAGAGCACCACACTACAGAAGGCAACTTAAACTCTGCATTAATGAAGTTCTGCTAGATTTAATTTACTGCAAGTTAACTGCAAGGTAAAAATGCACATAATGCTCCATGCCCACACAGAACCTCTTCGAAATCAGAGAAGCATGAAGGACAAAGTTACCCTCTACAATGGGTACAACACAGAATTAAAACCATGGTTTTACCTATTCTCCTCTCCAATAAGCTCAGGTATTGTTTTCCTATGAAAAATTAAACAGCTTACCCTACAAAACAACAACAACAAAAGGGCAAGCCAAAAATCCAACCACTTCCCACTCCAGAACTAAAAAAGCAGAACTTCCTTATTGCAGAACTCAACACAATGCTACTACTGCATCTTTATGACAGAAGGCTGAGGTGGTATGTACCTGCTGAGAATGATCACTGTGGAGTTTAATACCACCGTGGGTATTAAATGAAAATGAGGTAACAATAATGTTTAACAGGCACATTAACCACAAAAATAGGATCTCAGATGACAAATAAAATCCTCACATAACAAGAGATCAAAAATAAATACCAAAGCTTAGTAGTAAGAATTCCACTAACTCAGAACTCATTCATTTTCTTTATTTATGCTGAACCACTCTCCTTATAGGATGCAAATACCAATTTTGGATATCTTGCTGTGAGCAGTCATACCAATAAATCATTACATTATATGGCACCCTGAAATTGTGATCACTATCACATCATGAATACAAACCTCAAGAGGATGTGGCGGAGGAGGTGGCAGGCTTGCGACTTTGGCTGCTCTTTGTCTTTCCACTTCCAGAGCGTGTTTACGAGCATCTGTTCGTCTTGGGGGGAAAACAAATAAACAAAACACCAACCAAAAACCACACAAACACCACAAAAAAAGCAAACAAAACCCAAAACCCAGAAACAAACAAACCATACACACACAAAAAAAAACCCCACCACAACAAAAAAGAGATGAGACAAGGAAAATTACTCAAGCAACAATAACAGCAGTGCATAAAATAAAAGGCAAACCTAAAAATAAACAGATTCAGATGTACCTGAATTGAATGCTTGGAAGCTAGGAATGGGCAAGCACACTGAAAACCCAACAGAACCTATGCCAGAAGGCTGCACTGGGAAATTAATATTTTTTGTGTTACTTCAAGAAGTGGATATACACAAGCTTCTAAAGAAGAAACCAAAATCTCTGCTTTACACTTAAGTTTTCAGAAAGCACTGCAGCACTTCAATATATTTTAATTGTTCAAATGTGGACAAAACTAAGTATTTACATGTTTCAGCTTTACTCAAGCACAACTGTCCCCAAGAGTGCACAACTCATTTTTCATGCCAGCTCAAGTTTGCTCCCATCAGCTTAAGAAAAAAATAAATGAAGGAAGACCAGGACAAATATGATATGCTCTTTTTTCAAATGGGTAAGTCTCCAATAGAAACTGGCCTGAGAATATTTCATATGTCACTGAAGAGCTGTCAGCCAACAATCTAGACTGAACAGAGTGATATAGAGATGAAAGATCCCCCCTCCGTTGAGTCCGTTGCCATTTTTTGCCTTGGTTTTAAACCCCCAGTTCTTAACAATTCCCTAACCCATAACACTTCAAGATTAATAAAATCCCATCAAAAATAGCATCAAGACTTTTTTTTTTAATCTTTCACATTGTGGCACTGTTATATTCAGCATAGAATGCATTTTATTAGGTAACTACTACATACCGGGCTTGCTCGTGAAGTAATTTTTCTTTTTGACGCTTCTGCTCTTTCAAGGCTTTCCTATGTCTCTTCTCTGCTTTTTGTTTCCTTTCCTCTGCTTGCTTTGCCAGAGCTTCCAAGTCAGGTTCCTTAACAATAAAAATATTGCAAGCACATATTAAGGATTTAACTCACTTTTCATGCTATTTGGGAGATAGTTCACACTATGTACTGCTGGTAATGATCACAAGCTCAAAAACACTCTGTACTGTATTAGAGTAAAAGCACTCTAAACTTTTCCTTCTCTGCCATCTTCCTTATTCCCTTATCTTTACAATCAACAGCAGCAAACTTGTCACATTCCTCATCCAGTATAACCAAATACTGATGTGGAAACCATAGCTTCTCCCTGCACCTCTCTGATAAAGAGAGTAATAAAAATATACTTCAAGCTTTTAGCAAATGCTGACTACTCTGCACAGAGAAAGCACGCCACTACCTTTTGGTCATGAACTACAACAATCATGTACAAACAGAAATGTTTCTTTACCATTAGGTCTCTGTTCCTGTGACACTGGTACCAGTTTTCCACAAACTCATCCATCCTAGCATAGGAAAGGACTTTACCAAGAAGCTGATTTAGAGACACTGAGATATAGAGAAGTATAACACACTTTCACTTGGGTTAAAACACCTCACTAATCCAGAAAGTGAGCTAGTCTGCAAAACTCATGCAAGAAAGATGTGGCATGGCCCATTTCTGTAAACCTGTTTCAGAGTCAAATCTATGGAAAAGTTCTACCCAGCAACATCAATGATCCCTCCAATTAGAGTCTACGTAAGTCACAGAATTTTAAACAAAGTGAAAAGAGTTTACAGTTGCAGAATGAAGAAGTGACACCAGTTTGCAGCCTAGGCAAAGGCCTCTGGAGCCTTTACCAACTCTTTCCCTGTCACTTGAGCACTCAAGGGGGAAAAAAAAAAGTGTATTTTCTTAACCATGAAAATGATACTGTTACATGATAGAGGTAAAAAGTTACTATATTACTGGCATACATGAGACAATGATTCACCATGTGCAATGTAACAAAGTGTAAGCATACACTATCATATATGTGTGCAAACTAACATAAGAGTCTGCACAGCAAAAACTGTAGCAGATAGACCTGCATAAAAGTACATAAACATTTCTAAGTTGCCAGTCTTCAAAACACATGTTGGTTTAGGTACCAGGACTCCAAGAATATTTAAAAAACACCAAACTGCTATCTCAGTATTTCTAGACCACCAAGAACTTCTCTGACAACAATATTCATCTGCTTCACTTACGTGCTCCTTGGCTTGCCGGTGACCCTCACCAATTGCTCTCAAACTTGATAAGTAGAGTTCTTCCAAGGCTTTCATTTTTTGAACCTGTGCTTTCTGCCATTCATCTCTCAGTGCCTCCTCTAACAGATGTAGTTGTTGTTCTCTCCTCTGCTTTACTTTCTGTCTTATCTCCAAGGCAATATACTTCTGTTGCTCTCTAACCTGTAGAAATAGTATTTGTTTTGTCAGCAACTTTAAAAAGCACAGTATTTGTTGCATTGAGTCTTTCCATAACATACTCTACCCTTCTCTCAGTTCTCCATCTCATTTACTATTCCATTAACAATCTGTCCAAAAAATGAAGTTGTAGTTGCCTTTTTCCCCAAATTAATGTATTAAATAATGAATTTTAAAAGTCCCAAACTGATAAACATGCAAAACCTGCTTGGAATACCCTTCACTCCAAAAATACAATACTACTTAAAGACTCCTAATACAATGCAACACTGTTTAAAGAAAATCAGCAACTATATGGATAAATTTAAGTCTGTTTAATAAGTTTTTCTCTTCTACTTTACCAGTAACATTCTCTTCACTAAAGGGAAAAATATATCAAGAAAAAAGCCCAAGAGAAGTGAAAGATTAGTGCATAGCAAATGTCTTGAAGACGTGAAAAATCTGCACATTTCACCTATGCCAAAGCAGAGGAAGACTAAGAAATGAGCAAGAGAAATGCAGAAATAGCCCCATGGTTTAAAAGCAGGAGACTGGAGGCTGGACAGATGGGCAGAATCCAACGGCATGAGATTGAACACATCCAAGTGCTGGGTTCTGCACATTGGCCACAACAACCCCATGCAGTGCTACAGCCTGGGGTCAGAGTGGCTGGAGAGTGGCCAGGCAGAGAGGGACCTGGGGGTGCTGGTTGATTGTAGGCTGAACATGAGCCTGCAGTGTGCCCAGGCAGCCAAGAAGGCCAATGGCATCCTGGCCTGCATCAGGAACAGTGTGGCCAGCAGGAGCAGGGAGGTCATTCTGCCCCTGTACACTGCACTGGTTAGGCCGCACCTTGAGTACTGTGTCCAGTTCTGGGCCCCTCAGTTTAGGAAAGATGTTGCCTTACTGGAGCATGTCCAGAGAAGGGCAACAAAGTTGGTGAGGGGTTTGGAAGACAAGCCCTATGAGGAGAGGCTGAGGGAGCTGGGGTTGCTTAGCCTGGAGAAGAGGAGGCTCAGGAGTGACCTTCTTGCTCTCTACAACTACCTGAAGGGAGGTTGTAGCCAGGCAGAGGTTGGTCTCTTCTCCCAGGCAGCCAGTACCAGAACAAGAGGACACAGTCTCAGGCTGCGCCAGGGCAGGTTTAGACTGGATCTTAGGAGGAAGTTCTATACTGAGAGAGTGATTGCCCACTGGAATCAGCTGCCTGTGGAAGTGGTGGAGTCACCTTCATTGGAGGTGTTCAAGAAGAGGCTTGATGGGGTGCTTGGTGCCAGGGTTTAGTTTTTTAGTTGTTTAGGTGGGTTGTATTGTACTGCATTGTACTGTATTGTATTTAGGTGGGTTGGACGTGATGATCTTGAAGGTCTCTTCCAACCTGGTGTATTGTATTATTATTGTATTATTGTATTATAAAAACAAAAGTGCAAGGAGATGATCAATAGGTATCTACTGGACAGACTTTAACAGAGAGCTACCAAGATGATTAGGGGAGTACAACATTTCTTACAAGGAAATATTGAGAGACCCATGGCTGTTTAGCATGGAGAAGAGAAGGCTGAGAGGGGCCCTTATCAATGCCTACAAACATCTGAAGGGTGGCTGCCAGGAGGGTGGAGCCAGTTTCTTTTTAGTGATACCCAGTGATAGGACAAGGGGCAATAGACTAAACTCAATCACAGGAAATTGCATCTCCACGTGAGAAAAAGTATTTTTTACTGTGAGGGTCTTGGAGCACTGCAACAGGCTGCCCAGGGAGGTTGTGGTGTCCTCCTCCAGAGATCGGCAAAACCTGCCCAGACGAATTCCTGTGTGACCTGCCCTAAGTGGTCCAGCTTTGCAAGGCAGTTGGACTTGATCTCTGGAGGTCCCTCCCAACTCCTAGCATTCTATGAGAGATGTTCTGAACAACATAAAGGCACTTAAAGGGTTTAGACCTATGACATATTGTGCCAATTCAGTTTGTTTAATGGAAAGCTGTGAATTTTGGTATTAGCAGCAGTTGTCTTAAAAGATTCTGTAAGAGGTATCAATCTTTACACAAGTGACACATCAGCAGGAAAAAAAGACAACTGCATGTTCACAGCTAAATAAAAATGGTAGATACCAGGAAGCTGGCAAGAAAGAGAGACGGAATGGAATGGAATGGAAAAGACCTCAGTGATCATCAAGTCCAACCTGTCACCCAACACCATCTAATCAACTAAACCATGGCACTAACTGCCTCATCCAGGCTCTGCCTGAAGGGAGGTTGTAGCCAGGCAGAGGTTGGTCTCTTCTCCCAGGCAGCCAGTACCAGAACAAGAGGACACAGTCTCAGGCTGCGCCAGGGCAGGTTTAGGCTGGATGTTAGGAAGAAGTTCTATACAGAGAGAGTGATTGCCCATTGGAATGTGCTGCCTGGGGAGGTGGTGGAGTCACCTTCATTGGAGGTGTTCAGGACGAGACTTGATGGGGTGCTTGGCTGCATGATTTAGTTGTTTAGGTGGGTTGGATTGGTTGATGGGTTGGACATGATGATCTTGAAGGTCTCTTTCAACCTGGTGTATTGTATTGTACCTCCAGGGATGGACACTGCACCACCTCCCTGGGCAGCACATTCCAATGGCCAATCTCTCTGTGAAGAACTTCTTCCCAACATCCAGCCTAAACCTTCCCTGGCACAGCTTGAGACTGTGTCCTCTTGTTCTGGTGCTGCTTGCCTGGGAGAAGAGACCAACCCCCACCTGGCTACAACCTCCCTTCAGGTAGTTGTAGAGAGCAGAAGGTCTCCCCTGAGCCTCCTCTTCTCCGGGCTAAGCAACCCCAGCTCCCTCAGCCTCTCCTGAGATTCTGAATAGGATGCCAAAGTGACTCTAACAAACAGAGAAGGCATCACAAACAAAATATGAACTTTGTAGTACACAAACATGAGAAATTGAAAGTAATTCACAAACTAAATAGAAAGATAATATAAATATTATTAATCTAAAAAGTAGTTAACACAAAAAAACTTTCAATTAATTTTCCTAAATTGCATCATTAAATGAAGTACACAGCATGAAAATATACAGGCATACTTGCTGTAGCCTCAGTTTTCTTCTTCTTTCATATTCGTCTTTCAGAAGCATGGTTTCTTCATTAGGGCTAAGCCTCAGTCTCCCAACTTTTGCAACTTTTCTCTTCATCTTTGAATAACTGAATAATCAACTTCCATGAGAGCAACATGAAAAACAGAAAATGTGCATAAATTAGATAGATAAGCCAACTATGAAGAAGATATTGCCATGATCTTACCAATTTATCATAGTACCTAGGAACGTGAGCTACAACTGTTCACCTCGACTTGAGCTGTTCTCAACAACTCTTTGTCACACTCACATGTACTGCTTTTGAACTATTATGCCATGCAACAAACTGCAACACTATTACAACCATATTCTATGCTGTGGTCCAGACAGGCACACCTGGACTAAATGATCTTTCCAGGTCCCTTCCAGCCCCTAACACTCTGTGATCTGCAAAACAAATGCTGAACACCATTCCACCCCTAAGAATTCTTCTTATTTTTTTTTTCAGTGCTACTGAGAACACCACTACACAGTAAAGCAGGCTGGTCACTTTGCTAGCTGATTTGTACTGAAATATTCACATAACACTCACAAGACACTGAATTTGACAACGTTTTGGCGGCAGTCCAAGGTTTTGTGCCTTGAAGGCTGTGAAACTCCAACAACAGCCTGCATGCCAAGCATCTCATTTGAATAGTAAAATTGCTCACTGACAAATTTTTATTCAAGATTTCTTAAGCAACCATTTCAAATGACCTTTCCCTGTAGATTTTACTGTGGAACCAGAATCTGTTGGTTCTACAGACCATTTCCTGTTTTCCTTGCAACTATAATTCTCATCTCCACGATAAACAAACAGATGAAAAACCCCCAAACCCCCCAAAATCAAACCCCAAACCCCACCAAACTTTTTCAGCCTATTCCAAAACTGCTCCCCCTCTAAATCTTTATCAATCTTTAAATATTTATACCCCTCAAAATACTCTCCCAAAACAAACCGAAGGCTTTAAAAAGGCAGTTTTGTTCTAAGAAAATAAAAGCTTATTACCAGCTAACAATCCACGTAGCACTAACAATTTACCCAACACGTTTCACCTGGAAAGCTTTCTTTGCAGTATCATAACCTTTAAAAACAAACAAAAAACCCCACCCACCAAACAAACAAAAAAAATTCGAAAGAAATCAAGTGAGGTGTTAAAACTAAACAATTATGCATGAGATGTTTTTGGTACAGCTATTCAGCAAATTAATCCCAAGTTCATCACAGGATAAACAGGGACAGAGTATCATGGTTCCTGATGGTTTTCCCATATTCAGCTGATGATACACAAAAGTTTACCAAAATAGGTCATGAGGAGAGGGAAAAGGGGAAAAAAAGAAAAGAGGATGAACAAAACAAAGTTTAGATCTACCAGCTACAGTACAAGAGCAAAATCCGATCGCACAAATGCCACAGTAGCCAACACCAGCGCTGATTCAATTGCCGTACAAAGCAATCAGTAAACACGACCGCCCTCCCCGGGGGGCGCTGCACTAGAGGTTCCTGGAAGCAGCGTTAACACCTCTGAGCGCCCAGCAGAGCCAACAAAAAGCGCTTCTCCGGAGCCGGGAAGAGAAGCAGCAGCGTTTAAAAACTGAGAAGCACAGAGCACCAGGCGGCGGCTCAGTCCTGAGGCAGGTGGCTTGGGGCGCGGCTGCCTGGGGGGCAGTGCGGAGGACGGAGTACCCAGATGCACATGCAGGCCCGCGGGGAGAACCCCGCCGCCAGCGAGCACCCCGCCGCCAGCGAGCACCCCGCCGCCAGCGAGCACCCCGCCGCCAGCGAGCACCCCGCCGCCAGCGAGCACCCCGCCGCCAGCGAGCTCTGCACTGAAGGCCGCGGGCCCACCTGGCCGCTCACCAATTAGTCGCTAGGGCCGCAGCAGCTCGACCAGCCCAAGCGGAGGACGGACAACGAAAAGAGAAAGTGCGCGGCAGACCAGTCCCATGGCGGAAAGCTGGGAGGAAAGGGCAAGAGAAGCAACCCCACGGCGAGGCTGCATACACCTACCCGCTGCTTCTCCCGCCGCCAGACGAACCCTCCCGGCTGCCGTCGCCGCCAACGGCTGCCTCCTCTCGCTGCTGCGTCACCTCAACGCTCAGCCCGAGCGGCCAATGGCTGCGGGCGCAGCGGGAAAGCGAAAACCATGGCGGGACTGGCCCGCAGCGAATTCGGAGCGAGCCGTCTGCCACCACGCCTCCGCAGCTGGTGACAGTGCGCATGCGCCAACAGCCGTCCTTCCCTGCCCTGGCCGGTCCCCGCCCCTCAGTTTTCATGACCAATGGGAACTGAGGATAGCTGTGACTGGCACCCCGCGGTGGCGATGAAATAGACGGCGGAGCTAGGTGCACTTCTGCCTAGGGTTCCGACGCCGTTAATGCTTTGCTCTGTTAGGAAGGGATTCTTACTCTCATTTTCCCACGGCACCATGCCAGTAGGCCTCGGTGGGGAGGTTCCAACTGATAAAGCTCGTTTGGGAGGGGTATTGGCTCAACAGGGAATGGTGAGGAAGCAGAGGTGTTTAGGAAGAGACTGGATGGGGTGCTTGGTGCCATGGTTTAGTTGATTAGATGGTGTTGGGTGATAGGTTGGCCTCGATGATCTCAAAGGTCTCTTCCAGCCTGGTTTGGTCTATTCTATTCAACACTGCTAGTGTTACCATACTAGTTTTACTTCTATGTGATTTTCTTGTCCAACACCCTGTTTGGGTCCACTTTATGAGCAGAAGGAGTAAATTTAGACCCGACCTGAAGTGCTGCTCTCTTTTCTGGGCTTGCATGTGGCTGGCTAAGTCAGTTCTACAATGAGTGCATCTGTGTGGCTACCTCAGCCTCAGAACTTGTGCTCCTCTTATAAACAACTAACGTCTGCTCCTCACAAGTATGATGCAGTACTTGTTTGCTTCTTTATTTTCATCCTCACGTTGTAGTTTTCTTTCTAAAAGGCACTATATGTAATACATATGAGACTTGCAGCAGCTGGGATTTGAAAGTGAAATTGTTCCATAACTTTGATTTATGAGGAACATAAACCAGAGCAAACCCTTTTTATTCATGTTGAGAGAAACAATTCTGCACCTAAGGATGAAGCAAGACAAGCTGTGCCCAACTGTTTCTTTGCACTGAGTTATGTTCCCAGGGTCTGAGCTGCTACTGAAAAAATAAATTGAAGAAACACTTGTGACTTATAATCCACCAAGCACAAAGGAGATAATGGGTTGTCTCACATTGAAACGTGACTGCAGAACATATCTACTTTCCCTGATGGTTTCTTCTGGGAAAAGGAATAAACAATTCTGTACTAGGTACTAAGTGTCATAGGATCCACCATAGTGTGCTCTCCACGACTGAAACAAGAAGGGCTGAGATTACTTAGTGATTTGGGGGTGGGGTGGGTGTGTGTGTGCATGGCCACACAGGAAATACACTTAAAAAACATGGGTTTTCAAGACAAAAGACATGAGCAGAGGAAGAAGATCTAACATAGCAGCTGAATGTGCTATTGTTCTTGCCTTCTTCATTTTACTGCTAAACTGCTTCCTTATTCACAAACTTCTGTGCTATGGGATCAGTTAGGGAGATAATTTGCTTTCTGTCAAGTGCTTACAACTTGCTGCAAACTGCTGATTGTAATAGCTAGTACCAAGTTAATACCTGATTGTACATTAAAGACACCCAGATGTTTCATAGTATGCATACTGAATAAATTAAATCTGAGCAGTTTGCTTCCAAATGCATTTTCCAGTCTCCTTATTGGCTTTTTTTGTCCTTCAGCATTTTCATTATGGCAGTGCTCTCCACAATAGCATCTCTCCTAAATAGCTTTATCCAGCAGGTCAACAGGTAAGAAAAAAATTGAAGAGAGTCTATTAAGAGAGCAACTGAGATTATAGATTTCAGAATCCTCTACTCATAAAAAGTGAAAGAGGTCAAATATATGCTCCTCAATTATACTATTGCAAAGAAGGGGTATTATTAAACTGACACATAGTGGGTAAGAATTTTGTTTCAAGGGTGCTTTCTAGTCAATGTACTACAGGATCATTTCTGCTACCACTTAGTTCACAGACATACACTGAAAACCAGGGATTTAGCAAATGGTCATTTTAATACCATCATGTTTTTTACTTTTTACTGTACCTATTAGAGTTCCAGTATTACAGGCCTACATTAACTCTTTCCCCCTGTGAAGGTGATGTTCTTTTTTAGAAGGTGAATAGAGATGCAGCAGTATTGGTACAACTAGCCAGGCTGTACGAAGTCCACTGCTGAAGTGGCTTGCAGCACATGGTCAGGAGCTCAAATCACCTTCTGCTGTCCCAGAAAATGGCTTTTGAGAGTGGGACTGTCAGTATTTCCCTATCAAAGAGGACGTTTATTCCACCAGTGGATGAACCACTGCAACTACCTGAAGGGAGATTGCAGACAGGCAGAGGTTGGTCTCTTTTCCCAGGCAGGCAGCACCAGAACAAGAGGACACAGTCTCAGGCTGCGCCAGGGGAGGTTTAGACTGGATGTTAGGAGGAAGTTCTATACAGAGAGAGTGATTGCCCATTGGAATGGGCTGCCCGGGAGGTGGTGGAGTCACCATCATTGGAGGAATTCAGGAGGAGACTTGATGGGGTGCTTGGTGCCATGATCTAGTTGTTTAGGTGGGTTGGATTGGTTGATAGGTTGGACACGATGATCTTGAAGGTCTCTTCCAACCTGGATTTATTGTATTGTATTGTATTGTAAAAGATGTTGGCACAGGTACCTTGCCTTCTTGTGTCCTGTGGGATTGTATAAAATGGATATAAGATTAGTAAGACTGGGGCTGCCTCTGTGTGCCCTGAATGAACAGATTCCTGGTTTCATAGGTAGGTTGAGTAGACCAACATATGCAATCTATCCCTCTTCCTATCATACAGAAGCACTTGCTCCTTTCTTCATTAGAAATTCTTAAATGGCCACTCATGTCTCTCACCCTCACAAGGGAAGGATGACCTTGCAGGGTTTTCTGCATCTTAAATGGCCACTCATGTCTCTCACAAGGGAAGGATGACCTTGCAGGGTTTTCTGCATCTTCAGCAGGGTAGCTCTGGTTTTATAGGTTTTCTGAGATCCATTACAACTACCTGGCAGTTCACCCAAAAGGGTGCAAGACCTGGCACCCTGCAAGAATTAAGTATTCTCATTAAAAACCTGTGAAAGAAGAGCTTTAAAGAAAGTGTCATAGTCAGACTCTAACCCCCCCACCCTGAGTGCTCTAACTGCTCATTAGACAGTAATGCAGTTTTCTGTTTCTTGTCTCCTTGCTGATGACTGAAGTATTGGAATGAAATGAGAACTTCTCTCAGTTTGAACTGGCCCTTCTCTGCAGTCAGAATTCCTCTGTGTCACATACCACGTTACCCTCCGGTCTTAAATGTTTCCCTCTGGCTCATTTTGTTTCGATCTGTGATTACTTCTCTCATGCTGTTTTATCTCTTTTAGCACCTGACACTGGGTGTCTAATTATCTAACAAGATATGATTTTACAAAGGTTTGTAATGCTATAGTTCATACAGTTTCAAAGCTGCAGAGTGCTTCTGTTAAATGGTGCCATTTTTAATGTATAAGCTTTGCAAAAATAGATGGAATTTCCGTTACGAGGCAAAAGGGCTAATCTGTATTTCTGAGACTGACAAATCTACTGCGGTCAGCCGCTGCAAGCACAGCCTGTAACAGTCTCTGCCTGAGACTGATCTGGAGATAAATTTTCTTGACAGATGTGGAAGGGTAGCTTTTGTTATTATACTCTGTGTCGTGCAAGAGAAAGCTGGAAAGCTATGCTTTCCAGTAAAAAGCAACTGTATCCAGAGCTGTGCCTGCATACTTGCAGAAGAGAAGAGAGAAGAGAAGAGAAGAGAAGAGAAGAGAAGAGAAGAGAAGAGAAGAGAAGAGAAGAGAAGAGAAGAGAAGAGAGAAGAGAAGAGAATAAGCCAGGTTGGAAGAGACCTTTGAGATCATCGAGTCCAACCTATCATCCAACACTAATCAACTAAACCATGGCACCAAGCACCCCATCAGTCTCTTCCTAAACACCTCCAGTGATGGTGACTCCACCACCTCCCTGGGCAGCACATTCCAATGGCCAATCTCTCTTTCTATGAAGAACTTCTTCCAAACATCCAGCCTAAACCTTCCCTGGTGCAGCTCGAGACTGTGTCCTCTTGTTCTGGTGCTGGTTCCTGGGAGAAGAGACCAACCCCCACCTGGCTACAACCTCCCTTCAGGTAGTTGTAGACAGCAATGAGGTCTCCCCTGAGCCTCCTCTTCTCCAGGCTAAGCAACCCCAGCTCTCTCAGCCTCTCCTCACAGGGTTGTGCTCCAAACCCCTCTCCAGCTTTGTTGCCATTCTCTGGACACCTTCCAGCAACTCAAAATCTTTGCTAAACTGAGGGCCCAGAACCAGACACAGTACTCAAGGTGTGGCCTAACCAGTGCTGAGTACAGGAACAGAATGACCTCCCTGCTCCTGCTGGCCACACTGTTACTGATACAGGTCAGGATGCCATTGGCCTTCTTGGCCACCAAAATGTGCTGATTCTATTAAAGAAACAAACAAGCAAAGAAAGCAACAAAATTATGAGGCATAAAAAGCTAAAGAGTAAAAGGATAATTACCTGTAGTTAAATTAAATACAACGTACATCTTAAAGTTCTTGTCATGGAAAGACAAAGAAATGTCTATAAATTCAGATCTGGTTATAGATAAAAATGCTGTCATCTTACAGGGAAAAAAAAAAACCAAAGCATGTTTTTTTTCCTTATGACATTGTTTCAGAAGCTCTTATTAGGAAGCCAACAGCAACCTTAAGCAATGCCCATTCTCTGTCACAAATGCCCTTGGGACTGCACCCAGTGTCTTTAGCCCAGCTTAATGGTTTGGGTCTCTGGAAAACAACCAGCCTTGGGATGGGAAGAGCAGCACCAAGTGCTTAAGAACATGTTATTATTCATGCATGAGCCATGGTACTCCATAAGGTCATTTTAAAACGGGCTCTCAAACACATTAACTCTCCTAAAGCTTGAAGCCAACAGAACTGAGCTGGATTCAGGTTTTTACAGACAAAAGGGAGCCTTGTGTAGTGACACTGCTGCATGTCCTCAGAACCAGTCTGCTTAATTAGTCAGTGATGCCAGGGTACCATGAATTCTGCAACACAGGCTTGGTGTGCATGCATTCATTTACTAGAATTCTGGTAAACTGTGTTCAACCTTCTAAAATGCATTGGAACCATAGAAAGAATTTTCTCTAATTGTTATAATATACATAGCAACTGTGTGCACAAATAGGCCAATTATGCACAGCCCAGTGAGTTTACAGCTGGTCTTTGCCAGTTTTTTCTCAGCTACCATGCCATATCTTGTTTGGCTAACCTTCCTTTGTTTCTTCCTGTAATATCTACTCTTTTCCAATTTCAGAAACTATACAGAATATTACTTGCTTTATTGGAGGTAGTTTCAAGCAGAAAATAGAACAGTGCTGAATTTCCTGATATTTCCTTTAAAATAACAGATTCTACACTCCAGCAAGATCTCTTGAATAGCTTAAAATCTTACCTTGTAGAAAAAAAGACATCTTTATGTGATTAAAAGTGCTTTATTAAGTTTAGTTCTACTTTATCAGTAAGCATCATATTTTCAGCATGTAGTGCAGATGAAACTGGGAGAAAAACAATTTTTTCACCCAATTTTAAAGTGATTACTTTTTCTCCAACCTAAATTGTCTTGTTTTGTGCTGTTTGCCTCCTGCTTTCAATTGCTTGTGTTTATTACATTGCATGAAGGTGGAGTTTTCACAAGCTTCAATCTCCCTCAGATGTGCAACCAAATGCCATGCTGTAAGCAGTAAAATTAATGTAAGTATGTCTCAAAGAATAGCTTAAGGTTTTAAGTCTACAAACTGCCAAAGAAGAGGTTAAAGGTTCTGGATGACATCATAAAGAAGAAATAAATAGTCAGGTCCTGCCAACTTAATGACTGATTCAGTCTGAATCCCTTTTGATGTCTTAATAGTCATTTGTTCATAAAGCACCTAAAAATATGTTCTAGATGCTTCCTTACTGCTGGCTTCTGCTATTTCTGGCACCTTCTGCAGTAGATGACAAACAGTATAGGATACTGAATGCACATCTCCTTTCAGAAAGGACATGTCATTATCTTTGGATGTCCGTTATAATACCTTAATATTGTTTATGAAATGACAGCAAAATGTTCATAATGTGAAAGAGTACATCCTGGTTTGATCAAGACTTTCACAGTCTAAATCAAACAGACTATATGATCAGACAAACCTGTGATATGCCAGATTATGCTTCTGCAGCAAATTAGCTTTGATGTTTTCTTCAGTAGAAAGAAGCTGACTATATCAATAGAGTCATTAAAAGGCTTTGTGCAAGAAATATGTTTCAAAGAAAACCTTACAAAAGGAGTGAATGGTGAAGAAAAATTTACAAGGAGAATGAATTTGCACCAAGAGGAAGAATTTGGGAAAAGCTGCAGAGTGAAGAAACCTATGTTTAGAATAGGATAGAATTAACCAGGTTGGAAAAGACCTTTGAGATCATCAAGTCCAACCTATCACCCAACACCATCTAAGCAACTAAACCATGGCACCAAGTGCCCATCCAGTCTCTTCCTAAACACCTCCAGTGATGGTGACTCCACCACCTCCCTGGGCAGCACATTCCAAAGGGCAATTACTCTTTCTAGGAAGAACTTCCTAACATCCAGCCTAAACCTCCCCTGGCACAGCTTGAGACTGTGTCCTCTTGTTCTGGTGCTGGTTGCCTGGGAGAAGAGACCAACCCCCACTTGGCTACAACCTCCCTTCAGGTAGTTGTAGACAGCAATAAGAAGAAAGCACCAGAGCAATGACACACTAGTTCTTTTTGCTCCCACTCTACCATTTAGAAACCAATTTCTCTATAGACATGGAGACATTTTGTGTCATAATTTTGCTAAATATTGTGAAAAATAGAGTGATGGAAGAACAAAGGGTCTGTAGTGATTGCAAAGCTGTAAATTTAGACTCAAGCCTGAGAGAAGACAATTCGAAAGCGAAGCTGATTAATGACTTGGATACTAGCTGGGTAAACTGAACTTTGAGCTTCAGTTTTCTGCAAGAACATTGATTTTTGTGCACGTGATCTTGGCTTAGTCTTTTTGGGGATGCTTCTGATAAATGAAACTAAGTTGCAGAATCCTGATCCTAAAAATCCTTGCTAAACTACTGAAGTCTAGACGAAGTTAGCATTTTTAAAGTCTAAAGATCCTTGAGCTTCTAGAATTGCTGAATTTTACATGCTCAAGCTGTTATAACATTGACAGGACTGAGTGGATCTGGATCTAAATGATTAGAGAGTAGAATAGAATAGAATAGAATAGAATAGAATAGAATAGAATAGAATAGAATAGAATAGAATAGAAGTAGAGTAGAGTAGAGTAGAATAGAATAGACCAGTTAATTCTGTAATATTGCAAACCTATCACCCAACACCATCTAAGCAACTAAACCATGGCACCAAGCACCCCATCCAGCCTCTTCCTAAACACCTCCAGTGATGGTGACTCCACCACCTCCCCAGGCAGCCCATTCCAATGGCCAATCACTCTCTCTATGAAGAATTTCTTCCTAACATCCAGCCTAAACCACCCCTGGCACAGCTTGAGACTGTGTCCTCTTGTTCTGGTGCTGGTTGCCTGGGAGAAGGGACCAGCCCTGGACCTTTAAAGGCCTGACCCCCCTGCAGTAAGCAGAGACACCTTCAACTAGACCAAGTTGCTCAGAGCCCCATCCAGCCTGACCTTGGATGTTTCTATGGATGGGGTAGCCACCACTTCTCTGGGCAACTTGTTCTGGTATTTCACTATCCTCCCTGTGCAAAACTTCTTCCTTATATCTAGTCCAAACCTACCCTCTTTTAGTTTAAAATCATTAGCCCTTGTCCTGTCACAACAGACCCTACTAGAAAGATTGTCTCCCCTCTTTATTATAGGCCCCTTTTTAAATACTGAAAGGCTGTGATAAGGAGTCTCTCTCTCCCCAGAGCTTTCTCTTCTCCAGGCTGAACAACTCCAACTCTCTCAGCCTTTCTTCATCTAAATCTGAACAAGATTCAAGAGCTACATTTTTTTTAATATATAGGTCAACATCTAATGTGCTCCAAGTACATGCAACACAACAACTGCACAGGGTTCTGCACAAAACACACTACTATTCCCTTTTGTAATTGAAGAGAAGAGGCAATTGGAGAGCAGGCCTCCTGTTTTCCATGGTTTTTATGGCCAAATAAATAGAGAACTATGTTTTGTACAGCAGCATGGCTTCACCTGAAGAGGCAGATGATCCCCTTGTCCTAGAAAGATCTGTGCCTGGTGGTTAGAACATCTCTGTAGGTGTTGACTCTAGCAAAAAAAACATTGAATCTTTCCCACTTCCTCCACAAGTGCTGTGACCACCAGGCTACTGTTAAGTTGATACAGCTCCTAACACCCACTCCTGTTGGGAGGGGAAAAAAAGAGAGGTTTGCTCTGCTTTTTCTCTGTCCCACCCCCCCCCAAATGTGTGTTCCTATAGTTAGAAGAGGTTATTCTGGAAAACATATCCCCACAGGTTTGAGAGGTGAAATTGGGGGTATAGTCCTTTTCTCAGTGCTTCCTATAAACTAGTACTACATAGCTGCATCCTTGAATAAAGGGGTTCCCTAATGATGTGCTCACATCCTTAGGTCATACCTTGAGGATTCAAAAATTCCCAGGTGATGTACCCACCAGTATGAAGCCACATCAACTCCACAGAACGCTCAGAGGAGACCTTATTGCTGTCTACAACTACCTGAAGGGAGGTTGTAGCCAGGTGGGGGTTGGTCTCTTCTCCCAGGCAACCAGCACCAGAACAAGAGGACACAGTCTCAGGCTGCACCAGGGGAGGTTTAGGCTTGGGTGAGGAGAAAGTTCTTCACAGAAAGAGTAATTGGCCATTGGAATGTGCTGCCCAGTGTGGTGGTGGAGCCACCATCACTGGAGGTGTTTAAGAGACTGGATGGGGTGCTTAGTGCCATGGTTTAGTCGATTAGATGTGTTGGATGATAGGTTGGACTCGATGATCTCAAAGGTCTTTTCCAACCTTATTCTATTCTATTCTATTCTATTCTATTCTATTCTATTCTATTCTATTCTATTCTAAAATCAGAGTAATCTCTTTAACCTGGCCCTTTGTTTCAGACATTAAAGTAATCCTGCTGTCAGTAAAGGGGACAGCAGCAGTAGTAGAGAAAGACAGGGACAGCAGTATCATCTGCCCCAGTAATGTCCTTGGTAAAGCAAACCCATTTTTTTTTCCCCCACTGGCCCAATAAAATTGCCTCAATCTGCTTCCTTGGGTGATCAATGCTCATCTGGAATTTTATCACTGTCCTTTTTAGAGGATAATTTAATTGTTTTACATTTATAGAGGCAAGGTAATAACCTCAGATTTACATAGAGCTAATCTCTTTCTTTGTGAGTGGGTTCTGCAGGATGTGAGCAATTAAGCTTCTGTGGGAGGATACAGGAAACATGATTAATGGATCAAAGAGACACCATCTAAGGGAAATGGGTATAATACCAAGGAAGATAATGCTCCATTTCATAATAGTTATGCAAATATGCCAAATGTTGGAGAATTCAATTAATATTTGACAAACGGATTTTCTGTGATGCAGAGTAAACACAGACTGGGGGGGGGAAGCCCACATTATCTGTTAGCTTCCTCATTCACAGGCTGGGTTGGCTGGTCAGGCATCTCATTCCACTGCAGGTGGCAAAGAACAGCTAGGCACGAATCAGTGCCAGACAGTATGATATTGTTTGGATGAAAAGAATTGACCAAGACTGAATTCTATGCACACAAGGCAAATCAGCATTTGTCAGAGGGCTGAGCTCTAGTGCTCAGTCCTCTTCTAAAAATTAAATTTTATTCCATGTACATGAAAAGTGGTTTAAGAATAAAGGAGATAGACAACATTTATGTCCTAGAATAGAATAGAATAGAATAGAATAGAATAATAGAATAGAATAGACTAGACCAGGTTAGAAGAGACCTTCAAGATCATGGCATCCAACCTATCAACCAATCCAACCCACCTAAACAACTAAACCATGGCACCAAGCACCCCATCAAGTCTCCTCCTGAACACCTCCAATGATGGTGACTCCACCACCTCTCCAGGCAGCACATTCCAATGGGCAATCACTCTCTCTGTACAAAACTTCTTTCCAACATCCAGCCTAAACCTCCCCTGGCACAGCCTGAGACTGTGTCCTCTTGTTATGGTGCTGGCTGCCTGGGAGAAGAGACCAACCTCTGCCTGGCTACAACCTCCCTTCAGGTAGTTGTAGAGAGCAATAAGGTCACCCCTGAGTCTCCTCTTCTCCAGGCTAAGCAACCCCAGCTCCCTCAGCCTCTCCTCACAGGGCTTGTGTTCCAAACCCCTCACCAACTTCATTGCCCTTCTCGGGACACGCTCCAGCAACTCAACCTCCTTCCTAAACTGAGGGGCCCAGAACTGGACACAGGACTCAAGGTGTGGCCTAACCAGTGCAGTGTACAGGGGCACAATGACCTCCCTGCTCCTGCTGGCCACACTGTTCCTGATGCAGGCCAGGATGCTATTTGCCCTCTTGGCTGCCTGGGCACACTGCAGGCTCATGTTCAGCCAACTATCCACCAGTACCCCCAGGTCCCACTCTGCCTGGTTGCTCTCCAGCCACTCTGACCCCAGCCTGTAGCACTGCATGGGGTTGCTGTGGCCAATGTGCAGAACCCAGCACTTGGATGTGTTCGATCTCATGCTGCTGGATTCTGCCCATCTGTCCAGCCTGTCAAGGTTTATTTTTAGTTTTCCTATCTGTAAAAGATAAGTAGAAAAAAAACAATAATTAAGAACAAAATGGAAGACACTGGGCTGGGACTCAAAAACCTGAGCCTCTGTTACCCCATACTGGATACAGTGTTTTAATCTCTACTCTAAAAGAATCCATTCCCTTACTAAGGATTTAATATGAGGCTCTGTTCTGAGAGACATCCTGATCCCAAGAAGGAAGGCATTTGAGAAGCATACTGAAGAACACACGTACAGACTGGGCCCTGAGCTAATGAAATGTAGCAAGAGTTATGGAGCTAAAGTTTTAAGTACAAAACTCAGTTTGTGTTGCAACTGTGCTATAGCTGGGCATGCACACACAGGGCCCTTGTGTTCCTCAGACAACCTGTTCCTGGAGATAGCATGCTCCTACTTGATTTGCTTTGAAATGAATCACAGAATCACAGAATTAACCAGGTTGGAAAGGACCTTTGAGATCATCAAGTCCAACCTATCACCCAACACCATCTGATCAACTAAACCATGGCACCAAGTGCCTCATCCAGTCTTATTTTAAACGTTTCCAGGGATGTTTTTTTAGAATCATAGAATTGTTGGGGTTGGAAGGGACCTCAAGGATCATCCAGTTCCAACCCCCCCAACACCTCACACTACATCAGATTGCTCAGAGCCACATCCAGCCTGGCCTTAAAAACTCCTGAGGAGGAGGCTTCTACCACCTCCCTGGGCAAACCCTTTTAGTGTCTCACCACCCTAATGGGGAAGAATTTCTTCCTAACATCCAATCTGAATCTACCCACTTCTATTTTTTTCTCATTCCCCCTAGTCCTGTCATTACCTGACACCCTAAAGTCCCTCACCTGCCCCATTTTCCTCCTTTTCCCCCTCAAATCCCAGAGCACCTGGGCTCTGCTGGAGTCTCCTCCCACCCCAGGTGTGGCCACTTGGCCCTCCCCACCCACTGCCCTTTTTAATCCCCCCCAGGAAAGGCAGCAGCCCCAAGCTGAGCCCATCTGGGCTGAGGATCCTCCTCTCATCACTGGTGAGTGCCCCTGGTGCACACTGGGTGTTGGTGGTGGTGACAACAAAGGCCGGGGGGCCTGGTGGCCCCCCGGTTGTTAGGGCAATGACTGATGGCTCCCCCAGTATCACCCATGGGTGCTGGCTGGGCTTTGTCACTGGGGCTGAGCTCCTCTGGGTGGTGTCTTGGCTGGTGAGGGTCTTGCCCCCAGCTATGGAGTAGGTGCAAAATGGTGGTGGAGCAGCAGCAGCTCTTTAGCCATAAGATATTATGCTAATTACAGAATACAGAATTAACCAGGTTGGAAGAGACCTTGGGAACCTCTCTAGTACTTCCAATGAGTTTATTATTCCTTCTGCTTATTGCTCTTTTCTGTGAAAGTAAATTTCCTACACTGTGAAAATGGAAGTCCATTGTGATTCAACCAGGAATGACTAGGTGAGCTATAAGCTCATACAAGGGCTGTATTTTTCTAGTGTAAAGCGTGACAACCAAGTTGCCTTATTTAGAAGTGATGCTACTGCTGCTTCTGCAGTGCTGTTGCTTGGTGGTCAGGGCAGTGGAGATTTGTGCTTGATCCTTATCCTGCAAATGTCTTGCTTCAGGCTAGGAAGGTCTCTTTGGGGCATGTCCTGTTCCAGCTGGGCTGCTGTGTATCCAAGAATGAGACTGGAAAGCAAGCAGTGTCAGGCTCTCAAGGCATAGAGAAAAAGAAGAGGGAATTTGGAAGTCAGGCAAAGATTGAATTCTTTTCTGCTGTGCTCTGAACTATCAATGCATTTTACATCAGGTAATCATGTGATGAAGCTAAGGAGGGAGTTGAGACCCCAGGTTAGTCTTGTCCTTCAGCAATTACACTCTTCTAGAAAGAAAAAGCAATGCTCAGTTCGACCACTGACAGTGGGGGGGAAGGTTCTGTGCTGTGTGCCTTGAGCAGGCAGAAGCTCCAAAGTCCAGGACAAGTGCTCAGACACGTTATCCTTGGGATTTCATCTTGGGTTGCCACCAAATCCTTGTGTGGCATTCTGGGCTACCCTGGGAAGCATCTAATTATTTTCTTTGGAGATACTGTCTTCACATGTGTAATTTCAGGTCTTTGAGTCACCCTGCTGAGACCAGACTTTGTGATGCCTGTGAGTGCACAAATAGGCACTCTGGATCTCATCTGTGCATCATTTAAGTGTGCATTTTCCCTTTGCTTTTGACTGTAAGATATGAGCTCTGTTTGCTACTTGCAAGGCATGTGTTCATCCATTTAGATTCACTGTGGTCAAGTTACAAGACCTTAAGAAAAGCCACATGTCTTCTCCTAAAGCTCTTTGAATCAGATAACAGATTTTAATAAACACTGATATTTTCCCAAGTCTATGATTTCTTTTACCTGGGAATTTTGCTGTGATCTCAGAGTTACTGCCTCTAACCTAATCAGCCCTGATAACAGGGAAGTGATCTATCTCAAAATGCATTACTGTAACCCACTTGTACATTTCAGTTAAATGTATCTTGGCAGCCATCCACCACTGGAATCAGTGCTGAATACTACAGAGTGTTTTTCTAATTAGACATAAAATTCATACTTTTATCCTGTGATTCTTTGCTATACACAATCCAATTGGATTTAATGAGCTCATTTTCTGGACAACTTGGCCAAACCAGTGCTACTGCTAACTTATAGAGGCTACAGAAAAAGTTACTTTATTACTTTCTTTCCTAAATTAAAACTTTCCAGGAGAAATTGTTGCTGCTTTTTCTTTGAGCATGTGAATGTACAAAAGCCTTACTCTGCAAATGTTTTCCCAGTGTGTAGTTTGCAATGGTGGTTGTAACACCTTTGTTTCTTCTTGCAAGCATCTTGGCAACAAAGATAGGCCTGCCATAGTCTTATATTGTGTTAATAAACCCAAGATAAATAGCACAATGACTGAGCAGCCAGTAGCAATGCGGCTATCATAGCATGAATTGAACAAGCCAGCCTGAAAGCCTGTGTAAATACTTGGCAGCTGGTGCCCAAGCTACTGCAGCTACACTGCCAGCTCAAGAGTTCAGTGTAAAAACATGGTTGGCTAATGCAGAACTGGTTTAACAATATTTTCCCTGGAAAATTTATCTTGCTGGCCACAATCCTGCAGATGAGGACAAAGAGAAGCTTTAACTGTTACTGTCAGAATTCACCAGGCATTGCAAGCAGCACACATCTGAGCTGATCCACGTTGGAAAGCTGTGTACTACAGATCTAATTCAAGAGACTTTAGCTCTGAACCCCTGGAATGATGACAGCATGGAAAACAACAGAGGAAGACATTTACATGGCCTCCTTGCCACTGCAGCACTGGCAGAGGGGATAACAAAGCAGACTGGTAAGTTGTTAGTTGAAGATGCAGCACAAAATATCAGTGTTAACACATAGTTGGAATAGTGGTATCTGGAAAAAAGGAGATCCAAACACTTGAGACAGCTTCACAAAGAAGCATTCTCTAATAAGCTGATGATATTTCATGTGGTAACTTGCTGTCTTCTACCTTTCATCTAATGGCAGTGGATAGATGATGGAAGATGGTAAGTCAAGGTTCTCTTTGCAATCGTGAGAGCGAGGATGGGCGTGGCTCTGTGGGATGGCTGCTGCTGGAAATCGCAGCCCTACTCCAAATTTCTTTCCCCTGCACTCAGCTGCATGGATTCCTCCCACCTCATTCACCAGCTGATTTGTTTAGGCAAGGCACTTGCCCTAGTGGTATCACTTTCCAAAGATGCAAAATGGGAGTAATACCCATGCTTGAAAAATGCATTGAGAACCACCATCATGAACCTCAGGAGCTCTGAATTATAGGCCAGTCAGTCTCACCTCTCTGCCTGGTGATCCTCCTGAAGGCTTTGCTAAGGCATACAGGAAATGATAGAGGTGACTGGTGGTAACCAACATGGTTTCACCAAGGGCAAGTTATGCCTGACAAACTTGGTGGCTTTCTATGATGGAGTTCCACCATTAGTGGATAAGGGAAGAGCAACTGACCTCATCTACCTGGACTTGTGTGAAGTGTTTGACACTTCCCACATGGCATCATGGTCACTAGATTGGAAAAGCAGGGACTTGAGGGTTGGATCACTCTCTGTACAAGGAATTGACTGGATGGTCACACAGAGTTGAGATCAATGACTCAATGTTGAAATGGAGACTAGTGACAAGTAGCAGCCCTCAGGGGTCAATACTGGGACCAGTGCTGTTTAACATCTTTGTCAGCAACATGGACAGTAGCATTCAGTGCACCCTCGGCAAGTTTGTGGATGACTGAGCTGTGTGGTACAGATGACACACTGGAGGGAGGAGATGCCATCCAGAGGGACTTGGCCAGGCTTGAGGGGTGGGCCCAAGCCAACCTCATGAAGTTCAACAGGGCCAAGTGCCAGGTCCTACACCTGGGTCGGGCAATCGCAAGCACAAATATAGGCTGGGCAAGGAACAGCTTGAAAGCAGTGTTGAGGAGAAGCACTTGGGGGTGTCAGCTGATGGAAAAACTCCACATGAACCAGCAATGTGAGCTTGCAGCACAGAAGGCCAAATGGTGTCCTAGGCTGCATCAAAAGAAGTAGGACAAGAGAAGTGATTCTCCTCTTCTACTCTGCTCTCATGAGATGCGACCTGGAGTACTGCATCCAGTTCTGATACCCCCCAGCACAAGAAGGATCCCAGAAGAGGGCTGTGAAGATGATCAGAGGGCTAAAGCACTTCCCTTATGGGGAAGGCTGGGAGAATTGTGGCTGTTCAGCCTGGAGAAGGGAAGGCTCCAGGGAGACTTTATAGCAGCCTTTCACTACCTGAAAAGGGCCTACAAGAAAGCTGGGAAGGGACTTTTTACAAGGGCTTTTAATGACAGGACAAGAGGGAATTGATTGAAGCTTGAGGAGGGCAGATTTAAAAAAAAAAAAAAAATTCTTAACAGGAAGGATGTTAAGACCCTGCAGCAAGTTGCCCAGGGAGGTCATGGATGCCCTTTCACTGGAGGTGTTTGAGGCCAGGTTGGATGAGGCCTCGAGCAGCGTGGTCTGGTGGAAGGTGTCCCTGCCCATGGCAGGCAGGTTGGAAGTCAATGGTCTTTAAGGTCCCTTCCAACCCAAACCATTCTATGATTCTGTGATAACAGGAATGGCAATCATTGTAATTGCAGTTTCACTTGCTTGTGCTTGCTTTGTGACTGTCTCCCAGGCCACAATCACTGCAGAGACTGCTATCTCTGAGTTGTTAAGAATTAAACAGCTACATTCCTGTTTGCCTCAGACACATACTAAGGCTTTCATGCCTAGTCTCCTGGCCACAACAAACAAAGTTCTCATTTATATACAGAAATAACGAGATAGAAAGATGTTCAAAGCATTGCCTGAAAGCTGCAGATCACTTCTGGCAATAGTTATTTATTTGTCCACCACTTTTGTCTGTATATATTTCAGTCTCTGTGTTTAAAGTAACAACAAATTACTCAGCAGAATCAAAGCTGCTGATTTTAAACTTACAATGCTCTCTTTTGACCTGTACACAAACAAGCAGCATAGTGGAGGACATATGCATGGCTCACACTTAGTAATCTTTTGGTGTTAACTTTATTAATATGCATCTGGTTGCTTTTCCTATAGAATTAACCAGGTTGGAAAAGACCTTTGAGATCAAGTCCAACCCAACACCAATAGACCAGTCCCCCTTCCATAATGAAAGTAGTAATAGGAAAATCGTTTGAGATGATATAATGAAAGCAAATACATTATGATGTGTCTTTAGCAGAGTGGGTTAAGCAAGAGTACCTTGTGTGTTAACTGTTGCTTTCACCTGTACAGTGCAAATTCTGCACTAACAATGTCAAGGTATTAGCACTTTACACAGTGAAGAGTCAGCATTAACTAAATATCCTTGCCAGAGGCCCTGAGAGAGGAGAATGTCATTAATCTCTTTAACAGATGAGGAAACAACATTGGACTAGCATTGTAATTCCATTGATTTCTGTGGAGTTATTCCAGACTTACCCCAGTAGAAATAAGACTAACATTAGCCCTCAAAAGAATGAGCCATTTTGCTCATGGTTATCTAGTCACAAATCTGCACACTCAGGTTTAGAGACTGAAGACATCCACATTTCCTTTGCTGTTATAATGAGACTCGCTATTAAAATAGCACCTAGCCTTTAGCTAGGATCATTAAACCCCAAAAAAACCAACTCACCAGCACAGAATCTTATATTGTTCTCCCACTTGTGCCTAGAAATAATTGCCATGTGTAGAAAGGTCTGTATCCAACGGAAATAAATGAACAAGAATGAATTATTTTCATGAACTTCTATGCACCCTGAAATGTGACTGTTTTTCTGGGTGAATTTAACAGCAGGAAAGAATAATGGGCTTCAAAAGACTACCAATGAGCCAAGAATGTAAGCTGAAAGCCTTTTTATATGCAAATACTTCATTATGTTTGGAGGTTTTCTTCTTTCTACCACACCCCCCCCTTTTCATTTTTTGGAAAGGAAAAGCACAATGGGATATCAGTTATTGCAATTTAAATATGAATTCCCCAAAATTCACTTTCCACTTACAGTTATTCCAGAGTCCTGGTGGCACCTGTCAGCATATGAGGTCTGGAGTGAAGCAGTCTGACTTCTCTAGACCAAGTACCTTGCAGAAAGAAGGGGCCTACACTCTTTCTGCATAAACAGAGAATCTTTTTTGCAAGGTATCTGTTCATTCCCAAGTAAGTTGTGGCAGCAGCATTATTTCTGAAGCAGTATGGCTTGAAGACACTTACAAACACAACTAGTGTGCCTCCTAGTTAATCTTTCTAATGTATCTGCCACAAAACTGCTTAGCTGTCAGCTATATTATACTCGCTGCAAGTCTAGGAAGTAGAGCTGGAATTCAACCTTGCACAGAGGACCTGGACCAAGCTTCATGCATAAGCCCCACTCAATACAGGGTTGAAGTTCTACTCACTTACCTTGAGCTGAGTGGCCCTTATGCACTGATCAGTGTCCCCTTACATTGGCTGAGTGGTACCAAGCTGGGTGGCTGTATCAATCCGCTAGAGGGTAGCAAAGCTTTCCAACAGGGTCTAGACAGGTTAGACAGATGGGCCAAGGCTAAGTGCCTGGTCCTCCACTTGGGTCACAACATCCCCATGGTAAGCTATGGACTTGGGGATGTGTGGTTGGAAAGCTACAACTTGGAGGGACCTGGGGGAATTGGTTGACAACTGAATGTGAGTCAGCAGTATGCCCAGGTGGCCAAGAAAGCCAGTGGCATCCTGGCTTGTATTATAAACACCGTGGCCAGCAGGAACAGGGAGGTGATCATCCCTGGAATGGTCTGCCCAGGGCATGGTGGACTCATCCTCCCTGGAGGTGTTTAAGCAGTGTGTGGTCCTGTCACATATGGACATAGTTTAGTGTTGATCCTTCACTGCTAGGTTGAGGGTTGGACTCTTTGAGGTCTCTTCCAACTGGATGTATTCTGTGATTCTGTACCCTAGGAATGCAAATTCCTCCTTGAAATCAGGTTAGAGGATAACTGTAACTAAATCTTGAGTATTCCAGATTAAATAACATCAGATCTGTAGCCTGAAACCGCTTTTTCTGGGTGAGAAACTGACATGAATTTCATGAACTAGTTCAGTGAAATCACTGATGCTACACAGGTACAAATTCACATGGTCTGCTGAAACTAATGTTCTTAAAAGGTTTGATATTCTTCTGAAAAATTCAAAGATTTTAAAAATGATTTAACTATTTTAATTTTGAAAACCTAAACAGGAAGTAAATCACTCTTGGTCAAAGTTGGCTTTCACATCCTTCTGAAGGTAAGTGTGGAAATAAAAAGGAAAAATATGTACAAGTCTCTGCAAGACCAACTTTGAGCCAGAAAGTCCATTAATTACACTAGAAATTGTGATCCATTTCCCACAATTTGCAGACAAGAATTGGAGGTTGAGGAAAACCCTACTGATCTCAAGAATCCAAGGCAGCATTTTAAAAATCATAGGATCACTAAAGTTGGAGAAGACCTCAGAGATCATCAAGTCCAACCAAACACCCAACACCTCATGACTAAACCATGGGCTTGGAGTGCCACATCCAATCCCTTTTTGACCACCTCCAGGGATGATGACTCCACCACCTCCCTGGGCAGCACATTCCAATGGCAAATTACTCTTTGTGTGAAGAACTTCCTCCTCACTGCAAGCCTAAAGTGTTGATTGATTATTTATAGTAGTAAGTAGCCATCACTGTTAAGTTGCCAAATATTCACTAGTAGTTCAAATTCCCTTTGCAAATTTGAATATTGAAAATACTTCTCACTGTTTTTTCCTTCTCTGTCAGAGGGGCCTTTTTCTAGTAGAGTTTATCATCAGGTGGGATTTTTCTGTTTCACATGGCAGCACTTCAGTGCATGAAAGATGTTGGCAAGTCAAACAGATTTTGTAGGGAAAACTCTTCCTTGGTAAATAGCAGTAACAACTTTCCTGTAAAACAAATTAGAAAGCCTAAGGACATCCAATTAGCCACAAATGTGAAATCTATTTCATCTGCTGATGTTTGCTTATATAAGGTAAGGCGTATTCAGCTTTATTTTTAACTACTCGCGTTAGTAAAACACAATGAGGGGTTAGATGCTAAAAGCAGAGATCCAGAGAATGAGCTACATTCTCTCCAGGGAAAACTATGATTTACATATGATCTTTAGTCTTATGTGGGGTGGATGTGACCCCATCCCACTGCTACGTCTCTGCCTTCTCCCACACAGGTCACAGAGAGACTGTTCTTTTTCAGGGTCAGTCTATCACCAGCTCTACAGCATGAATAGCTTACTCTGGGCTTACATTCACCCACATTAAAGCATTCATCCTCCTGTTAGGCTTGCTTCCTAGCAGAAGCTTGTCATAATATAAAACAGCGGGTCAGTCTGGGATATGACAGGATCAGGCCCATGCTTAACCAGGAATATAAGCTTTTGACTCTTTCAGAATTGCACTTGGCTGTCCTTACAGCTTTCAAAAGCACAGGCCAGGAACAGAGGAAAGTGCATGCCCCCAAGCTGAGCTCACTCTTTGGATTTACCTTACAAGTTCCTCACAAACCAGACTGTCAAATGCTGTAAGACACCGAGTTGCAGAAGTGCTGCAAATAAATGCAGATAGCTTTATTGCTGCAAGTGAGGTACCAACCTCCTGTGGCCCACCAGTTATAGAAGACTTATTTGGGCCACAGAAGATGGCTAGAAACTTGAAGCACTTATAGGATAAAGTAATGCTCCCAGTTCAAGAACAGAAACTTTAGTGTTCCCTGTCTTCAGAGGGTCTTGTGGCTGCTGTGTCTTTTCAGATCTTTTTTTTGGGGTATTTGTTTTTTTTGAACTTCATAGTATCAGTCAGGGTTGGAAGGGACCACAAGGATCATCTAGTTCCAACTTGGACACACAAAACAAGGCAACAAAGCTGGGGAGGGGTTTGGAGCACAAACCCTATGAGGAGAGGCTGAGGGAGCTGGGATTGTTTAGCCTGGAGAAGAGGAGGCTCAGGGGAGACCTTATTGCTGTCTACAACTACCTGAAAGGAGGTTGTAGCCAGGTGAGGGTTGGTCTCTTTCCCCAGGCAGCCAGCATCAGAACAAGAGGACACAGTCTCAAGCTATGCCAGGGGAGGTTTAGGCTGGAGGTGAGGAGAAATTTCTTCCCAGAAAGAGTAATTTGCCATTGGAATGTGCTGCCCAGGGAGGCGATGGAGTCACCATCCCTGGAGGTGTTCAAGAGGGGATTGGATGTGGCACTTGGTGCCAGGGTTTAGTAGTCATGATATCTTGGGTGACAGGTTGGACTTGATGATCTTTGAGGTCTTTTCCAACCATATTGATTCTATGACTGCGCCAGCTCATTCGGTAGGCAATGGCAACAACCCCAATTGATTCAGTCAGATTGGTTCAGGTCCTTAATTTCTCTGAGCATATTTCCATTTGAACAAGCAGCAGACATTGATATTACCAGAGAAAAGGATGGTGACACGAATCTATTTCCAAACAAAAGAGATTTATGGGACAGCTGGAATTACAGCATGTTTATTTTCTTTAAAGGTAATGAGCTACAGGATCCAGTAACAATTATGTCTTATGCTTTCCATAAAGCTCATAAGGCATTTCATAATCAATTAACAGCTCAAGCACGTCATCATTACAGAACATTTTGCAATAATCCATTAGGAATTAATGTAGAGTAAGCTTTCCCTCATCACTTACCAAACCACTACACAGCTAGGATCCACACCAAGCAGAAAGGCTTTGAATTTTTTAATGAAGGCTACACATTCCCTGCAAGCATATTGCCAGGACTTTCTGTTTGCCTCCTCCCCACCACCTGAAACTTTGTTGATGTTTAGCCATTTTTCTATATTCTGGTGAGATTAATAAAATCCAATATTTTGGTGCTGCATCACCTTTAATTCAGATATTTAGGGCAAGATAGATCACAGAATATGCAGTGTGGAATAGTTATACTCCTGGACTGAAAATCAGTCCCTAGAATGACTTCATGTATTTCTGAAGCCCTCCTTAATAACTCTGTGAGTAAGAATCCCAAACAACCTTTTGCTGCTTCATCTTAAATCTTGCTGCTCCTCCTAGTTTTTCCTGTTATTAATTCTGGACATATCCCTACCTCCTCGGAGCAAACACAGCAAAGAGGGAGAAAGCACCTGTATAGGTTTTTCCTAGCTGTTGTCAGACCTAGCAGCTAAGTACTTGGCTCTCCCAGGTATTTTAGGGCAGCAGTAATGCAATCAGGCTCCTTATATTTCAGAGATAGTATCTGGATCTAAAATTGAAGCTTGCACTTAAACAGCTCCCTCGCCTGGCAGTATCAGGCTATTCCCTCTCTGCCTCTGGTATTTGACTTTCCACACTTGTCTGCCCAGCAACAGTTTTTCTCTTCCTGTCTGCAGCAACTGTCTAATGTGAGCATCTTGCCTTGAGATCAGCAGAAGGAACTTACAGTATATGATTTACATGGGGGGAAAAAAGAAGCGTATTTTTCAGAGGTTAAAACTTTTGGATGTCTGACACTGGGCTCCCACACTGACAGAATCACACAGGATGTAACTTTTAAGCTATTTAAGCAAGACATGTTTTTGTTTTACAAAGACAGCACACAGTCTATTATTAATCTTGTGCATGAGAGACATGGCAGTTTCCCCACTGTTATGCCAGACAATATGTTTTGATTGCTTCTGCCTCCTGTCAAGTTTCCAACTGGAAATGTGTAATACGAAATGAAGTGCAGCAAAACAGATAAGGATGTGCTGAGGTAGTTAAAACAATCCTGGGGTAATTAAGAATCAGTATCCACACTAGAAACAAAATAAGCCCAATATTTGAATGGTTTGATTAACACTGCAGGGTTGTAAGGCTACAAACGAAGGAGAAAAATCACCTTAAATTGGGAAAGTCTGACACTAAATGGCATACCCTGAGAACACTTAATTTATTTAAAGGTTTTCAGGAACTATTCTCCTCCAAGCAGAAGCAGGAATAGAAAATGGTTGTTGCAGCAGCTCTAGCAGCAATTTATATAGTGAGAGACCACTCTGATCCTTTTGGTAGCATGTACTGCGTTGTTATTGTGAGCTTAGACCTCTGGCAAATGTAGCAATAATGAAGGAGACTGAATGCCAGCAGCAGAAAAAACTAGCAGCAGCTAACTACATAAAACATGAGGAATTCCTCCTGTTCATGCCACATCCCCCCCCAAAAAAAAAAAAAAGCCAAGAGCTCCTGCTTCCCCAGCCTTAAAAAATGAAGAAGTACTGCCTAGAACAGCAGTGCAGAGCCATCAATTGCTCTTATTAATGATATATCATGCAACTTCAAAAAACAACCTGTTTTGCTCCAGAAGGCACCAGCATCTAAGAAATGGAGTGAAGCTTGCTTCAAGGTAACTGATCCATAACTCCTGTTCTTTTGAATCTCTTTTTTACATTTAGATTACATTTGACCTCAGTACCCTGTAACCTTACAAAGCTTGGTCCCCAGCTGCTCTTCTTTGACTGTCAAAGAGAGTCATTAATTCCTGAATCTTTAATTCTATATTTACAAAGTAATCATCCCTCTTCTTTGGAGAAGCAACACAGTCTGTTACACCCATAGCTGTGCAGTGCATGCAGTGAATGAGAGAAAGGGGCAAAGGGTGGGTGTGTAGATTTTTCATAAGCTTCAAATGGGGTCTATGTCCAATAAAGGAAAGAAACAAACAAAGCAGTTCCTTCCAAAAACACATATTGCCTCACTTTCTTTTTCCTCCTGTTAATCATGCCTCTGTCTGATCTCACATAGTGATCATCACTCTTTTCAGTTAGGGAAACAGGACAAGGGATAATAGCTTTGAACTGAAAGAGGATAGATTTAGATCTCTAGATGTACGGAAGAAGTTCTTCACTAGGAGGGTGGTGGACACTGCAATAGGTTGCCCAGAAAAGTGGTGGATGTCTTCTCTCTGGTAGCATCCACAGCCAGGATGGATGGAACTTTGAGCAACATGATCTAGTAGGTGCCTGGGACCTTAGAGGGGGGTTGGAACTAGATGATTTTTAAGGTCCATTCCAAACCAAACTATTATGATTCATGCAGTATAGCCTTGCTCAAGCTTGAGAACATTCTGCCTTTATTTCCCAAAGTGCGTGTTTCAATTGAACCAACTCAACTGGAAATTGCTGTGCGTGAGCCAACCCCAGCTTTCTGTGTTGTCAACTGAATGATGCACACTGCTGACAAGCTTGACAAAACAGGCCATTTCACAGTTGTGAGCTGCAGAGTGATTGAGCAGATGTAGATTTCCAGCAGCATGCCTTCCTGAAGATCTATGGCTTCACATTCCTCTTGTGCCATAGCAACATTTGGGACACTCTTCACTCACTCCTTACACATGGAAAAAAAAAGCAACTGCAGTGATTATTTCTAGATAAAGATTAACACCAGAGCAAAGCTTGTTAATACCAGCAGTGGTCTTCTGACTGCTAGGAGGCTGATTAGATTAGGCACCAGGCTCAGCTCTACTGGATGCTCCTGTTGTTTTACCTAACAGATTGTTGATAAGGATCTGAGTTTGAATACAGCCCAGGACACAAGAACCCAGTTGCTTCTTTTGCCATGAAAGTGCCATAATGTCCAAGATATAGAACACTGTGAATGTCTCTCTTGGTCACCTTTGATGAAGCTGTACCACTCTGTGTAGAGTAATTAATATCCACAGGGACCTGAAAGAGTATGTATGGCTTGTAATTCAGTGATTAAATTAGGCATCTGGAGAGGGAATGGGATTTCTTGTCTGTTCTCCAGGGACTATATGAGTTTAAATTTACAATACAATACAATACAGCAGGTTGAAAGAGACCTTCAAGATCATTGTGTCCAACCCATCAACCAATCCAACCCACCTAAACAACTAAACCATGGCACCAAGCACCCCATCAAGCCTCTTCCTGAACACCTCCAATGAAGGTGACTCCACCACCTCCACAGGCAGCCGATTCCAATGGGCAATCACTCTCTCTGTATATAACTTCTTTCTAACATCCAGCCTAAACCTCCCCTGGCACAGCCTGAGACTGTGTCCTCTTGTTATGGTGCTGGCTGCCTGGGAGAAGAGACCAACATCTGCCTGTCTACAATCTCCCCTCAGGTAGTTGTAGAGAGCAATAAGGTCACCCCTGAGTCTCCTCTTCTCCAGGCTAAGCAACCCCAGCTCCCTCAGCCTCTCCTCATAGGGCTTGTGTTCCAAACCCCTCACCAACTTTGTTGCCCTTCTCTGGACACGCTCCAGCAAGTCAACCTCCTTCCTAAACTGAGGGGCCCAGAACTGGACACCGGACTCAAGGTGTGGCCTAACCAGTGCAGTCTACAGGGGCAGAATGACCTCCCTGCTCCTGCTGGCCACACTGTTCCTGATGCAGGCTAGGATGCCATTGGCCTTCTTGGCTGCCTGGGCACACTGCAGGCTCATGTTCAGCCTACAATCAACCAGTACCCCAGGTTCCTCTCTGCCTGGCCACTCTCCAGCCACTCTGACCCCAGCCTGTAGCACTGCCTGGGGTTGCTGTGGCCAATGTGCAGAACCTGGCACTTGGATGTGTTCAGTCTCATGCCCTTGGACTCTGCCCATCTGCCCAGCCTGTCGAGGTCCCTCTGCAAAGCCTCTCTACCCTCCAGCAGATCAACTACTGACCCCAGCTTGGTGTCATCTGCAAATTTACTGATGATGAACTCAATGCCCTCATCCAGATCATCAATAAAGATGTTGAAGAGCATGGGGCCCAGCACTGATCCTTGGGGCACACCACTAGTGCCTGGCTGCCAGCTGGATGTGGCACCATTCACCACCACTCTCTGGGCTCAGCCCTCCAGCCAGTTCCTAACCCAACACAGTGTGCTCCTGTCCAAGCCATGGGCTGCCAGCTTGGCCAGGAGTTTGCTGTGGGGGACGGTTTACTAACTATGTGGTTAAAAACTTAAGATGAATGCTGTAAATACAGTTTGCAGATCTTGCATCTGTCTTTTCTTTACAGTGACAGTAAGATATCTGTAGGTAGCTCAGGTTTACCATGACAACAGTGTGTATTTCTACATTTCTAACTAGTGGTGGTTCTGGAAAACACAAGGACAAGAGAATACAGAAAGAGACTCTTACAGAAAAAAAGGCAAGAATCTAAAGAGGCAGATCTAGGTAATACATAGAATAGCTGAGCTTGTTCAAGTAGGTAATTGTATTAGTATTGACTCAGTGTAACCGTCTCTCTTTCATAAATGAATGCTTTGCATGACTGGTTTTCTGTGAGCATAAATGCATTGGATTTTCTCTTGTTACTGAATTTTACAGAAAACAACAACAACAAAATCCCAACAAAACAACTACATAGATGGAGGTGAAGAGAACTAATCACTGTTATTTCATATGAGAGGAAGTATGAAACACACCTAGCAGTGAATCCAAATGGAACTAGAAATTATTTGCACTGCTAGGGTGCACAGTCATGCTTGTCTCCACTGGAAAAAGATCAAAACCCAGAACTCCAATCTGAAGCCATCACAAACACACTATTTCAAGCACCCCTTCCTGTGACTGTGAGCTCCCATTGTGGGCCTAGTTTCAAAGCAGGATTTCATGCCAATCTCGCCTTGATGAGATTGCTCCTGTAGTCTTTGCTCATGCTGAGTAGCACCAGCTCGTACAAGTTATTAGACTGAGGAAGAAGGGGGTAAGAGTATCACCCCTCTTCACTTTCCACAACACTGCAGAAAAAGTGTAATTGTGTCTTTGCAAGAAAAGTTATGAACTTGGCCTCTGGGATCCACAGGACTGAATTGCTGAGAACATCCAGAGATAAAATATTAGATATTATATCCATGGATACAATGTGAAGGAAGACTTTGGAATTGAGCCCAGAAAGAACTGCTGACACAAGACAATTCCTTATTCTTCTCCTAAAATCTAGAAGTCTGATATTAATAAATAAGTAGGTTTTCAGGCTGGAATCCCACTTGCAGTCTTCTGAGGGACAGGTCCTTACTGCCTAGTTCAAATTGCATGCCAATATAACCCTCAGACTCTATCCAAGCTTTTGGCTAATGTGGTAGTTGAGAAGGCCCTTATGGTCAAGTTACAAACTTCTCAGTAGAAGATAAACAGGAACCAAACATTCTCTTTTTATCATGTTACATATGAAAATATCTTAGAGTTATATCACTAGCAATATTACTGGAACCAGCCAATCTACACCCAAAATCTACTCCAATCCTCCACCCAACCATAAGCATAATACCCCAACCCTTCCATCCTTACATAAGTACATATATCTACCATAGAGTCAAAGCCTGACTGAAGTCTGTTCCATGGCCCAAAGCTGGCTTGTGAACAAGGCATCCCTGCCAGCCAGTCTGAAATATTCATCCTCTCTAGCTGCCAGTGCCTGCAATCCAGCATCTCACTTTTCATGGTTTTGATGGAGGAAAAGATAAATAAAAGTACATCTGTCCAGTTCTGCTCAGGAAAGTGTAGGGGCAAGAAAAAGAAAACTTCCTAATCACTTCAGGAAATCATCAGCCTAACAGAACTGCAAGTGCTATGAGCAAAGCAAGGACTGTGGATGCAATCCTGCTCGCTATGCCATGACCCATAAAGAAAGGAAAATGCCTCATGGATTCATAAGTCCTGAGACCAAAAGGAACTGCAATGTCTCCATCCTATAACCTCAACCCACAGGCTGTAAATTTCTTCCAGATAATAAATGCATCTTTTGTAAAAAAGCTCAACAACTATACTTCTAAAACCCCCAAGTTATAATGATCTACTGTTCCTTGTTAAGGCACCCTACTGTTTAATTATTCTCACAGATTCCATTTTATTTCAAGGTTGAATCTCACTCTGATTTAAAGCTCTTGGATTTTGCAATATCATCAGATGTGAAGGTCCATCACAAAGAATTATAGTGATATCTCTGTCAGAAAAGCACAGGAACCATCTCTCTGCTAAACATGCTTTATCTAGCACAGTACTGGATAATACTGCTATGTGATTTTCTAATGTTATCTGGGGATACCTGCACTCCTCCTTTTAATTACACAATTTTACCTCCCCAGTCACTGTAAGGTGATCATCAGGGAAGTAGAAGGAAGCAGAAGGCTCAGCTATGTGCCAGAAAGAATGAAGGACATGCTGTAAACAGTATCTATACGCCAAATGGTATTGGATCTTTCTACAGATCATTGAGCACTTAACAGCTCTGGTCTGGCATTAAGCTGATTGTTTAGCAAAAAGTCTGCAACCAAATCAGCTGTCTGGCTGCTCTGATTTGGGAAAAATATAAATGAGCTAACACAGCATTAGCATGTTTATATACACGAGGGAGGCAAATTATCTTCTGAAAGTCATGGAACTGCACATTAACTTTTACAACAAAAACCTTTTCCCACTTAAGCTTCTGCAAAGCATTTTGTCCTCTAACACTGAAGGTAACATCAACAGAAGTTGATGGCTGGTGTGAGAATCTTAAAGGAAATGACAGTAGGTGTTTGCCAGCTAAGTATATCTTGATGTCAAGAAGAAAAAAAATAGAAAATGCCAAAATATACCTAAAGGTAGCTACAAGTGTGTAAGCTAGTAGGATTAATTTGCACTAGATTCTTTACAAGTTTCAGCTCTTCTTGCAAATAGTCAACTTCCTTCAATTCCTAAGAGATCAATAAGAGTTGAAAGCATTTAGCAACTTGCAGGAAGTTCCTCGGCACCGCACCATGGCGTTTATAGCGCAGATTTAGAAAGTCTGGCTGGTATGACAGATTGTTCAGAAGGAAAAACATCTTCAAGCACAGAAAAATCTTTTCCCAACTGTACACCTACAGGGATTCACCATAAGCCACACAACTGTTAATATATTTATGATGATTGAATGACAAAATGTTACCTGTAGACGTCAAGTTTCCAAACGGTTGTGACTTAAAGAGCTGCAGGTGTCGCTTTTGTATATTTCATACAGTTCAGGGCCAAAAGAGGAGACAGCATGAAAAATTATAAGCAGACCTACTAAAGCATTTGTATCAATTGTCTGTACTGAAGAAAGCTTTGTCAAAGTCCATGTCTTATCTTTCCACTTCTGTAAAACATGTTATAGATGGAACTATCTAATCTGACTTTTAGTCACAATATTTAGCTACCTGAAAGATAAAGGATAATGTAATGCTATACATTTCTCTTTCAGGCTTTCTCTGCTTTGGAACTCTGAGCCTTTGAAAGCAGATGACATACTCAATTATTATCAAGTAAATTTTTTATCTGTCTTTTGATCACTTGTGACAAGTGAATGAAATATAAAAAGACTAGATGTGCGCTACAGAATTAGCCTGCAAAATATAACAGTTACTGCAGTGTATTCAACATACAAAATGTAAATTGTCTGTCAGGACTTTCTGAATAATATTTTTATGCCTTGCAGATAAGATCAGCCTAAGTTCTGGTGACATGACATTTCTATAATATCTTTCAGAATATTATGCATCATGTCCTGCTGTAAAAAGAATTCTGAAGTTCAGCAGTGCTGTGGTAAATTGGAGTTCTAGGGAAAATGGATGATGTCTTAGCTTGTATTAATCTTAACTTCAAATGTTCCTAGATCAGAACTTCTCCTTTAATAAATCAACATAATTTCAGTGACTACAACAGAGCTATGTCAAGTTAATAGCAGCAGATGAATCCGATCTTTTGTTTTCTATCAATTCACATTTTCTTCTCGAGCTTGTTTTAGGCTCTACACTGAGCAAACTGTTATGGTTGTGGAAGTGTTATCCAGAGTTCAGATAAGAGAGTCCTGCAGGACGGTGAGAGCACAAGCTACTTCTTTTGCCTTGTCCACACTGACTGGCTTTCTGTGGAAGAACTTATCCCATCGTTTGCAAGCGCAGAAGAAAGCACTATGATTAACATTTACTCCTCCTATAGATACAGAAGTCATGACAATTTCTGGGCTCAATTCTGGTGAGAACTACAGTAGTTTTTTTAAGGAAAGCATCCTATCTCAAGTCAGACATTACCAGTATAAACACTTTTCAAGGCATACCAGATTTGTATTCTTCTTCTTCTTTATTTGCTTGCATTTAAAAAAAAAAATCTCATTCTTAGTGTGAATATGTTGATCTTTAATCTCAGAGCCTGAGGAGTTTGCTCCTGAAATCTTGTTGCCCACATAGGTAGTTCCAGTTCACAGCCGATTCGCTCCTGAAAGCATCTCTCTGATACCCTACCACAGTCAGATTGAACTCCAAAGATCTTCCCTCCAGAAGAAAAGAGTGCCATTGTCTCCAGGACAGATAAATGAGTAACATCTATCATGAAGTCATCTCTGAGAATATAGATTAAGAGCCAAGTGGATTCCTCAGTTTTCAGAGACTAACAAACTACTTTCAGACAGCAATAACAAATGTCCTCTTGTATTCCAAGGGAGCTGCTGAGCTAGAAAAGGTGGCATTCATTATCCATCACCTCAGGTACCATTGTTACTAGGACAAAAGATTTCTAGGCTTTATCTTTCAATACTGACATTACTCAGAGTTTTCCTCTGATTTCACTGGCAACTTCATTCCCATAAAATGAAATTAATCTTAATCTGCTTTAATGTCTACATCTGCTCTACTTCTTACAGACTTTTTATAGTCTGTAAAAGATAAATAGGCACTTCCATGGTGCCTCCCTCCCACCCAAAATTTGACAGATGTATATCACCTATTTTGAGTGTTTCAGATGACTGTACAGGAGATTTCCATGTAAAAATCTCTCTTTCACATAACTGTGATGATGTGATTTAGGGGAGGTCCCACAGCAGTATGGTACAAACAGAGAATGAGGATAACAAGAGCCCAGAGTACATCTGAAGAAAGTGTGGTGTCAAAAAGAAATCAAAGAAAGGCAAGAGTTCTTGAGAGGTAAAGACACCAGCAAAACTCAGAGGCAGAACTACCTACAGGTGGAACTGCACAGAATTGGGAAGGATTTGCTCTAACAGTACTGTGGATCCAGCACCCTCAGGAGAAAAAAAGAACCAGAGAAATGTTATGGTTGGAAGAGCCCTCTAAGATCATTGACTACAATCATCAACCCAGCACTGACAGGTCACCACTTAAGCGCATACCTAAGCACTCAAGTCCAGAACTGCTGGAATCTGTGAAATCACAAATCCAAAGAGTCTTGGCGCACAATATTTGTTTCATGTTATGAGGAAATATTTTGTCATTTATCATCTGGAAGGTTTTGCCACTGTCTGTTCTCAGAGAAGGAAGAAAAATTTCTAGGGGAAGGCCTTTGTAGTGTGTACATATTTGCACCCATACAACCACACTTTGTATTTGAACTTTTAACTACTGCAACAGTTACTGCACTTCAGTTACAGTTTATATGTGATTTTTTTTTCTCTTTTTCCCCATACACACTCATATGCAAACCCATATGTATTTATTAAAAGGCTAAGATGCTCCTGTCACACTGAAGCAGGATACAATGAAAAGGAAAAAGTGCTGAATGTGGTAATAGCATTTTTACTATGTAAAACCAAACAAAGTCTATACATTCTGAGCAGGTTTAAGGGGAGATTACTGCACACTGACTTTTTTTGCTTCAAGATCAGAAATAAAAGAATAAAGATTGTAATCTAATCCTGGCAGCAGATTTTTACCTCTACAGACATGTAGGTTTATTAAAGAGCAGTGCAATGTCTTAAAATGTGAACTGAACCTTTTACTGAGCCGTGCTGCAGACTCTGCTGCTGCAATCAATACTCCAAACGGCCCTATTTTTCTTGGACAAAGACCATACATATATCTGACATTTGAGGAAGCCAGGTGAATAAATCAATAGCTAAACAAAAATGCACTTAATCATACTATTCTAGACAGATGCAGATTGGAAAATCCTATACAGTCCACATACTGCCTTCTGCTTAAAGCTTGGAAACCAATGTGCGTGTCCTACATGGCAATGTCCTGTTGCTAGAGCACTACTGAAGCTGGAGTGATTACAGCAGCAATTAACTGTGTGCCAGCCAGCCTTAGACAAACTCGAGTTCAGGTATAGTTCGCTATTAGAGTACTTTAGCATAAACACAGCACTTAATAACCAACCAGTAAGGTACTTTGTGAGTGTAACAGCTTTACTGGAACAGGTAGCAAAGATTCACACATCCACTTTAACCTTAAATCGACTGGGCTACGTCTTCCTACTTTAGAGTCAGACCAAGGCAGAATTTAATATACATACCTTATATATCTTTAATGGTTTAAAATGGTGACCACTACAGGCTTTTCTTGTGGCATTGCAGGTGATCATTAAACATACATAATAGCCCTAATAAATAAGCACAGGCAGCTCTATTGCAAAAAAATTCCATCTTCAAAGGTACATTTGTCCACAGAATGGCTGCTATGCTCAGAGATGCTCCTTTATTTGACATTACTTCAGAAAGCCCTTTGAGATAACCACAATGCAGGAGGTGTTTTAGAAAAACACCGTTCTATTTCTTCTCTGCTTTAGCCCTAAGCATTATTTGAACATCAGCAACAGCACTTCTTTACAATGTCAAAGTCAGATTCCAGCCTCAAATTGGCAGTGCACCTTGAGATTAAAAATCTGCCCACCACTGGAAGAAATGGATGTTTTAGGAAGAAAGAAGAGCAATGGGAAGTAACAACACGACAGTCTAGTATCACTCAATTATAAGACAGGTTAAGGTTACACTAAGGTGCCTGACATGTATGCTCTTTTACAGGAGACACTTTAAGAAAGGCATGAGGAAAGAGGTGACACCATTAAGCTTGGGAAGGGTTTTATAGCTGTTATTAACCAAGAAGGTGAGTGAGATGCCTCCCAACTGACCTTTTCAGCGAAAACCTCCATGTCAGGCACTCTGCAACCATGAAGCCCAGGTAATGTCTTTTATTTTCAAAATGTGTAATCCTGAAGAGAAGAAAATGCAAATAGATGTCTGGAGTCTTCTATTCTCTACCAGTTACAGGTAGTGTCTATTTACAAACACAGTGAGAGGCAAGTAAGAAAGAAAAGTACCTCTGTGGTGGAGCTAATGTAAATCGTGGAAAATGGTAAGCAGTTACAGGTGTTTTGGGGTCTTGCTGGTACAGAGGTAAGTAATAGCAGTTGGGGCAGGGTTTGACAGGGTTCAATCTTCTTGCTGTCCCCATTCAGCTCTTGTTCCTGAAGGATGTGGAGGCTGCTCTCCATTTTTATTTTAGGCCTATTATTGCACAGTTTGATCAACTCAGCAAGTGCTTCCATCCTGCTGATATGCAAGAAAGAAACTGCATCTGTGATTTCACCTGTTTTGGCATTATCCTTTTAAATTCACCAGTGAATGCAGCACCGCATGTCAGAGAGAAGCGCTCGCTGTGCAGCACCGCACCTGGTTTGCACTTGAGCCGCCAATGATTTCCATGCTCGCCTTTCCCGCCCACTGTCCCACGCAGCCAGCGGAACGACAGTCGCGGGGGTCTAAAGCGTCTGAGGTGGGGGTCGAGTTTAACTCGCTCAACTGCACATACATGCGTGGGCTCCCTTCAGGGGGGCACTGCTCGCCCCTCTGCGTGTTATCAGCCCCGCGTTCTCCACGGCGAGCGCTGAGGGGCGGCGGCGACTCCCCGCGCTTCGTCCTTCTGCTCTCACAACCGAGCTCCCCTCAGCGTCCAGCGCCGACACAGACCGCGGCCGGGCCGCGTCTCGGCGGCGCCAGCGCAGCCGTGGCTGGGGAGACCGAGGCGAGGCTCGGGGGTGGCGGGTCCCTCGGCGTGCGGCAGAGGGCGCCCCGCATTCCGCCAGAGCGGGGCCGGGAGGAGTCTCCGGAGCTGCGCGGCTTGGCCGGGGAAGGAAGGAGGGAGGGAGCTGCCACGTCCTCTGCGCCGAGGGAAGCCAGCCCGCTCCTCAGCCCCACGTGTGGCGGAGCGGGGAAGTTGCCGGCGGCAAGCGCGGACTGTCCCCGTCTCCAGTCGCTGCCGGTTCTTTCCCTTCCCTCGGGTGAGCGCAACTCCAAGTACAGGCGCGCGGCGGCGGCCCGCTCCTGCCCGCTGTCCCGAGGGAGGCCAGCGGGGCGGTGGGTGCGGGCGGCAGCGGCGTGCTGCACATGTTGGGAAGGGGGCGACGGGGAGCGCTGAGGGGCGCGGATCGAGCCCGCCGTTTCCCTAGGGGAGCCGTGGGGTAGCGGGCTCGGCTCCCGGGCGGGCCAACTTCCTGCGGACTTTGGCTCCGAGCGCTCCTTCCCGGGGCAGCGGGAGCAGTCTGGCAGCCGGGGCGCCGCGGTTGAAACCGGAAAGTTTTAAAAGACGGTGTGCGGGCTGGGTGGTGCGGCGGAGAGCCGGGAGGCGAGCGTGGCTCGGCGGCAGTGGGAGAGCCTCAGCCTGTGTGGCGAAGGGAGAACTCGGGAGGCTCCGGGCGCCCTCCTGCCGTCTCCCCGCGGGGCGGCCCAGCTGGCGGCTGGCTCCCAGCCCTGCCACTAACCCGCCTCGCGTAGAGACCCTGGCGCCGGGGGCGGGGGGAGGCCCAGGGGCGGCCCGCGCGGCGCCGGTCCCGCCACTCCGGGCTGGGACCTCAGGTGTGCCGCCGGGCCACGCCGCGCCACGCCACGCTGGTGGGGCTGGATCGCAGCCCCTGAGAAGCGCTGCTGAGACATTTAACGAAGAAAATAACTAGGAAAGCTTCGCAGAAGACTTTGGAATTTTGTGGGTTTGGGGTTTTCTGCGGGGTGTGTGTGTGTTGTTTGTTTGTTTGCTTGTTTTCCCTCTTAATTGCTGCTCCCCTGTGGCGAGTACAGTTGTGCTGGGGAACGACCGAGACCTGTGCTTCAGCAGCCTATTGGAAAAAAAGATCTCAGGAAAGCATTTGTAACGAGTCGGGGAACGATCAAGATAATCCTTTGTGAATGTAAATATCTGGCTTTTGCCTCTCTTTTAAGCACTGTGCCTTCATTTATACGCGTTTTGGCTATGGGATGTGCAGACGTGAGGTCAGCTGCTATCTTTTTGGTTCTTACTGGTGGTTAGCTCGAAAAATATATTAAAAGGATCTGCCACGTTTCTAAACCAGTTATGGTTCAAACCTTCTTTTAAAGCAACAGAGAAAATAACTAGAATAGAATTAACCAGGTTGGAAGAGACCTTTGAGATCATCGAGTCCAACCTATCATCCAGCTCTATCTAATCAGCTAAACCATGGCACCAAGCAGCCCATCCAGTCTCTTCCTAAATGTTCTCATGTGACAGAGATTCCCATTCCAGAATCCCAGTTGTGGCTGAAATTTGTATGAGCTTTGTTATCAGTCTGTGTGCGGTACCAACCTGGCTGGGACCTCCTGGGATTACCATATTTCTCTCAATTTTGAAAGTGTGATTGTTAGTTATTTTTAGCTTGGTTAAAAATTTCCTCCTGGTAGGAGGATCTGGTAGGATTTCCCTGATGCCCTGTTTAAAAAAAAAAAAAAAAAAGTTAAATTAGTTTCTCATTAGTACATCTTTAATAATTTCCTTTCTCTTCCTTTCTCTCTTAACTGCCTTTTAGTGGCCTATTTATAAAACACAGACATCCTAGACTGAAGTTAAGAAGAAAGCTGATTATTAGCAGTCTTTGTAGGTTTCCAGTGATCTTTGTCAGAGAGGTGAACTATTCTTTGTCACAGCAATTTTAGCTCCTGCTTTCCCTCATGCTTTGTGGGAATCACAGAAGGGACATCTGCCAACAGGGATTTCGGGTGCAGCTGTCCAATACCCCTTATCCTGGAAAAACTCTAGGAACTACCTGTTTCTTTTAGTACTGCTTTCTCCAGCATGGATTTGCACAGGTTCTTATTCTGATCCTCAAGAGGGTTTTGTCAAAGCTGTTGACCAGAAATGCAGGATTACACAGAAGAGCGTGGGCAGCCCTTGCAGACATGCAGAGATAGAATAGAATAAAATTAACCAGGTTGGAAAAGACCTTTGAGATCATCAAGTGCAACCTATCACCCAACACCATCTCATCAACTCAACCATGGCACCAAGTGCCCCATTCAGTCTCTTCCTAAACAACTCCAGTGATGGTGATAAAGACAAGCTATTTACAGAGCCAGATGCCTTTGGATGCTGCCAGGGTGGACATTGGAAATCTCTTCAAGGAAGTCAGTGACAGAACAAGAGGACACAGTCTCAAGCTGCACCAGGGGAGGTTTAGGCTGGATGTTAGGAAGAAATTCTTCCCAGAAAGAGAGATTGGCCATTGGAATGTGCTGCCCAGGGAGGTGGTGGAGTCACCATCACTGGAGGTCTTTTAAGAGACTGGATGAGACACTTAGTGCCATGCTTTAGTTGATTAGATGGTGTTGGGTGATAGGACTTGATGATCTCAAAGGTTTTTTCCAACCCTGTTAATTCTGTGTGTGATTCTGTGTGTGTGTGTTAGCATGTGTAAAACCTTCTTGGGATGTGACTAGTGTTCACAGACTGATGGGACTGCTTTGCACGAGAGATAAGATATTTAGCAGTGGCTGTATGCCCACACCTGCTGTCTCTGGAGCGCCACCTGAGCTTTGAAACATCAGGCTTGTATGGACATTGCCCTGTGTGAGGTGGCAACCCTCAGTCACACTCTGTAGATTGCTGCTGGTTTGTTTCTGCTAGTTTGGAGGTGTGTGCTGCACAGTGAGAGAGTGGAGTGTTTCCTTGTTGGTCATTGCTGTATCTGTAGGCTAGTGAAACAGTCTCAGGGTTTTTAAGAAGAAACCTGTTTGCCCATGCATTAAATAGTGGTTACACAGGCTGTTTGGGTGATACAAGCTGGCTTATGGGACAGTAAATGGACTATACACTAAATATTTTGGCTGTGGCACTTAATGTGTCAAATAATGCATATAATTTCCTTGTTTTTTTACAAATGTTTCTTCTCTCCCATCATCTTTCTCCCTTTCCCATTATTTTGAAGCCCAGCAAGGCTTGTCCCTCTGGCTGTGTACTACGAAAGAGCAGTGGTGTAGAGGAGCTGAAAGAATTTCTCCTATGCAGTCACAGGAAACCTGCCCTCATTCAGCAGCTAGCACGGGTTGTCATACGGACTGCACTTGGAGCAATACAATGAGCTTTATGGTGGTATCAAGGTTTGAGGGAACTGACCACTTACTATCTTTGCTGAATTGGGCTGGATTTTGCTTTTACCATTACAGCTCTGCCCCAGCTACTGCCAAAGCCATCTGAGCCCTTTGAGAGTGGATCTTGAATCTCTTAATTCAACTACTTTGGTCCAGGTGATTCAGAATAAAATGATCTCTTTCTCCATACTAGCCTCCGTCATGCATTGCAAGAAGCATCTGTGGGCAGATTGGTGCCCATGATGTTGGAGAGCAGTTTTGTGTTGCATGTCAATCTGAATGTCTCTGGGTTTTGACTGATTGTGGAAATCCTAACATGCTTGGAGAAACATCCCACAAAGAGATCTTGGCTGTTGCCTTAAGGCTGATTGCTGTACAGGGCCACCAGAATAGTTAAAGGCTGCTCTGTAGTACCACAAGTTCTATAACTAGGTGGCTTTTTTTCCCCGGTGGAAGAGATCCTGAGAGGTCTCCATGATTAGAATAGAATAGAATAGAATGGACCAGGTTGGAAGGGACCCTCAGGATCATCGCATCCAACATATCGTCCAACACCATCTAATCAACTAAACCATGGCACCAAGCACCCCATCAAGTCTCCTCCTAAACACCTCCAATGATGGCGACTCCACCACCTCCCTGGGCAGCCCAGCTCTCTGTTGCTTCAGTTTTGTTTTGTTGTGGGGTTTTTTTAATATTGCAGTATCAGATTTCCAGTAAGTGCTCCATAAAGCTGAGAAGCTACCTTCCTTTCTGCCCATTATGGGAAAGAGTTATGTTGACAGATGTGGGCTGTGTGAGGATTTGCTGAGCTCTTAATCCTGTTTGTGGCTAATAGGCCATGCTATTGTGGAAGGGCATCCCTTTCAGAGTATAAAGGTCTTAACTGCCTGCTACCTTAGGGAAATGTGCTATTAAAATGCTGTAATTGTCCTAGCAGTAGTGGCAGGCCACGAGGTTATCTATGTAAAACTCTGCCACAGTGCACACCTCCACCTCCCACTCATTTGTTTTGTTTTATGAGAGAGATTTTTACTTGTTAGGGCAAACCTGAAAATAATGGCTGTAGGCAGTAGAAGCAGCAGACTTTGTATGTTGACTGTGGCAAACAGCCAGAGATCAGATATTTATGAGCCCTTTAGGCACACGTGTATCTTGAGGGAACAAGAAGGTGTGATGATATTCTCTTTGTTGTCTTTGCCCTACCACTGGTGCGCTTTCAGGTTTTTGGGTTTGTTTTTGCCATCCTGCTTAGTCTGATTTCTTGTACGCTGTTTTCAGTTGCAAAGAGGTTAGTCACATCCTTATGCCTTTAACATACAAGCTTGGTACTTTTAGATGTCAGCGTGACCAGATGGTTCTGACCACTTCTGTCATTAGGGGTCTCGTAGAGTTTCTTGAAGCACAGAGCACGCCCCAATAGAATTATCTGGTATTAACGTTCTGAAAGTAGAAGCATAATTTAAAGTATATTAGCAGCTTGGCAGAGACTTCTGTCTAGTCCATCAGTATGCTGGTTAAGACATAATCTAAGTAAATAGTGTGCAGTGATGGGACTTTCACCTGCAGTTTCATCTGAGTGTAGAAAAATCCCACTTTCTGCCTCGTATAATTAATGTATGCTATCTAAGCTGCTGCTGTATTAAAGATGCAGGGTACGCTCTTGGGGTCAAAGGAGTTAGATTGTGTAGTTTGCTGGTGAGATTCTTTGGTACTGAAAAGCTCCTGAGCAAAGTAACTGCTTGACTTCCTGTTTGCTAATATGCAGTATTAAAGGCATATACAAGACAATCATAGGATCAATAAGGTTGGAAAAGACCTCAGAGATCACCGAGTCCAACCTGTCACCCAACACCTCAGGACTAACTAAACCATGGCTTCAAGTGACACGTCCAATTCCTTCTTGAACACCTCCAGGGATGGGACTCCACCACCTCCCTGGGCAGCACATCTCAATGGCCAATCACTCTTTCTGGGAAGAACTTTCTCCTCACCTCCAGCCTAAACTTCCTCTGGTGCAGCTTGAGACTGTGTCTTCTTGTTCTGGTGCTGGTTGCCTGGGAGAAGAGACCAATCCCCACCTGTCTATAACCTCCTTTCAGGGAGTTGCAGAAAGCAATAAGGTCTTCTCTGAGCCTCTTCTTCTCCAGGCTAAACAACCCCAGCACCCTCAGCCTCTCCTCCTAGGCCTTGTGCTTGAGGCCTCTCTCCAGCCTTGTTGCCCTTCTCTGGACATGTTCAAGTGTTTCGATGCCCTTCTTAAATGGAGGGGTCCAGAACTGGACACAGTACTCAGGGTGTGGCCAAGCCAGTGCTGAGTCCAGGGGCAGAATGACTTTCCTGCTCCTGCTGGCCACACTATTCCTGATGCAGGCCAGGATGCCATTGGCCTTCTTGGCCACCTGGGCAGACTGCTGGCTTTTGTTTATAAACACTTCTGTAGCTATGATTTTCAAATTATTATTACTTATTTAAAATTCTATGCATATCAGCAGCTCTAAAAAAATGTATTAGGAGTTGAAGAGTTGGCTGTGTAATGGCAAACTTGGAAACAAGTAAAATCAGAGCAGGTGGCTGGAGGGGCTTTAATGCTCAAAGTGCTGTTTGCCTTCAGATTTCTGATGCAGGCCAGGATGCCATTTGTTCTTGGCCATGTGGGCACACTGGTGGCTCATGTTCAGCTGGCTGTTAACCAGTACCCCAGGTCCCTTTCTGCCTGGCTGCTCTCCAGCCACTCTGTCCCCAGCCTGTAGAGGCCTTAGTTCTATGTTAACCAAGAATTTGGTGGATGATGTTGATAGAACCAGAAACCAAAGCTAGGTTTGTAGATGGCAGACAGAGGGTGATTTATGACACTGACTTGCAGTAAATGAGACACTTCACTTTTAGATTTCTCTTGAGCAGAGGTTGTAAGTAGTGCCAAAACATTTGTATTTTGCCCTTGATATCAAGTACTATGTGCAGCAGCTGCATGGGAAGGCTTCTTCTGTGACCATAATATATTGTCTTTTTAAGTGGCTTAGAAAAATTAAGACACAAAATAGTAGGAAGATTCTGTCTTCAGTCTTGAGGAGTTCTTGTTTTTCTTTATACAGATGAATGAGGGAAAGGTTCTGGATGCTGTGTACCTGGACTTCAGTAAGGCCTTTGACACAGTTCCCTACAGCATCCTCCTGGACAAAGTGGCTGCCCATGGTCTAGACAGGCACACTCTTTGCTGACTCAAAAACTGCCTGGTTATCTGGGCCCAAAGAGTGGTGGTAAACAGAGTTAAATCCAGTTGGTAGCTGGTCACAAGTGGTGTTCCTCAGGGCTTGGTTTTGGGGACAGTTGTGTTAAACATCTTCATCCATGACCTTGGTGAGGGGGATTAAGTACATCCTCAGTAAGTTTGCACATGACACACAGCTGAGTGGGAATGTTGATCTGCTGGAAGTAAGGAAGGCTCTCTAGAGGGACCTGGACAGGCTAGATTGATGGGCTGAGGCCACCTGCATGGCATTCAAGAAAGCCAAGTGCCAGGTCCTGCACTTCAGTCATGAAAACCCCATGCAGTACTATAGGCTTGGGGAAGAGTGGCTTGAAAGTATCTTGGCAGAGTGGGATCTGGGGCCACTGGTTGACAACAGAGTGAATATGAGCCAGCAGCATGCTCAGGTGGCTGGTGGCCAACAACATCCTGGCCTGTATCAGGAATAGTGTGCCCAGCAGGAGTATGGAAGTGACCATGCCCCAATACTTGGCACTGGCGAGGCTGCACCTTGAATACTGAGATCAGTTTTAGGCCTCTCACTTACAAAAGAAGGATGTTGAAGTGTTGGAGTGTGTCCCAAGAAGGGCAGTGAGACTGATGAGGAGTCTTGAACACAAGTTCTGTGAGGAGCAGCCAAATGAACTGGGGTTGGTCAGTCTGGAGGAGGCTGAGGTGACACATCATTGCTCTCTACAAGTACCTGAAAGGAGGTTGTAGCAAGGTGGGGGCCAGTTTCTTCTCCCAGATAAAAAGTGATGAGAGGAAATGGCCCCAAGTTGCACCAGGGGAGGTTTAGGTTGGATATTAGGAAAAATTTCTTTGCCAAAAGGGTCATTGGGCACTGGGACAGGCTGACCAGGGAAGCGATGGAGTCACCATTCCTGGAGGTGTTTGGAAGATGTTTGGATGAGGAGCTCAGGGACATGGTCTAGCAGCTGTGTACAGGGAGATGCTTGGTTATGGTTGGACTCAATGATCTTAAGGTCTTTACCAACCAGATGAATCTGTGATTCTATGAACAATAACACTGGGCTTTTCCCAGTCCTTTTCAGGTACCTGTGGACTTCCAGAGCCAAGGGACTTAGAAAAACAGTCTGGCTGCGTGCAGAGAGGGTGGGTTCTGGCCCACTCAGGTGGGTATTGACTTTCTGCATTATGGCAGAAGATGAGAGGAGATGAGCATACAAGGGTTCATGAAATAGCCAGATGCATGCTAGCAGGAATGCTGAAACTCATTATTGAACTGGGCTGAAACTAGTGAACTGGACTAGAATGTCAACTTGTGACTGATGCTGTAAGCCTTAGTGCCAGCTAGCTTCTTGTCTGCTCCTTTTCATGTTTTTTTATAGTGTTTGGATTGCAGGTGTTTTCCATAAGATTTATTCTAGTGATCTTTTTCCTTTGCACTGTAGTTGTCAGTATTTTTCCTCCCTTTTTACCCCTAACAGTTCTTTGTCAGTTTGTCTGATTTTTTTTGGTCTCCTTTTTATTGGTTGTTGTATTGTTGGCTTGTTCTCCTGTGCTCCCCCTTCCCCTTCTTGTTTACACTTCTTCTTTCTTTAATCATCATCTTGTATTTTTCCCCTTTTAACTTCTATCCTTAGAGGAACCAGTTTTACTCTTGGAGACCAGCCCTTTCTTATTGATTGCCAGCTGCTTTTTATTGAAAACAATTTGCATTCCTTGCTTTTATGGTGCTAGACAGAGGACTAGTGATTTTGAGTAAAGCTCTTTCCCCAAAGGCTCTGCTCAGAAATTGTCTCTGTATTTCACAAAAAGAGTGGAAAATAAAGAGCAGCATCAGTGCAAAAGCTGCTTCTGCCTAAACCAATGTGCTTGTGTCATGTGAAGAGTAGAAATGTGGCCTGCCCTGCTGCAGGCACAAATTACTTCTTCAGACTGAAATGAGCTGTTGGGATGAGGGGAGTGCTGAATGATATGCCCCCTCAGATTCTGTCAGTGACAAATCCAAACCATTTTGACTGAGACTGGGTATTATGTTGGTACTTTTAGAATAGAATAGAATTAACCAGGTTGAAAGAGACCTTTGAGATCATCGAGTCCAACCTATCACCCAACACCATCTCATCAACTAAAGCATGGCACCAAGCACCCCATCCAGTCTCTTCCTAAACACCTCCAGTGATGGTGACTCCACCAGTTCCCTGAGCAGCACATTCCAATAGCCAGTCACTCTTTCTGGGAAGAACTTCTTCCTAACATCCAGCCTAAACCTCCCCTGGTACAGTTTGAGACTGTGTCCTCTTGTTCTGGTGCTGGTTGTCTGGGAGAAGAGACCAACCCCCACCTGGCTACAACCTCCCTTCAGGTAGTTGTAGAGAGCAGTAAGGTCTCCTCTGAGCCTCCTCTTCTCCAGGCTAAGCAACCCCAGCTCCCTCAGCCTCTCCTCACAGGGCTGTGCTCCAGACCCCTCCTCAGCTTTGTTGCCCTTCTCTGGACATGTTCCAGCAACTCAACATCTTTCCTGAACTGAGGGGCCCAGAACTGGCCACAGGACTCAAGGTGTGGCCTAACCAGTGCTGAGTCCAGGGGCAGAATGACTTCCCTGCTCCAGCTGGCCACACTATTCCTGATGCAGACCTTCTTGGCCACCTGGGCAGACTGCTGGCATTTGTCTATAAACACTTCTGTAGCTATGATTTTCAAATTATTATTACTTATTTAAAATTTTATTCATATCAGCAGCTCTAAAAAAAAAAGTATTAGGAGTTGAAGAGTTGGCTGTGTAATGGCAAACTTGGAAACAAAATCAGAGCAGGTGGCTGGAGGGGCTCTAATGCTCAACGTGCTGTTAGCCTTCAGATAGGCTTTTTGCTAAGGGTCTTTAATAGGGTTCCTTGAGCCTTATTAATTGCTAAATATAAAACCTTGTGTTCAGGCCTTGTTGGTTTGGGGTTTTGTATCATGCAAGAGGTATGGACAATCATGATTGGGATGTAAAAAAAATCTCTGTTTCCTTCTGAGACTGCTTTCTTGTTTATAAATTGGTCTCCCTGCTTTTTCACCTAGTTAGGTTTTGTTTGACACCTTGGCTTTGTTTGTACACTTGGAAAAGAGTTCTCTCACCATGGTACAGTGTTAAGTATTGGGTCTGGAGGGAAGATGTGCTGTATAAATCTGTTATTGAAACTCACTGAAGTGCTTTGCCTCTAAAATATTTGTTGCTGACACGGCTGCTTACTGGTAGTTAGATGTCAATAGCAGCTTTACTTCACTTTATATAGCAGCACTGTGTCATGAAAGATCTTGTACTTGACTGACATCCAACAAAAAGCATAACAAAAGTAAAGAACTGTTCAGGTGAAGTTGCAGGATGCAGCTTTTAGTTACAAAAGTGCACCCTAGACATAGCTTAAGTGCATGGCTGTCATGATACAAATAAGATGCAAGATCCCAGAGCCCTTTATTAGACCTTACTGGTGCCTGCCTAACATATGGCTCTGAGCCAGAAGCTATGCCTCAGAAAGGCTCAGGGAATTCACCTGTAGCTGGCTTTGCCAATTTAGGTTTACTTTGACACCAATGTATTTACTAGTGTGCTGGGTCTAGCCTTTGACCTATGACACCCACCATCATGCTTGAGCCTGCTTTGGATGGGAGAGCATACAGTTAAATTCTAGCATAGCTTAGGACAAAAACTGAAGGATAAACATCTGTCTTGAAGTGGCTTGAGGAGTTTAGGTGGTGATGTTGCATACCATCAGGAAAGAAAGAAAAGGTTAACTGAATTGGTAACTGTTTAAAGCAGTAACTTGTGGTTATAAAGTTTGTTTGAAGGCTTGGAGACTTGAAGTTACTTGTGGTGAAGGAAGAAAGGGTGCGTGTCAACTTCTTGCCTAAGCAGTGCTGAGAGGTCTTCTTAGCTTAGGTGCAGCCCCAGTATAGCCACTGTGGCTTTTGAACTGCAGCTGCCTTGCATCTGATCTTCTCTGAACACGAGTGAGGAAGCTTGGGTCTGCCTGTGGTGTACCAGAAGTCTTGATGCTCTTTCTTGCTGCTGGATTGAGATAATGTCATTCTGCAGAGCAAGCCTTAGCCAGTGTCCCTCCATTGTTTGAGTCTTTCCCGCAGTGGTAAGAGAAATATTTAACAGGATAGGAAACAGTGTCTGTAGAAGTAAGATTTGCTCTGAAACCTGATCGAGCTATTTCTAAGTCTTTCACATTTTGCTAAGTTGACTTGCTTCTTTCTGTTGCTAATTTATTTAGCATGTTAACTTCTTGTACAGTTATCTCCAGCAAACACACTTTTGCTTTTCTAAATGACATTAGAAACTGTGGAGGAGAAACGGAAATATTTGTATATAATAATTTTATTGTGTTTTCCCCCCATGTCTTCCAGCTATAGCACAGCCTTCCTGAGTGGGAGGAAGTGAGACCTTTCTGTTCTGTGTCCAAACAGAACAAAATGCAGAAGCCAACAGTAGAAGCAGGAGTAAGAATCCATTTGAGTTTTCAAATCCTTGCCTTTGTTAAGAATAGCCTGGAGAAGAGGAGGCTCAGGGGAGACCTTATTGCTGTCTACAACTACCTGAAAGGAGGTTGTAGCCAGGTGGGGGTTGATCTCTTCCCCCAGGCAACCAGCACCAGAAGAAGAGGACACAGACTCAGACTACACCAGGGGAAGTTTAGGCTTGAGGCGAGTAGAAAGTTCCTCATAGAAAGAGATGTTGGCCATTGGAATGTGCTGCCCAGGGAGGTGGTAGAGTCACCGTCCCCAGAGGTGTTCAAAAAGGGATTGGATGTGGCACTTGAAGCCATGGTTTAGTAGTCATGAGGTGTAGGGTGATAGGTTGGACTTGATGATCTTTGAGGTCTTTTCCAACCTTATTGATTCTATGATTCTTTGATTCTAATGGGACAGGTTATTGCTATTGAACGTGGTGAAAGTTATTAAATACAGCACATGATTAAGGGGAGTTCTAAATATCCAAAGAAACTTGTAGGAGTAAATCTTTGGAGGAAATTCAGGAACAAGCAGAAATACTCAGATTGGCCTATGACTCTTAAGTCTGTATGTCTTAACATTGATCTCCTCCTGGACTAATTATACCCCTCCTAATGCAGAAAGTGTGAAGCTGTACAGCGCCTTGCAGACTGACCTGCACTTCCCTGCCCACGCTCTCAAATAATCAGACAGGAATTGGATCTTCTCTGTAAGCCTTCTAGCTTTGTTATTTCAGTGCTGTGCTCAACTTAAAAATGCAGTGCTGAGAGGTCTTTTTCTTTTTAGCTGAGGCACAGCACCAGTCTAGCCAGTCACTGTGGCTTTTGAACTGCAGCTGCCTTGCATCTGATCTTCTCTGAACACGAGTGGGGAAGATTGGGTCGGCCTGTGGTGTACCAGCCCTTCATGCCCTGTGACTCTCTGGTAAATCAAAGCTGTTGACAGATGGCTTACCTGTTTTTTCATGTGCCTTTCCTTGCTCTCTGTATATGTTCCTGAGATACCCAGCCGTCAGAGGGAGGTTAGGCTCAAGTCTCCTTTGCGACTTTGGCAAACTTCCATGGAGTTGTTTTTCGGGGGAGGTGTGATGTGGTGTTGGGCATTTTTGGTTGTGGTGTTTTGGGTTTTTTTTTGTTGTTGTTTGTGGGTTTTGGAAGAGGGTGCAGGTGCACTTGGTACTAAAATATCTGGATTTGTTTTATTTGGCAAAGATTGGTTTTCCAGTGCCTCTTGCCACAGTGAAAAGAACTGATTGGCCCCTGAAGCTTCTCTACCCAAAGCACTTCCTTGACCTTTTTAACTACTTTGTGCTTTTTCAAGGATATAAAGCTAGACATTTTACATACACCATGGTACTGAACTGAATGACAGTTTGGAGATTTTCAGCTTTGATGATAAATGCATATTCCCCCCCCCCCCCGCATGACTTTATACTCTCTGCTGGGCACTCCTGCAGGAGAAATTCAGTGTGAAGAGAGGTCATCTGACAGTTTTGGCCTTAGCAACCCTTGGAAGCACAGGAGACAAAGAACTAAGGAAAGAACTGCAGTGTGCAGAGTCTGAAAAATTAACATCAGTCCTTTTTTCATACAGTGTAAGGAAAATGGTGACTGGAGGAAGAAATATTTCCTGTGGTACTAGCAGAGAAGCATAGCCAGTATTTGAGAGCCAGAGAAGGCCCCATAAGCAGCAGAAGCTTATTGCAGTGCAGAAGCTTTCTGAGCTGTGATTGGTGTTCTGACATACAGTTTAAGAAACTGCAGACAATATTATGTTTTCCAGAGATTGAAAAGATTTCCAGTTAGTGATTCCTCTTCATCTATAAGCTCAAGTGTGTTTAATAATCTTTATATAATCCAATTAAAAAGTATTTCTAAGCTTAACCTTATTTTAATCAAGAAGAGGCATGATGGCTATTCTGCATTGTGTGTTTGCTGAACTATTATATATTCCATCTGGGAAAATGACTGAAAACTCTGCTCTGTGGCCTTGATTGGCTGCTATCTTTCGTGCCAAACTGTAGTTGTTGCTGGAGTTTTCCCTTGGGCTTGTGATATTTTTCCACTCTCAATGTTTTTTAGTCATTGTGTGACAACTACTTGATGTTGCATTCCTGAAAACTAAAGAAAATTTAGGTTGTCATCAAACACTGTAATGTCATCAGGTTGTTTCCCCATGGTTTAGTTGAGTAGATAGTGTTGGGTGATGGGTTGGGCTCGATGATCTCAAAGGTCTTTTTCAACCTGGTCCCTTCCCAAACCTTCCCTTCCCAAACCTTCCCTTCCCCATTCCATTCCATTGGTTGCATGGTTTAGTTGATTAGGTGGTGTTGGATGATAGGTTGGACACTATGATCTTGAAGGTCTCTTCCAACCTGGTTTATTCCATTCCATTCCATTCCATGCCCTCAGCAAGAATTACAGTGGGTGCTGAAGGTTTGTAAAGCTCGAGGAGCGATGTGATGGCTTTCCAGAATAAATACTACTTAGGAAAGTTTGTTTCAAGTTATCCACAGGAGAGTGAATATGCAAGGAAGGGGTGTGTAATGTTTTCTTTGGAGTGTACCTTTGCTGAATGTATTTTTAAAGGTTGCTAATCCGTGCCCTGCCTAGGAAACTGAAGAAGTCAAAGAGAGAAGGAGGTTGTGGACATACCTGTTACCTCAGTGCTGTGGTGTTTCTATGAGTTCCATCTCCCTATGCAGGAAAGGCATACGCTACTTGTGTTGAAAACTTGAAGATTTCCTGTTTCTCTGAGCAAGCTGGTTTCTGGCTGGACCAGCTAACTTTTACCGCTGGGACATCTCCCTGTCTTGCATTGCCCTGAAAAATTTGTGGTCTCCACTGTTCCTGACCACCCTGGATAGTGGCCTCTTCCCTCCAAACCCAAAATACCAGCAGTGTAACAGCATCAGCTATGCAGCTATGTCTCTGAATTCTGCTGTCAGATGTATTTCTTGTGAATAAAGTGTTGCTGCTACAGAATTCCAGGGAGCCCTGAATATAAACGTATCAATTATGTGTCAACACAACAGCATCTGTCATTGAAATTGGCTATCTTTTATTTGGCATCAGCGTAGCAAAGATTTGGCTGACAGCCAAAGTAAAATGTTCCAGCAGAAACTGCTGCAACAGGAGCCATCTCTGAAGTAATTCTCTGAAATACAGGTGCTCTAACATGATCTTTTAATAAATTCTTAAGACATTAGGGACCTTAAGGAAAAAAATTATCAGGTTCCATGTTCTGATCTACTTTTGTTTCTTTTTCATGTCTGTGTGTTGTTGCTTCTGCTCTCTGAAGAGATATATGGAATGTTCAGGGGATTTCAAAACTTAAGCACAGAGATTGAAAAAGCTTACTTCCTGGTGAATGGGTGTAGCAAAGACTCCCTAATCCAGTTCTGTGGTGAGTACATACAGGCTGATCCATTCATGCCTGCAAACACAGGTATATCCATGATGAGGAAAAATTAGAATAGAATAGAACAGAATAGAATAAACCAGGTTGGAAGAGACTTTTGAGGTCATCGGGTCCAACCTATCACCCACCACCATCTAATCACCTAAGGCATGGCACCAAGCACCCCATCAAATCTCTTCCTAAACACCTCCAGGGATGGTGACTCCACCACCTCCCTGGGCAGCACATTCCAATGGCCAATCACTCTTTCTGTGAAGAACTTCCTCCTAACATCCAGCCTAATTGTGTGACTCCACCAAGCTGGAGGATCATGGCACATGCTCAGGTATGTTAGACACCTGCAGCTCCAGCTGCTTATTGATTGGATTAGGAAAGATTTGATTAATTTCAGGTAGTAATGCTGGAAGGTATTTACCCTGACAGATTCAATGAGGAATTTGTCATGGACTAATCCTCAAAAAAATACAATCATAGTTTCATAGTTTCAGTTAGGGTTGGAAGGGACCACAAGGATCATCTAGTTCCAACCCCCCTGCCATGGGCAGGGACACTACACTAGATCAGGCTGGCCAGAGCCTCATCCAGCCTGGTCTTAAACACCTCCAGGGACGGGGCCTCAACCACCTCCCTCGACAACCCATTCCAGGGCCTCACCACCCTCACAGTGAAGAACTTCCCCCTCACATCCAGCCTGAATCTCCCCACCTCCAGCTTCATTCCATTCCCCCTAGTCCTATCACTCCCTGATAGCCTGAAAAGTCCCTCCCCAGCCTTCTTGTAGGCCCCCTTCAGATACTGGAAGGGGGATAGAATCAATAAGGTTGGATAAGATTACAGATGCATCTTGATAGAACAAGTTTCAGGGGAGCCTGAACTGCTCTAGTACAGGCTGACACCTAAAGTGGCTGCCCCTGTGTGGTAGGTGCAACCACCCTGACAAACACAAAAGTCCTGTCAAAGAGCTGAGGCTTGGTAGGAGGTGGACATGATCAACTTGACACCTCATAGGCATTGTTCTATGGGGTTGGCCCTTCAACTAATTAAAACTGACCACAGCACACTCTTGACTTTGGGTCTAAATGGAATGATTAACTGTGGAAGAGGCAGAGCTTTGAAAACAGGAGAGTGAGAAATTTCTTGTAAAAGATGCACAGTTGTTTGCCTTTTTTTTCCCTCTTTTTTTTTTCCTGATTAACTTAATCTCTCTGATCTTCCTCACTTTTTCATAGACCTTACCTAACTAAGTTTTATGTTCCCAGAGATGTGAGTAATTTCAGCAAGTTAGGAAACCCTGAGCCTGTAAGATGCTCCATTTGTCACAGGCATAATTGCTGTGGTTCAGTAAATATTTTAGAGCAGCTGTGGGAAATGGGAAACTCGGATCACTTTGCTTTTATGGATGATTTTTATCATACCTGAAGGAGGCTGAAGAAGTAACTTTTCTGCTTATAGGTATAGCCTGTCATAGTCAGCTGTCTTTAAAAATGAGAACAGGAAGATCAGAGTTGGAAAGCAGAAAACATGGCAGAGATAGTTGGGGCCATGTAACATATCCAAATGTTTACCTTGTGTCTTTTCACTGACTAGACTGAAAACAGCTCCCATCCCTCCATCAAACTGAGGTTTTTCACTTGTGTGCTAAAGAAACTCCTTTCTAGGAAAGCATGGAGAACAATGCAGAGATAAAAGTAGTTAGGAGAAAATATTCATTGGATTTTCAGTGCTGGGAGAAAAGCTTTTAGAATAAAGATGAGCTGGTTTTTTTTTTTTTTCCTAAGGTTTTTCATTTTCTTGTTTTGGTTTTTTTTTTCTTCCCCTGAGGTTTGAAGTCCTGTGAAGTTCAATTTCTCTCAGAGGGGAAGAACAATGAAAGGGAGAGGGGACTATCATATTGTCTGCATTTTAAATGGGTTGGTTTCTTTTTTTGGTAGGGAAAAAAAAGAGTTCTGTTTGGGTAGTAAATTTGGGTTAACTCTTTGTACTATCCAATGAAATCACAAGTCTGGAGTTAAGTCATGAAACCTCTTTAGGAAAATCAAGGCTACCTTTATCCAAGCTCAATATATTCAAGAGGTCAGCTTTCCTGCTGCCCTGGCATAGCTCATATTTAAGGATTAACCTCTTAGTGGCTGTTCATCTAACTTCTGGCTTCCTCTGTAGTACTTTATGTAAGCCCAGGTGGTAGCAGAATGCTGTAGCAGAGTGGTGTGAGCTATTTGTGGAAAAATCCCTTTCTAAATCCTATATGCAGTGTGCATCAGCCCCAGTGAAACCGAGAGAAGCCCATTAGGAAATCCCATTAGCTCTCTGCTCTCTAGATGAGCTAAAACCTCTGGCCAGTGTGATAATCAGTGATGTCTAACTGGTAGCTTATCTGGTAATAGTGCTGTCATCTTCTGAAGAGGCACCTTCTCTTGCAGTTCTGCCAGGCATGTGCATTCGTTTCAGCCACGTATAACCCTGAGCTTTGAAGTGATACCCTGTAATACATTTTGAAGTCTTCTTCAGCGCTGAACCTGGCACTGTCTTGCACTGTTGTGTCACCCTTTCATTCACCAGGCTTCCTTGTGAGACTTTAAAGTGTCATGTAAGCAGCAGCATACAAGAGGAGGGAGGGCATGGTTTGTGTGAAAGCAGCAGAGAAAAGTGCAGTGTTAGGTTTGAGGCTCAAAGCAAAGTATTGTCAAGTACTAGACAGTGTGCTTGCTGGGTAGTGATCCTCTCTGTAGCTTAAAAAGAGAATCCATAACATCTTAGAAAATCAGTATGAAAAATATTTCAGAAGTCATTTTAGTTAGTGTAAATGAACTAAATTCTAAATTATTTTCCTGTTCACATGGAGAATGTGAGGAAGATCAGTTCTGGTGCCAGCAGTCTTTGATGTACTTATCTCCATAAAATACAAATTTGCTGTCCATTCCATATCCAAAGCAGTTCATCTCCGTGGAGAAACCTGACTGAAACCTGTGAAGCACTGTAGGAGCAAACTGAGACAAGCTGCCAGATGGAGACTGAACTTCTCCTCAGCTTTTGCCAGATGTGCACAGCTCTGTATCTTTTGAAGATGTCTTGTGTTGGTAGTTGTTGCTTCTGAGCAGTGTTTGTTCATCTTCACTCTCTGAGCAGTGTTCATCTTCACTCTTTCTTTTCACTTGGAGGAGGTGAGTTTTGACTGCAGCTGTCCTGATAGTTGTTTTGGTTTTTTAAGTGCTGTACACTCTTACCCTCGGGCTCTAGCAAGGTACTGTGATCTTAGCCAGTGCTTTCTACCTCGACTGTGTCCAATTCTGGGCCCCTCAATTTAAGAAGGATATTGAGACACTTGAATGTGTCCAGAGAAGGGCAATGAGGCTGGGGAGAGTTCTTGAGCACAAGCCCTAAAAGGAGAGGCTGAGGGAGCTGGGGTTGCTTAGCCTGGAGAAGAGGAGGCTCAGGGGAGACCTTATTGCCATCTACAACTCCCTGAAGGGAGGTTGTAGCCAGGTGGGGGTTGGTCTCTTTTCCCAGGCAGCCAGCACCAGAACAAGAGGACACAGTCTCAAGCTGCACCAGGGGAAGTTTAGGCTGGAGGTGCGGAGAAAGTTGTTCCCAGAAAGAGTAATTTGCCATTGGAATGTGCTGCCCAGGGAGGTGGTGGAGTCCCCATCCCTGGAGGTGTTCAAGAGGGGACTGGACATGGCACTTGAAGCCATGGTTTAGTTAGACATGAAGTGTTGGGTAATAGGTTGGACTTGATGATCTCTGAGGTCTTTTCCAGCCTTATTGGTTCTATGATTCTTTTGCATTGCCTTCTAAACTTGCTATTCTGGAATATATTGATAGTATCTAATTTCTTTTTTAACAATTTTGAACTGTTGCTAGCATCCCTAGCTGATAAAAACTAAAGTGTGCCTCCAAGGAAAATGAGATGACACATATGGCACAGCACAGTGGATAAAGGGCTCTGCTTCTCCCCCTTCTCAGAAATCTGTTTTGTGGCTCTTGTTCTAGTTTCAAGGTTTGGTTAATTTGTGGGGGGGAAAAAAAGGGAGGGCAGGGGGGAAGAAAAAACATCTCACTTCTCTGTTGGACAGAGAGGTAAGTGGTGGTTGGTGACCTGTATCAAGGGAGGAATAAGTACAGCTAGATCTCTTCTGATATCTCTAGCTCTTTGTAGGAAGAAGATAGCTCTCCGAGTCCTGCTGAAGGTGGTGAGTACTGTCCTCACCTCCAGATGCACAGATTTGTTGACTCTCTTGTTCATTTTGGAGAGCCATGCTCAAGAGTGTGAGCACACCTGGCAGTAGACCTGGCTTTATTTAGAATGTTCAAGTTCTGAACTAGGCAGTAAACAGCTCTGCTAAACCACTGCTGGTTTATTTGCCTCTCTGTCTTGAACCTCCATCACTTTTCTGAGTCTCCTCTCTACCTGTCAGTTCAAATTATTGGCAATTTTGGAGGAAAATGGCATTTTCCTTTTCCTTTACACATGCACCAGAAATTCAAAGGACAAAATGCCCCCTAGGAGTGAAGTGCTCTTTTATAATAACCTCAGATTAAATATTGGGGTTGTTGAATCTAGTTCTGGCACCACAGCTCTTGTATTGAGGAACAGCCTGTTCAGAGCAGTGTTTGCAAAACCATTTCTGTGCATCTCACTGTTACAAAGCCAGTGCTGCAATCTTCTATAAGCCAGTCTCCATCCACTTAACTCCAGGACAGCTTACATGATTAATATTTATATAAAAGCTTCCATGCTTCTGTGAGAGTCTAAAGCTTGTCTCTCCTGGTGTGACTCAACAAAGATAAAATCACTTGCTGCTTGCCCAGACAATAGCTGATGTGCGTTGGGCAGAGCCACTGGAAGGACTCTTGGAAGGTGCAAAGATAACCTTGCTCACGGGACTGCAGCTGGCCTACAACAATGGTCCAAGGGCCCAGCCATCATGCCTTCAGGACAAGATCATTTCCAGCCATCAGATACCCCAGGAAAGGACAATGGATTCCCTGATGTGTAATGAGTGTGTGGGTAGGTAGATGGAGCAGGAGGAGGTGGAGGCCTCCCCCCCTTCCATCCAGACGGCTGCCCAAACTCACCTGAGTACACAGAAAGATTTCCTGGGGAACGATACCTGGACATGATTTCCCAGAACGATATCCTGGGGAACAATGCCTGGACACTTGCCTGAGGACTAAAAAACTGTATAAAAGACTGGAGCAACTACTGGCTTTTAGTAGAAGAAAAACGGAGAAGAAAACTGGAGAAGCAAAATGCAGCACCACACGCTGGAAACATCACGGGGCCAACACAACGGATCCTGGACTCTGTAAACCCTCTCTCCGTGCCCTAAGTTCCGGCTGCTGCAACTCATGGAGCTGAAGAAGCTGCCCAGAGGACCACATCCCTTCTACAGCCAAAGCCTCATCACCCTTCCTCTACAGACCCGACATCTCCTGCAGCACCGTTTACCTTTCCTCCACAGACTCAAACTGTCTTGGGGGTTGGTGAGGGTGTGGTAATATAATTCCTTTCCTTTTCTCTCTTCTCTCTCTATTCTCTCTCTCTCCCCTTCTGATCCATCCACTTTATATCCCCTTCTGATCCATCCACTTTATATATGTCCATCCACTGTATTTATGTAATAAATAGTCTAGCTGTTGATATTTTGGCCTCGTTTGTGCCTCTAATTTCACAACACGGGAATATTCATTAAAAACCTGAATCTCTTTCCCTCTCCGGATCGAGACATTAGACCCTTACAATTGGCGTAGTCGGCAGGATTCCCGTGCAGTGAAAGTATCACAGCAAGACTATTGTATTTCTGAGAGCCCCAAAATGTGTGTGTGTGTGAGACGTACTATGAGTACGAAGTGAGTGCGGAGTCCAGATTCGCGTTTTCACTCTCCCGAGAGGGAAGTGGCCGGAGAAGGACAAAGCGAAAATTTTCAGAGAGACTGTGTGGGATCTCAAAAGCTTTAAACGTGTGTGCTTTCTCGGGGACGATTATCTGGGGTACAAATGCTGATTTCATAGTGTGACCTCCTCGAGAATCCTCTGTACCCTGCTTTAAATGTGTGTGCTTTCCCGGGGAAGATTAACTGGGGTACAAATGTTGATTTTATAGTGTGACCTCCTCGAGAATTCTCAGTACCCTGTTTTGACAAGCCCAGTTTTGGGAAACCCAGTGTTGGCGATATTTGTGAAGTGTGTATTGTCTCGGGCTTCCTGAGAAGCCCAGTATTGAAGTAGAAGTTGAGAAGTGTGTGCGTTCTCTAAGGGTAGCAGAGTAACTCTTCCCTAAGAAACGCAAGGTTCTTGTCCTGTTGTAACGAAAAATTTGAGGAACAAAAGCTGAGAAGCTTTTGCAAGTGTGGGTTCTCTCAGGGAAATAGTGTGACTTTCTCTTGAGAAGCCCAGGTTGGTTGTTTTTTGTGTGTGACCTCTCCTGAAAAATCTATTGTGCATTTTTCCTGGAGAAGATTATTGTGGAGTAAGCCTTTTAAAAGTGTACATTTTTACAGGGAAGATTTTGTTGGTACAAACAGTGTTTTGATCCGAATTCCCCGTGAACTTAGTGCTCGATTAAGAAATGCTTTGTGAAACAAAAGAGATGGCCCGGAGTGAGAGGCTTTTTAACCTTTTAGAAGCTCACGGTGCCCGCCCCTCTGTACAGGTACTTGACTGGGCCCGTGAAAACTGGAATAACTTCCAGAGCGTGGCTGATCGTATTGTGGCCCTGCAGAAAGATGCAAGAGCCAAAGCCGGAAAAGGCAAAGCTTTTGTTTGTGCGGTTTTAGGTGCCTGTTTAGCCGCTTCAGTGAAGGAGAAAGAGGAATGGCATGAGCAGAGAATAAAACTATTTCCTCTTTGCAGGACTTAGTTTCGTCACTACAAAGCCATGTTGCCACTTTGAAAGACGTAGTGGCAGATCTTAAAATTCAATTGGAAAAGGAGAGGAGGCAAAATTCGTATTTGGACTCCAAACAGGGTGTGAAAGACCTGGAGTCTGCCCCTATGTACCCTCGGGCAGAATTAACAGCAGCTAAGGAAGCTGCTGTGCATGTCAGACCTCTCATTAAAACGGAAGTTTTATATGAGGATGGGGAAACTACCCCCACTATCACGACTAAAGATGCACCTTTCTCCTACACTGTGCTGGCCAACATTCGTAAAGAATTTGCACGCTCTGCTGGGGAATCTGAGGTGGAATATGTATGGCGAGTTTCAAAAACTGGAGGTGATCAGATTATGTTAACCGAAGCTGAAGCTATGGGCTATTGGGGTGATAATGTGTTTCTAACCACGAAAAACAGAAGTGGACCCTGGAGTCTTACCCAGCGAGCTGCCTACTGGGCAGGGGGGTTTGATCCAAAGGAGAGAGGGGAACCTGTAGTTCTGCAGGGAGGGATGAATCAGATAATGGAGAATGTGCAAAAGGCTGCATGCCTGCAAATGATATATGAAAGAGAACTAAAACATCATTTTGAATCCCCCCTTTCTCTCCTGGTGGATGCAAACAGAATGACTGCTTTGATCAGGGGTCTCCCTGACTCGCTTAAAATAAGAGGTATCCAGCTCCAAACAGAAATAGCTGATACCCCACTCTCTTCCAGGATGCAAGCTGCTCTAAGGGAAAATTCAACACCCGGAGGGAGCCAGCCTGACTTGAAGCCATGGACATGGGAAGAAGTGGGAAGGGAGTTACTAGACTATGCCAGGCAGTATAGTATCCCTGAGGAAATTAAAAAACCTCAAACTAGAGGCTTGAGACATGTGAAAATGATTCACCCACCAAGCCCCCAGGGCCAGTTGCGCCGTATTCCTAGTAGGCACCTGGCTAGGGGCAGGGAACACTTGAATACCCGGCAATATTGGTGGGGGGGTGGGTCAGAAGAAAGGTATTCCAAAAGAAGTGGTTGATGGGGTATCCACGAGACAATTAGAAATCATTGTGAAATGCTGGCCCGAGCCTAAAAAGAGGTTTGAGGCCACTGCTCCTCTCTTGGTGGGACCATTTGGTGAGGGGAGGGGTATGCCCCCCCAGGGCAACTAAGGGCTTCACTTCTCAGTGGTGAGTGGGGGGTGAAGCATGATTCAGGAGACCACCAAAAAAAAAAAATTGTACATGGTTTGGGTAAAAGTTTTTGTTTATGCTTAGATTGGCTTTGAGAGAACCTGAAACAATCAACGGTACTTACAGGCCCATTCAAAGTAATTAATCCAACTCTTTCAGAGACATCACCTGAGAGGGTGGCTCAGAGAACCTCTCTGTATGTGGGGAACCTGGAAATACCAGTTTTGTATGTTTTGAGGTTGTGTTTCTTATTTAAGTTCTAATGCTGAAGATTACCTGATGTATTGTCAGAAGGACTTGTTACAATGTAGAAGACTTTTCAAGTTTTGCATCACAGAAGACATCTCTTCAAGGACTGTACTTTCCATAGCCCCGCAGATGCATTCAGATGTGGAAGGAAGCTCTCACTTCAATTCCAAACTGAAGGACTGACGGGGTGTGGGGGTATGGGTTTGTTCTCCTGGCTTCCAGGAGGAACAAGGATGCTTTCAACTTGTGTAATTATCTGTTTTAATTTTGTTCTATTTTGTTAGTATTGTACTTTTTCACCTTGTGTAAGTCCCTGTTGTATACAGTGATTCGTCCAATATGCAATTTGTGTCTAATGATGGTGTACAACAGATTTGTACCATTAGACAATCAAAACTTATGTCTATTGTAAAAATGGTTTAAAACTTCTTTCCTTTCCTTTCTTTTCTTTCTTTCTTGCTTTTATCTTTGATTGACGGGGTGGTGTGAGAGTCTAAAGCTTGTCTCTCCTGGTGTGACTCAACAAAGATAAAATCACTTGCTGCTTGCCCAGACAATAGCTGATGTGCGTTGGGCAGAGCCACTGGAAGGACTCTTGGAAGGTGCAAAGATAACCTTGCTCACGGGACTGCAGCTGGCCTACAACAATGGTCCAAGGGCCCAGCCATCATGCCTTCAGGACAAGATCATTTCCAGCCATCAGATACCCCAGGAAAGGACAATGGATTCCCTGATGTGTAATGAGTGTGTGGGTAGGTAGATGGAGCAGGAGGAGGTGGAGGCCTCCCCCCCTTCCATCCAGACGGCTGCCCAAACTCACCTGAGTACACAGAAAGATTTCCTGGGAACGATACCTGGACATGATTTCCCAGAACGATATCCTGGGGAACAATGCCTGGACACTTGCCTGAGGACTAAAAACTGTATAAAAGACTGGAGCAACTACTGGCTTTTAGTAGAAGAAAAACGGAGAAGAAAACTGGAGAAGCAAAATGCAGCACCACACGCTGGAAAGATCACGGGCCAACACAACGGATCCTGGACTCTGAAAACCCTCTCTCCGTGCCCTAAGTTCCGGCTGCTGCAACTCATGGAGCTGAAGAAGCTGCCCAGAGGACCACATCCCTTCTACAGCCAAAGCCTCATCACCCTTCCTCTACAGACCCGACATCTCCTGCAGCACCGTTTACCTTTCCTCCACAGACTCAAACTGTCTTGGGGGTGGTGAGGGTGTGGTAATATAATTCCTTTCCTTTTCTCTCTTCTCTCTCTATTCTCTCTCTCTCCCCTTCTGATCCATCCACTTTATATCCCCTTCTGATCCATCCACTTTATATATGTCCATCCACTGTATTTATGTAATAAATAGTCTAGCTGTTGATATTTTGGCCTCGTTTGTGCCTCTAATTTCACAACACGGGAATATTCATTAAAAACCTGAATCTCTTTCCCTCTCCGGATCGAGACATTAGACCCTTACAGCTTCCACACTGAAATTGTCACACTCACAAAAGAAAAGGGGACTTTCCCCCCTGTTGACTTGGTGTGAAAAAGCTTGCAAAGGCTTTCACCAGCACTGCATCCCAGGGAAGTGTCAGCAGGAAAACCAGGGTCATTGTTAATTCAGGATTTAATTTTGTGAAATTGCCAGCTCCAAGAGAAATAAAACATTTACATGTGTATTAACCAAAGTTTGCCATCTCTTGGATTAAAGCCAGTTCTCTCAGGGCCAAACAAATGCTCTGACTGAATGAGTAATAATCTGCTGTTGTCACTTCTAATTTATGGATGGGTGGATGGAGCAATGTTTGCCATTTTAAGTTGTCCTGTTTGCTTGAAAGACTAGAAATCATGATCAGATTTCAGCATGGAATATCTGTATCCTGTCTTTTCATAGCTGATTTAACCTTAATACAGCTGCTGCAAAAGTTCAGAACCTCCCCACACAGTAAATGTGGAAGAGGACGAGACCCTATGAAGGTTACAGATGTTTTGGGATAGTAGATTGGAATCTCAGCCAGAGGCTGAAAAGATGTATGGCATCTCCTTTTTTTTTTTTTAAATGGCATGCAAGGCCCCTGTGCCTCATTCATTTTCTGAGGAAATCTGTACAGTCATCTCTCATCTTAATAGAAAGTTAAAAACAAAATAAATCTGTGTATTCCCCTGTGGTGGTTTTGGGCTCTGCCTTTAAAATTTAGTTACAGATTTTGAGCAGAAAGGTAGAAAAATATAAATCAATCACTGTTGGGTGTGAAAAGGAAAACACAAGATGATTCTGAACAAATCCAGTGGGTAAATATCTAGAATAAGATGGGCTGTACCATAATAATTCTCTCTCTTCTGGTCTCTGCTGTTTTGTCTTTCTCTTGGGAGAGAGAACCAACTTGTTGGCTGGTCTTGGCTAAGTCTAACCCACTGCTTTTCTTACCGCTCCTTTCCCCTCTTGGAGCAGGGCAGGCAGTGGGGAGGCAGTGGAACAGCTTCCCTTGGTCTCTGACCAGGAGGACTTCTGTGATGTTTGCTAATTGTAAATATCTGTATAATATTGTAACTCCTGTATATTTTGTACACATTCAGTACAATACAATACAATAGACCAGGTTGGAAGAGACCTTCAAGATCATTGCGTCCAACCCATCAACCAGTCCAACCCATCAACCAATCCAACCCACCTAAATACAATACAACCCACCTAAACAACTAAACCATGGCACCAAGCACCCCATCAAGCCTCTTCCTGATTGCATTCCATCGTAGAGTGTCGATTTTGCTTGTAAATTCAGCTTCATTTGCTTCTAACTGAGTTGGTCTGGCAAAGTTAATGCTGGGGGGGAAACTTCAACCCACCACATCCCCAGACGATGACTGTGTTGAGTTTTTGGTGGTGGTAGATAAGGAGGACATAAGAGTGAGCACCTTACAATGATGTCTCCTGTGTTATGAGCCTTTAATTTGCTTAATTTTTTTTCAACAAATGCAGTTCAAAACAGTTTTGAAAACATTGTTTTATGCATCTGTGTGCATGCTTCCTTCATGAACTTAACAGCAATCTTGACAAGATAAGGGGGGAATAAAACTAGCAATGAGACTTGCTTTTGTTGAGAAAGATGAGTGGTTTTAAGGGGGACACTTAAAATCCTATGCCTATAAACCCCATATGAAATACTGTGAAGAGGCAAATAGCACAGCATCCCTCTGAAGCAGGAGTTTGAGGCATTGAGAGTCACTCCTGAGATGAAATTGCCCTCAGAATGTCCTGTGAAGTCTTCCGTGAGATCTCCTGACTGGTCGTGGAGGAGTGTGCTGTGTCACACCTAAATGCATAGGCAGGAGATGGATGAGAAGTACCAACCTTACTTGTCAGCCACTAAGTGTAAATAAACACAGTGCAGAGGTGAGCCCAATAATTGGTGTCTGTGTCCTCTGATGGATTGACTCTTCCATCTACTTCTTTCAATCTTTATTTCACTTCCATGCAGATCTTCTTCCATGCGTTGTTTTTTCTTCCTTTTTTATTTCAGCTCTTTTCTTGCACTCTGAGGAGGTTTTTCTGCTCTTTCTCTCTGGGCTTTGTTACCTCACTCACCTACTTTGACTGCATCACATTTCAAATATTTTCTTCCCCTGCATAAAACTTCCTGTCTGTGGACTTGTTAAATGAAATAGCTGCAAGGGCACTTGGTGCTGTAGATACCAGGCTCTCCACAGCCCAGGGTACAGCCATTAATATTCTGTCTGTAAGCTGTGGAAGTCAGGCTCTGAAGAGATGCCTAAGGACATGATTCCTCAGCCCCTCTGAAAGGTCAGGCATAGGACTTAAGTTCTCTGCTGTGCAGCCTGAGCTGTCGCTGCTGTTCACAGGCACTTGGATAAGAATAAAAACCTAATACTTCCCCGTTTGGAGAGAATGTCAAATAATACATGAGCCAAACCCTGCATCTGCTGACTCATGGCACCTTTAAACACCCATTTCCTGCACACCCACAGTTCCCAAACTGCCTGTGGGCCCCAACACTGACCTAACTTCCACTGTTAGAGAGGTTCAGGGCAAAACATGAAGTGGTTTCATTTTTAAACACCTGCCACGGCAGCGAGAAGAGTGATTTACTGAATACACCAGAAGGCACACTATTGGCTGTGGCTGATGGTGAACAGTGAATCAAAAGGAGTGGTATCTTTTTTGAGCTGGTAAACAGCATCTTAAGGAAAGTGGGGGTAGGGGGAGAACCAACTGCACCACAAAAGCAACAACAACAACAAAATCTAAGGACAAAGAAGAAAGCCAACCAAATGACAACTTGAACATGTCCAGAGAAGGGCAACAAAGCTGGGGAGGGGTTTGTAGCACAAGCCCTATGAGGAGAGGCTGAGGGAGCTGGGGTTGCTTAGCCTGGAGAAGAGGAGGCTCAGAGGAGACCTTCTTGCTGTCTACAACTACCTGAAGGGAGGTTGCAGGCAGGTGGGGGTTGGTCTCTTCTCCCAGGTAACCAGCACCAGAACAAGACAACACAGTCTCAAGCTGTGCCAGGGGAGGTTTAGGCTGGAGGTGAGGAGAAAAAGTAATTGGCTGCTGAAATGTGCTGCCCAAGGAGGTGGTGGAGTCCCCATCCCAGGAGGAGACTGGACATGGCACTTGAAGCCATGGTTTAGTTAGCCATGAGGTGTTGGGGATAGGTTGGGCTTGGTGATCTCTGAGGTCTTTTCCACCCTTATTGATTCTGTGAATTCCACTGAAGATAAATCCACCAGCCAACCCCCCCCCCACAACAGCTTGGAGCAGTGTTTCTTGGAATTACTCTAAAATATGAAGCTATTAAGATTAATCTGAGTTAATCTTTACAAAGTAAGACAGATACCTCCTTAGATCTCAGCAGCAGCAGGTGCTTGCAGTATTCTAAATAGAAAGCAATACAAATTGAGATGCTTATTAAATTTGCTTTTATGATGCTTTGAAGAATTGCAGTGGAACAGAAGGAAAAAAAAAAACAGCCACCAGAGGCTCTGGATTAGAAGGGTAAGGTAAATAGTTAGGCTGCCGTAGGAAACAGCTCACAAACTAGTATAAGTGATAGACTTGTTAAAAATGTTATCTAGCCAATTTGTCTCTACCATGGAGAGATTGGCCAAGAGCTTTGAAGGGACATGATTGAACTGGAGAAGGCTGGTTTCTTATTCTTCTGGGTCAGTTTTGATACAGGATTGGATTTTAATGTGTTTTCCAGGAGACTGCACTGTAATCTTTTCCACCACTTAAAAGTTTTTGTTTCCCTTTTCCTCCCCAGTTCTGCAGGAAATGCTTCCATTTGAGAAACAGAATCATTCAGAGTGTTTTCTGCCTGTTTGGATAAGGCTCTGGTGAGGGTCCTGTGTGTCATTCAGCATTTTCCAAAATTCATGGAGCACTGTTGGGCCTCCACAGAGAGGTGGCTGATCAGAGTAGCTAACAAATCAGCAAGTAAACCAGATCGGAGCAGCAGGCTCAACTGGCAGAGAAACTATTAAAAATGAATCAAAATCTGCAGTGGTTTTTTTTTTTTTTCTTAATGAGATACTCAGCTTGATTTAATTTGGCAGGGAGCATGCTAGGAAAATGTAGCGTGGGGAAATCAGCACTTTGGGGAGCAATGAATTGCATGAGAACCAAGATCCTACTTAATGTTGTGAAGCACAGGCACACTTGCTTGTGGAGAGGAGGGCTGCAGTGCCACAGTGTCTGTCACTCCTGTACCCTTCTCCTCTCAGTTACTCTTGGAAGATGCCTGGCATAAAACCAGTGAAAGAGTCTGGGATAGAAATGGTGATAACACTTGTACACATGCACAACAGGGAGAGAGCATTATCACAGAGCAAAGGGAGAGAGGGAACACGTGCGGCCAACAGGACTGGCGTCCGTGATCAGATCTCCCTGGCACTGCACCTATGGGCTTACACAAACTAAAGTGGCTTGTGTGCCATACATCACATTTCACAGAATCACAGAATCACCAAGGTTGGAAGAGACCTCAAAGATCATCAAGTCCAACCTGTCACCACAGACCTCATGACTAAACCATGGCACCATTTAATGTGTCTTACTTGTGGTTAAGGATTCAGTTGCAGCCATACACTCATGAGTTATATGGAAAAGACAACTTAGGCAGTGCTGGAGCATGACTACCCCTTGAAAAGTCTGGGCCTGTTCAACAGGGAATGAAGCTGCACTAAGCTTATTGGGATTAATGGACAATTGTGTATCTTTGGTAACTCTGAGAGCACTGTGAGTGAAAAGGGAGGTTGTACAGGATTAAATGAGAAGGGGGAGTATGAATACTGTACCTGGGGGGGGATGGAACAGTTTGGTCTTGGTAAGGGCTTTAAAAGGTTGCTTGTGCTTTATGGCGGTTGAACTGTGGTGCTGATCAATAGCTGTTTGCAGAACTGAGGCATCCTTCTCTGACTCCCCGGGCTTGCTTGTAATGGATTTTGTGTCATACAGTGCTGTCATTTGCTTTTGCTTCTGAGTTTTTGAGCTGGTGGGAAGTCCTGGCAGCAGGACTGTAAATAGGAGTATGTAAATAGGTGGTGCAAGAACCAGTGTTGCAGAACTGATGGGGCAAAACAGGCTTCTGTTTAGAGAGTGGCTTTGCTGGGAAACTCCCCTTGGTTAGACCTGCAAAACTTTTTTTTTTTTCTTTCTGTCTGTGTAATTTTATTAAGTCTTAATTAAAATTTCTGCATTTAAATTAGTTTACATTAATGTCACACTGTCTTATTATACGTGTATTGACAGACACTAGCAGGGATTTGATCAGCCTAATCCAGCTGTGTGTAATTATGTGCCTTCTTAAATAATTGCAAACAGAGCCTATCAATCATGGCAGGAAAGCCTGCTGCTTTAGTGCAGTGTGGGACTGTTTAGTGAAATGTAGTAAGCCTTCAGGTTTGAGCTGGGGAGTAAACAGAATGAGATGTTTTTAATGAGAGCATTGATAGGAAGAAAAAAACCTCCCCACCCATCCTGTGGCGCAAGTCTCAGTTCTTATCTCCTTTCCCCCCCCAAAAAAGGTGTCCTGATTGCATTGTTGTCACACTGATGTTGAGAACATTTATGTCATTTGAAAGGAATTTGGTAAAGGTGCCTAAGCCTGTGGGGCTCTTTATGTTACTCATTGATAACTTGATTACTGGGACCAAACAAGAGCATGCAGAGGGCGGCAGAGGTGGGAATGACATCTGCCCAACAGCAGCACTGCAGAAACTCTGAAACAGCTGCCCCACTTGGAAAGCAAGTGGAGAAACACAGGCACCCACTGCAGTGACTGTATTGGGGTTGATTTCTGTGTGATTTAGTTACTCTCCAGTGTCATGCAGTCCTCCCTTGGCACATGTACGAGCAAGGCAAGACAGGCACCCTGCCAGCAGTCTTTCCACAGCCTCCTACTGGAAAACCATCCGTGCCAAGAAAAGCTTGAAAAACCAGAACTTCAGACAGTCCCTGAAGGGGCTGAGATTGAGGCCTGAATCCCTTGTTCAGCTTGCTGTGGCACTGCATCCAGCTTGCTTTAAAGCTGTGAATGCTTCCAAGTGACTTAATAAAATAACATGCTAAGTGTCACTGCCACTGCAGTTCTGTCAGTGTTCCCCCTGCAGGACCCTCAGGAGGGTTTCATGAGTCCAGGTTCACATCCATCTTGCTTCCTCCTGTGGCAGACAGTTCTGTATCTTGAGTTAGAAGGGGAAGGTTTCCCTGTGTGCCTTCTGAAGAAAGAAAGTGTTTCACAAAGAGTTTGAGTCCAGCATACGCAGATTATCTTGTGGTGAGGAAGCTCGTGCGTTGTTTCTAGACGCTGCATTGGTATCCTTGGAGTTGTTCTTTCAGCTTTTCTCTACCGTCAGTCACTTGCTATCATTCCCCTTTCTGGTACACACACACACACACACATGCACACACCCCTGCTGCCCCTGGCTCATCCCTTGACTCTGTGTTTTTTATGCTTTTAGATTTAGCAATCTGTTCTTGCTGCGAGCATGGATTATTTTTTCTGCCTGCCAGGCTGTATCCTGGACTGAATGTTCAGTGCCTGTTTTAATGACCAGTAGAATTATGATGAGAAACGGTGGCAGACCCTCAGCTCTCCTGTTTGCTTTACAAAACTGTTAACATCAGGCTTTGGACTTGCTGGTGTCCTGCCTGGTGTGTGTATGGGGGATCTGTTTCAAACGGGTTCACAGTGCTGCTGTCTCACAGTGGCTGTGTTGCAAACCTGGTGGTGTGAATGGGAGAAGGAAAAAGCAGCCCACGCGCTGGGTGGTAGGAAGAGTGTTTCCCATTCAGGTCATCATCAGCTCAGAATATGAGCATTCCTACCCTCTGGTGATAGTTTGGCTTGTGGTGTGAGTCAGCAGTGACAGTCCAGGTCTCGGTGGGTTTGTGATCCTGATGCAGCTGTGCTGGAAAGCAGAAATGCTGTTTTCACACCGGGACCCTATTGCTGCACTTTCTTTCAGACGCCAAATGCTTGGGGTGGTCTGAGAGAGCAGCACGTGGAATTTGAGGAGCTCTGACACCAGTGGTTCTTTTATTCCTTTGTTTAGCTCTGTTGTTTAGAAGCTGACTGAATCTGTAGATACCCTGGAAATACAAATGTTTTGTATCCAAAGGAGTCTTGTCAGGAACAGCTGAGAAAATTACTTCTTGAGAAAACAGCTGAGCAAACACGTAATGTCAAGTCATATGCTAGGTGCTGTGGCTTACTGCATTTATGCACAAGATCATCTGTAGCTGTATAGATGGAAAATGGCAAGCTCTTCCTTTACAGCCTCCTCTAGGAATTGAAGTCATGCAGTGACAGAAATTCCATGTTTTGTTTTTCTTCTGTTTTCAGTAAACATTAATCATATTTCTTCATTGGACTCCCTGCTGCAAAAGTTGCCTCAGTGCTGGGTCCCTATCTACAGAGATGAATACAGATTATTTTTTCACCTGTTCATGGAGCAGAAGGATTTGCCTTTTTTTTTTTTTTCTTTTAAATTGGATTCTGTCCTGGTCCTTTACTGCCTTCTGGGCAGTAGGCTGAACATGAGCCAGAAGTGTGCCCAGGCAGCCAAGAGGGCCAATGGCATCCTGGCCTGCATCAGGAATAGTGTGGCCAGCAGGAGCAGGGAAGTCATTCTGCCCCTGTTCAAGTGTCTCGATGTCCTTCTTTAACTGAGGGGCCCAGAACTGGACACAGGACTCAAGGTGTGGCCTAACCAGTGCAGAGTACAGGGGCACAATGACCTCCCTGCTCCTGCTGGCCACACTATTCCTCATGCAGGCCAGGATGCCATTGGTCTTCTTGGCCACCTGAGCACACTGCAGGCTCATGTTCAGGCAGCTGTCGATCAGCACCCCCAGGTCCCTCTCTGTTTGGCAGCTCTCAGCCACTCTGACCCCAGCCTGTAGCTCTGCCTGGGGTTGCTGTGGCCAAAGTGCAGCCCCTGGCACTCGGACTTGTTGAATGCCATCCCGTTGGACTCTGCCCATCTGTCCAGTCGGTCAAGGTCCCTCTGCAGAGCTCTTCTGCCCTCTAACTGACCAACATCTGCTCCCAACTTGGTGTCATCTGCAAGTTTGCTGATGACTGTCTCAATCCCCTCATCCAGATCATCAATGAAGACATTGAAGAGGATGGGGCCCAGCACTGATCCCCTGGGGGACGCCACTGGTGCCTGGCCTCCAGCTGGATGTGGCACCATTTACCACCACTCTCTGGGCCCAGCCCTCCAGCCAGTTCCTAACCCAGTGCAGAGTGTTGCTGTCCAAGCCATGAGCTGACAGCTTAGCCAGCAGTTTGCTGTGGGGGACGGTGTCAAAGGCCTTGCTGAAGTCCAGGTAGACCACATCCAGAGGCCTCCCCACATCCACCAGGCAGTCACCTGATCACAGGAGATCAGGTTGGAGAGGCAGGACCCATGGCTTTTTGTTTCTACTCCAGATTGCTTGCTCTATCCAAGTCTTTAGAATATCTGAAAATAGTATTGAAATATCTTTGTGCTTTGGTGGCCTTGCTCTCTCTAGGACTTTCTGGCAGCATTCAGTGCTGGCTTTCAATTTTGCAAATTCTCTGAGTAGTTTCAAGACTCAAAGCCACACTTACAGTAAATGTGATGTTGCAGTAATGATGGGTCAGTTCTGGCCTAGGGCTGTAATTTGGGGGGAAAAAAACCCCCACACCACCCCTCACTTAAAAATATTAAACCAGCTTCAAACAGCATCTTAATAGTTCTGTATTGTTGTGTGCATAATTAACAGCTTTTACCCTTGAAAACAGGATTGGGTTAATTTGCTAATCACAATTCCTTGCTCCAGTCAAATAGACTGAGGTAAATTTTTATGATACTAAGAAATGGCCTCATGCTGTAATGTGAAAAATCCATTTTTCACAGAGCAAAAATTTTTCTCTTAATGCTTTTTCCTCTTTTTTAGCACACTCTGAAATTCATGGCAGAGAGCATCACTGTAAGAGATCTCAAATTTAGTGTGGCAAGCATTATCTTCAGCTGTGCATCGTTTCTGCTGTGCAACTTGTGTTTAAATCTAACAAGCTGGGTGGCCCAAAGCATCTGACAGTGCAGCAGATAAAGTTGTGTCTGTAGATAAAGTTGCTGTTCCTGCAGAGTCCTTCCTCATTGAGGTTGCTCTTGCTTCCTTGAGAGGATGGCTTGTACAAACTGCACTTTGGCCACAGCAACCCCATGCAGCGCTACAGGCTGGGGTCAGAGTGGCTGGAGAGCAGCCAGGCAGAAAGGGACCTGGGGGTACTGATTGACAGCTGGCTGAACATGAGCCAGCAGTGTGCCCAGGTGGCCAAGAAGGCCAATGGCATCCTGGCCTGCATTAGGAATAGTGTGGCCAGCAGGAGCAGGGAAGTCACTGTGCCCCAGTACTCTGCACTGGTTAGGCCACACCTTGAGTCCTGTGTCCAGTTCTGGGCCCCTCAGTTTAAGAAGGACATTGAGACACTTGAACGTGTCCAGAGAAGGGCAACAAAGCTGGGGAGGGGTTTGGAGCACAGCCCTGTGAGGAGAGGCTGAGGGAGCTGGGGTTGTTTAGCCTGAAGAAGAGAAGGCTCAGGGGAGAACTTATTGCCATCTACAACTACCTGAAGGGAGGTTGTAGCCAGGTGGGGGTTGGTCTCTTCTCCCAGGCAGCCAGCACCAGAACAAGAGGACACAGTCTCAAGCTGCACCAGGGGAAGTTCAGGCTGTAGGCGAGGAGAAAGTTCTTCTCAGAAAGAGAGATTGTCCATTGGAATGTGCTGCCCCAGGGAGGTGGTGGAGTCCCCATCCCTGGAGGCGTTCAAGAGGGGACTGGACATGACACTAGGTACCATGGTCTAGTGGTCTAGTAGTCATCAGATGTTGGGTAATAGGTTGGACTTGGTGATCTTTGAAGTCTTTTCCAACCTTATTGATTCTATGATCTATGAAATTAAAAGCTTCTTTTTTTAGGCAGGTGATTATCATTTCCCCTTGTTAGTGGTTGCACAGAGCTGTGCTTCAGTGTCTGAAGGAACTGTCCTGCAGCTGGGGTATCTCACTTCACCATGGGGCTACTTTAGTGATGCTGGAAGTGGGTTAGCTGGGGAGATTTGCGGGGAGGGAAGATGTGATTAGGGATTAAAGTGTTCTGTTGAACCTCTGGGGAGGCTTGCTCTGTAGGATTCAGCAGCAATCTCTGCTCTATCCATCTTTGTCACCCACACAAATGATTGCACAGAACATTTGGCTCCTTTGGAACCTGTCAAACAATGCAGATTTTAAAAAAAATCCCATTTTAAACCTAGTCTTTCAAATGGGATGTAATAATTGTGCTTTAATGGGGTGGAAATGGTGCTGGACAACCACTGCTGAAGTTCCATAAAACCCATTAGAATAGAATAGAATTAGCCAGGTTGGAAAAGACCTTCAAGATCAAGTCCAACCTATCACCCAACACCATCTAATCAACTAAACCATGGCACCAAGCACCTCATCCAGTCTCTTCCTAAACACCTCCAGAGATGGTGACTCCAGCACCTCCCTGGGCAGCACATTCCAATGGCCAATCACTCTTTCTGTGAAGTTCTTCCTAACATCCAGCCTAAACCTCCCCTGGCACAGCTTGAGACTGTGTCCTCTTGTTCTGGTGCTGGTTGCCTGGGAGAAGAGACCAACCCCCCTCCTGGCTACAACCTCCCTTCAGGTAGTTGTAGACAGCAATGAGGTCTCCCCTGAGCCTTCTCTTCTCCAGGCTAAGCAAGCCCAGCTCCCTCAGCCTCTCCTCATAGGGCTGTGCTCAAGACCTCTCCCCAGCCTCGTTGCCCTTCTCTGGACATGTTCAAGTGTCTCAATATCCTTCTTAAACTGAGGGGCCCAGAACTGGATACAGTACTCAAGGTGTGGCCTAACCAGTGCTGAGCACAGGGCAGAATGACTTCCCTGCTCCTGCTGGCCACACTGTTCCTGATGCAGGCCAGGATGCCATTGGCCTTCTTGGCCACCTGGGCACACTGCTGGCTCATGTTCACCCTACTGTCAGCCAGTACCCCCCAGGTCCCTTTCTGCCTGGCTGCTCTCCAGCCACTCTCCCCCCAACCTGTAGCACTGCATGGGGTTGTTGTGGCCAATGTGTAGAACCTGGCACTTGGATGTGTTCAGTCTCATGCCCTTGGACTCTGCCCATCTGTCCAGCCTGTCAAGGTCCCTCTGCAGAGCTCTCCTACCCTCTAACAGATCAACACCTTCCCCCAGCTTGGTGTCATCTGCAAATCTGCTGATGATGGGCTCAATGCCCTCATCCAGATCATCAATAAAGATATGGAACAGGATGGGGCCCAGCACTGATCTTGGTTTAAGATGCTGGCAGATGCTTCATCATTGGTATGAGTGACATCAGCACGTCCGCTGGTGTAGGCACTTAGTTTTGAGGTTACCTCTGCAAAAACAGTTCAGGGTAACTTAACCCCGAAGGTAGAGCAATCAGTACTTTGATATATAACAGGCAATTTCAGTGATGGGCTAGGAAGAATGTAACTGCTCTAGATGTCAAGTCAAGATACCAAACTTGTGAATTTTTATTATGCTGAAGAATGATGCCTTTAGGTTTGTCTTCAGTAGCTTGAACTTTTTAATGTTTTGTTCTGCCTGAAACCTGAGCTTTTCAGTGTCAAGTTGGAGTATGGTGTAGGATAGAATAGAATTAACCAGGTTGGAAAGGACCTTTGGGATCATCGAGTCCAACCTATCACCCAGCACCATCTGATCAAATAAACCATGGCACCAAGTGCCCCATCCAGTCTCTTCCTAAACACCTCCAGTGATGGTGACTCCACCAGCTCCCTGGGCAGCACATTCCAATAACCAATCACTCTTTCTGGGAAGAACTTCTTCCTAACATCCAGCCTAAACCTCCCCTGGTGCAGCTTGAGACTGTGTCCTCTGTCTCCTGTAGTATGAGAGAGAAGAGGTAGGGTCTGTGAAATGGATTTTCAAACAAATACACAATGTCAAAACTTAGTTTCTTGACCTGGCAGTCAAGATGGTTTCTTTCTAGTCAGCAGGACCCTGCTCTGGGGGAAAGCTTTTGCTGTAGTGAACTTGAAAATAATCTCATCACCTCATGCCATTTTATTGTTAAATTTTATGCTGCAAAATTCATAGAAGGAAGGTGAAGTTACATTCCCTGGCTGTTGCACTATGGATATTCCACTTTTGCTCTGGTCTGTTAATCCCTTCTACTGCTGTTCCAACAAGTGTCCCAGTTGAAGGAGTTGCTGCCTTTCCAGTGAAAATCAGTAGTCGTTCTGGCTTTGTGGTCATTCCCAGCCTTGACAAATGCTTGGGTCGGGTCGAGCAGTTAAGAGAAATGGGAGGATGCATACAGTCTGCAGCAGTGAGCCCTCTCCTTTTTGAGGGAGACTGGGGAGGGAAAGGAGATGCTCAACCAGTCAGGTTTCCAGTTCTTCTGCAGCATGAGGTTAGCTGGTCATGAAGGTTAGACCTTCTGCAAGATTGAAGTGCCTGTGGGACATCACTTTCTCATTGCCCTTCTGACAGTGACTTTCTCTGACATGTTTTCAGGGGGCAGCGCTCACTAGACTGGTTATTGAACCTAGCCCAATGCTCTATTATTTCCTTCCTCTCTTCAGTTCAAACTTCCCAGAGCACAAGCAGGATGGTGAAGGTCTCTTCCAACCTGGATTTATTGTATTGTATTGTATTGTATTGTATTGTATTGTATTGTATTGTATTGTATTGTATTGTATTGTATTGTAAAAGAGGACATAGCTCAGTAACGTGAGACAGTTTGCTCTCTTGGGCTGTGCATGCCAGAGGGAATGAGACCCTAAAGTTGCAATCCCACCCTTGGCACTGACTTGCTGTACTTCAGGTTTGTTTTGTCCTTTCCATAATTGTCAGTAGTCACCTGCCTTCCAGTCAGTGAAGTCCATGGGTAGCCAGCAAGAGGTTTGGCAGTGAGAGGAGTGGCTGTGGCTCTCTTACTGCACTTGTACAATGTGGGCCATAGGATTTCACCTTACACAACTGAGATTTAATTGTTGTTTCATACCAGCATGCATACAGCAGCATGTACAACACCCCAGACCTTTCCTGTGTTGTTTCTTGCAGCAACTGTCTGATACTGGCTGTCTAATACTGGCAGTCATGTCCGGGCTCCGAGTGCCAACAGAAGCCTGGCAGCAACTTGCAGAGATTCTCTGCTTCCATTTTATGCTTCAGTTGAGATGAACCCTAAGGCTCATCTCCCTGAAAACCATGGGCCAGTTTCTGTGCAAGTCCATCTCTGCCAGTAGCAGAGCCAAGTAACCCAGTCTGCTGGAAATGTATTTGGAGAAAGCTGCCAGCTTCTCAAACTGGAGAGCATCAGCTTGCAGTTTAAGTGGTGCTGACATTTGCAGGAAGGCTTTCGTTCTGAGCCGTCAGATGTTAGCTAGTGTATGTAATTAACTTGCTATAATTTTGCTTCAGAGTGAAATATTCATTCAAAAGAGACTTGGGAAAAAAAAACCATCCTGAATGTTTTTAATGTCTGAGTTGCAAGTGATGCTGCAGAGAGCTAGGCATACATTTATTGTTAAAGAGATTAGTTTCATGGCAACTCCTGTTTGTTACCAGGGTACACACCAAGTCCCAAAGGCTTTAGAGTGTCCATCACTTCTTGGGTCTTGTGAATAATCCAGCTATAAAACCCCACTGATGTACAGTAACAGTGGAGACAGACAACAGTATGACAATGCCATAGCCTGAGATGATCTGGTTGTCTAACTATCCCAACAAGCAAACATAAAACTTGATTTTGCATACTGTTTATTCTAGAGTTGGGTAACACAGTTTGTGACCAGAGGAGAGGAGAGGGAATGTAGATGGAATGCCCCAGAGGAAATGCAAGAGAGAGACAGAGAAGTGATGAACTTAACAAAACCAAACCATAACCTGTAGCTTGGCAGAATCTTTGGTATTCTGCCTTCTGCTCAAATTAGTAAGAGAGTTGAGCATTTGCTGAGTAGAAACAGTTATAGAAGTTTAGAAGTAAAGTCATCCCATTTGATTCAGAGGCTGGAAGAGGGTATCACAGGTGGTTGCTATATCTAGTTCCTATTTACCTTCCCAGTATAAAGTTCACTGACCACTTCTGGTCTCCCTAAATCTCTAACGTGTTTTGATTCTAATGCTGCATCTCACAGAAGGAGTTTGAATAGAATAGAATAGAATTAACCAAGTTGGAAAAGACCTTTGAGATCATCAAGTCCAACCTGTCACCCAACACCATCTAATCAACTAAACCATGGCACCAAGTGCCTCATTCAGTCTCTTCTTTCCAAGGCTTGACCGTAATTGCTTCTTCTTGAAAATCATTCCAAGCACCAAAGTGTCCCTGTTGTGCTTCATCAAAGCTGAAACCAAGGGTTTGCCTCAGAGTTTGCAGGTTCAGTTTGCAAAGTTTACGAGCAGAAGGGACAGCTGCCTGCAAGATGTGTGTGCATGGAATGCAGGATCATAGAATCAATAAGGTTGGAAAAGACCTCAGAGATCATCAAGTCCAACCTGTCACCCAACACCTCAGGACTAACTAAACTATGGCTTCAGATGCCATATCCAATCCCCTCTTGAACACCTTCAGGTGTTCACCTGGGCACACCTCCCTGGGCAGCACATTCCAAGGGCCAATTACTCTTTCTGTGAAGAACTTTCTCCTCACCTTGGGCCTAAACCTCGCCTGGCACAGCTTGAGACTGTGTCCTCTTGTTCTGGTGCTGGCTGCCTGGGAGAAGAGACCAAGCCCCACCTGGCTACAACCTCCCTTCAGGTAGCTGTAGATGGCAATGAGGTCTCCCCTGAGCCTCCACTTCTCCAGGCTAAGCAACCCCAGCTCCCTCAGCCTCTCCTCACAGGGCTGTGCTCCAGACCTCTCCCCAGCCTCGTTGCCCTTCTCTGGACACGTTCACTATCTCAATGTCCTTCTTAAACTGAGGGGCCCAGAACTGGACACAGGACTCAAGGTGTGGCCTAACCAGTGCTGAGTACAGGGGCAGAATGACTTCCCTGCTCCTGCTGGCCACACTATTCCTAATGCAGGCCAGGATGCCATTGGCCTTCTTGGCCACCTGGGCACACTGCTGGCTCATGTTCAGGCGGCTGTCGATCAGCACCCCCAGGTCCCTCTCTGTTTGGGAGCTCTCAGCCACTCTGACCCCAGCCTGTAGCTCTGCATGGGGTTGCTGTGGCCAAAGTGCAGCACCTGGCACTTGGACTGGTTAAATGTCATCATGTTGGACTCTGCCCATCTGTCCAGCCTGTCAAGGTCCCTCTGCAGAGCTCTCCTACCTTCTAACAGATCAACTCCTGCCCCCACCTTTGTGTTATCTGCAAATTCACTGATGATGGACTCAATCCCCTCATCTAGATCATCAGTCAAGATATTGAACAGGCTGGGGCCCAGCACTGATTCCTGGGGGACACCACTAGTGCCTGGCTGCCAGCTGGATGTGGCACCATTTACCACCACTCTCTGGGCTTGGCCCTCCAGCCAGCTCCTAACCCAGCACAGAGTGCTCCTGTCCAAGCCACAGGCTGCCAGCTTGGCCAGGAGTTTGCTATGGGGGATGGTGTCAAAGGCCTTGCTGAAGTCCAGATAGGCTACAAAGTCCAGGTAGACTACATTCTATCTATTCTATTCTCTCACTAATTTCTACATACATTTTATTCCAAGAGTGTTAGAGAGTGAGGGGAAGACATCAGTTCATACTCCAACCACTGCTTGTTACCCTCCAAATCTGTGTTGAGATACACCTGCTCTGCCTCCAGCTGTTGTGCCACTGCTGAAATGGGGCATGTGGCAGAGGGCAATATAGCCAGAAAGTTGGCATCTCCCCTCCTCTTGCAGTCAGTGAATTGCAGAGCTGTCAGCAGCTTGGGGACAAAACTCCTTAGAGTGCAGAAATACTGAGCACCAGCTAATGCTCCATATCCCCATCGTGGTGTTTTTGTTAATCTCACTTCATAGATACTTCTGCTTTTAAACATGGGTCTAGTAGATGCTTCAGAGCACCTGCCTTATTAATGACTGCTTGTCTGCAGCAGTGATTTGTAAGCAGGCTGGTTACCACTTAGGATCTTTGTCTTAGGAAAATGACAGCTCCAATAGGAGTGACAGCACCGAGCCATCTTATGATTTAGACTTTGTTCTATGGCAGCAGAACCAGGAGTAGAAGTTCAGCAGCTCTTTGCCCATATTTCTTTATGTCAGAATGCCCTTTATTCTGATAAATACCTGGGGTGGATGAAAAACTCTTCATGCTGCCGTTTGTGGCAGGCTGCCTGCTTGCCTGTCCTTATTCTGCAGGTTTTACGGGGAGCCACAGACCTTCAGTTGGGAGCCTGCTGCTGTGACAAGAGGAGGCAGCTGGCACTTTGTGTTGCTGCAAGACTAATTCATATTATTCTCTTATAAGTCTTTAGTGATGTTATCTTGTTTGCCTCGGTGAATAAAATCTATGGTGCTGTGTGCTTGGTTTCTGGCTTCAAATGCGAGTCGAGTGCTCCTGGACAAATTCACCTCACGATGAAGAGAAAAGAGGTCTCACCAGAGTCTTAATAGTGACCTTCCAATACTTGAAGGGGGCCTACAAGAAGGATGGAGAGAGACTGTTTACAAAGGCCTGTAGTGATAGGACAAGAGCCAATGGCTTCAAACTAGAGAAGAGCAGATTTAGATTGGGTGTCAGGAACAAGTTCCTTACCGTGGGGGTGGTGGAACAGGTTGCCCAGGGATGTAGTTGAGGTCAAGGTGAGGCTCAGCCTGATCTGGTTGAGGATGCCCCTGCTTACTGCAGAGGGGGTTGGAGTAGATGACCTGTAGCAGTCCCTTCCAACCCAGACCATTCTGTGATTCTGTGAACTGTAGCTTTCATAGGGAAAGTGTTCCTGATGAGCTGGGCTCATAACTGGAACACAGCTGGAGTATGTGTAGATCTTGATCAAAAGCACTGTTTTTTTTCCCCTTCTCTTGCAGTGTCTTGCACAGCCAGCCACTTGCAGGAGAAGGAATTCTTCAGCCCTTCCTTTCCAAACACCTTGGACTACTCGCTGCCCTTCAACTCCCTTCACCTGCCTGTTTCAGCGAACAGAAGCTCCTAGGAGGAGGATGAGGCAGCTACGAGGAAAACCCAAAAAAGAAACCTCCAAAGACAAAAAGGAGAGGAAGCAGGCGATGCAGGAGGCCCGGCAGCAGATCACCACCGTGGTGCTTCCCACGCTGGCTGTCGTAGTACTGCTGATTGTCCTATTTGTTTACGTAGCAACTCGTCCAAATACAACCGAATGATGCAGCTTCCCAGACTCTCTGGCTTTGGGGGTGTTGGTCATTTTACCAAGAGCCAAAAGGAACTCTCCTCTGCCACTCTTTCAGTGTTTTACAAAGGAACTCGCTGGCCTTTTCAGTCTTTCCTCCTGGTTAAGGTCCCACAGATTCTCTTTAGGAACGTAACATAAAGCGCATTGGTGACGGTGCCAGCGCGGTTCGTGGTGCGGTTCTTGTGCCTTTCAGACTTTTAAAACAGTGGGGTTTTTTTTCCTTAAGTCTGTTTGAAGCTCTATATTGTCAGAGGAAATGGTGTTCTGCTATAAATTTGTTTAAGAAAAAATAATAAATGTGAAACCCCAGCTTTCAGCTTTTCTCGCTGTCACAGGTGGTGTTGCTCCCATGAGCTTGAGCACTGTGTCCAGTTCTGGGCCCCTCAGTTTAGGAAAGATGTTGAGTTGCTGGAAGGTGTCCAGAGAAGGGCAACAAAGCTGGGGAGGGGTTTGGAGCACAGCCCTGTGAGGAGAGGCTGAGAGAGCTGGGGTTGCATAGCCTGGAGAAGAGGAGGCTCAGGGGAGACCTTATTGCTGTCTACAACTACCTGAAGGGAGGTTGTAGCCAGGTGGGGGTTGGTCTCTTCTCCCAGGCAACCAGCAGCAGAACAAGAGGACACAGTCTCAAGCTGCACCAGGGGAGGTTTAGGCTGGATGTTAGGAAGGAGTTCTTCCCAGAAAGAAGAATGTCCATTGGAATGTGCTGCCCAGGGAGGTGGTGGAGTCACCATCACTGGAGGTGTTTAGGAAGAGACTGGATGGGGTGCTTGGTGCCATGGTTTAGTTGATGAGATGGTGCTGGGTGATTATTGGACTCGATGCTGTCGAAGGTCTTTTCCAACCTGGTTACTTCCATATTCTGCATCCTGTAAGAGCTCTTCTATGTCTCTTTCAAAACTTCCAAAGAAGTCCATTTCTGTCTTTGTACTTAATGTCCCATGAAGTGCTTTTGATTCAGAAAGGATATATTTATTTTTTGAACAAAAGAGAGAAGTCTTTCACGGAAACTTCAGATTATTTTGGGGAAAAATAAAGAGGAAAAATAAGCAGTGATTTCTTGTGAGAGCCAACCTTGTGTAATAATTTGTTTTTCATTAAAGCACTCTGGAGTTCACTCTAAACCCTTGCTGCTGTGAGATGCCAGCGTGCAAAGTGAATGCTTTGGGATCCGCCGGAAGGAAACGGAAGCAGGGGAGGGAGATTCTACCCAGTATATGGTGGAGTAACTAATAGCAAAGGACATAAACACATATAGTTGTTTATCTGAATGTTAACTATTTAAATCTGTATCAGTGGCAATAAATCAGTGATTTTTGGATACTGCCCTTGATTCATTGTTTGATTGATACTTTTTTTCCTTTTAAGGAAAGGTAACATTTTGTGTAATTTAGTTCTCCCATCTGTTTGCTGAAGTGAGCTGATGTTTTGGGCCTTTTAAGTCTGGAGAGGAGAGGGCTGAGGGAGGGATTTAATAAAAGTATATATGCTCTGTAGCATCTTCATGCTCTTTAACTGTATGCTTATCTTTATTGATGATCTGGATGAGGGCATTGAGTCCATCATCAGTACATTTGCGGACGACACCAAGCTGGGGGCAGGAGTTGATCTGCTGGAGGGCAGAGAGGCTTTGCAGAGGGACCTCGACAGGCTGGACAGATGGGCAGAGGCCAAGGGCATGAGATTGAACACATCCAAGTGCCGGGTTCTGCACATTGGCCACTGCAACCCCATGCAGTGCTACAGGCTGGGGTCAGAGTGGCTGGAGAGCGGCCAGGCAGAGAGGGACCTGGGGGTACTGCTTGATGGTAGGTTGAACACGAACCAGCAGTGTGCCCAGGTGGACAAGAAGGCCAATGGCATCCTGGCCTGCATCAGGAACAGTGTGGCCAGCAGGAGCAGGGAGGTCATTCTGCCCCTGTACTCAGCACTGGTTAGGCCACACCTCGAGTCCTGTGTCCAGTTCTGGGCCCCTCAGTTTAGGAAGGAGGTTGACTTGCTGGAACATGTCCAGAGAAGGGCAACAAAGCTGGGGAGGGGTTTGGAACCCAAGCCCTACGAGGAGAGGCTGAGGGAGCTGGGGTTGCTTAGCCTGGAGAGGAGGAGGCTCAGAGGAGACCTTACTGCTCTCTACAGCTACCTGAAGGGAGGTTGTAGACAGGCAGATGTTGGTCTCTTCTCCCAAGTGGCTAGCACTAGACCAAGGGGACACACTCTCAAGCTGTGCCAGGGGAGGTTTAGGCTGGAGGTTAGGAAGAAATTCTAGCCTAGTGGGGGGGGGGAAGTGGGGGGAGAAAGCCCTGAAGGTTTTGGGTATACCCTCAGGTGGGGAGAAGGGAAGTGTTGGGAGGCCTTTGGGTGTGCTGTAGGGGACTCTGTATGCTCTGGGAATTCTTTTGTCACTGTGCTTGTAGCTCCTGTAAAACATTTGCTGCTTTTCCATTTGAACTTTCCATCACTTCTGCAACCCATTTGTGTGAGTGTCATTCTTTTGCCCCCCTCAGGGGCAAGAGTGGATCTGCCTGGCCTCAAACCAGGACACTAGGTTTGAACTATCCTGGCAAACTTAAGATGTTTTAGAAACATAAAAATAGCTGAAAACTAACAGGAAGGGTTTGGATGAAGTGGTAGGTTGGTTGCTTCCCCCCATAAGTTGCAGCAGAGTTGAGATATGTGCACAACAAACTGTGCAGACAAGATGGTCACTGTGGCATGTCTGGAAGAGTGGGAGCAGCAGTGACCAGCAGGAAGTCTGCTGCAGAAGCCCTGTGCTCACCAAGACCGACAATTATCTGCTTTGGTACTGAGAACTGCTCCCTTCAGCTGGAGAGATCTGAAGTGATGCATCTGTGAAAGTAATTGCTTAGTCTGTGTCATCTCCTAGCTGTTTCTCTTCTCCCAAGGCACCAAGTCCTTCTTGTACTGTTTTTATGTTACCCTCAGTCAGGGCTGGCTGCAGTGGAGTGCTCTCTGATAGTTTGCCCTTTTTGAAAGGAGGTGTTCAGCTGGAATAAAGTCACTGCCTCAGGAAGTGAGCCGAAGCGTGTGTAGTTTAAAGACGTGTGTTCTGCAGGGTTCTTGCTGTCTTGGGCGTCTGGAAGAGAAGCAAAGTTTCTGCTAACCTCTTCCATGGATTCCTCCTCTTCCTCATTTTGCATCTCTTCTTAACCAGAGCTTTCCTGGCCCTGCTCATTCTGTGATGCTTGCTGACAGCTCTAGCAAAGTCCTTGTGACTTTCCCATCTCCGTGTAACAGGTTTATTTCAGTCTGTTCCACCTGCAGGCCTTTTGTATCAGCCCAAGCAATAATTGCATAATTTGGAAAGCCTGTCCTGAAACTTGGGTGATTTTTACCCCTCCCCCACTTCATTTTCGGCAGGTGTTGAGTCAGTGAAGCACAGGAGCAGTTAACTGTCCGGTAACAACTGAACAGGCAAAGGTCAGTTGAGACAGCTAATTAAGATTACTTCTGTAATGGGAAGAGGAGGCTCAGGGGAGACCTTATTGCTGTCTACAACTACCTGAAGGGAGGCTGTAGGCAGGTGGGGGTTGGTCTCTTCTCCCAGGCAACCAGCACCAGAACAAGAGGACACAGTCTCAAGCTCTGCCAGGGGAGGTTTAGGCTGGATGTTAGGAAGAAATTCTTCATAGAGAGAGTGATTGGCCATTGGAATGGACTGCCTGGGGAGGTTGTGGAGTCACCATCATTGGAGGTGTTGAGGAGTTGACTTGATGGGGTGCTTGGTGCCATGGTTTAGTTGATTAGATGGTGTTGGATGATAGGTTGGACATGATGATCTCAAAGGTCTCTTCCAACCTGCTCCTATTCTATTCTATTCTATTCTATTCTATTCTATTCTATTCTATTCTATTCTATTCTATTCTATTCTATTCTATTCTATCCCTGATGCTTTTTCTTATGCCCTTCCTTTGTCTCTTGTCATCTGCAAATTCTTCAGGTCACAGTGATAATCTTTTCAGAGTGGAATGTTTATTAGTGTGAACCTATCGCTTATGTCAGCTCCCTGAAATGTGCAATTTTACTGTGTGCTAATTGAGGGGAAGAGAGTGTTACACATTCTGAATCGTTCCTCACACAGAAGTTGGAATTGATTTCACAGTTTGACTCTTAGGGAGAAAAAAGAATGCTTTATTCTCCAGTATACAAGGAAGTTGCATTCTGACATAGAATAGAATAGGATAGGATAGGATAGGATAGGATAGGATAGGATAGGATAGAATGGAATAGAATAGAATAGAATAGAATAGAATAGAATAGAATAGAATAGAATAGAATAGACCAGGTTGGAAGAGACCTTCAAGATCATCGCATCCAGCCTATCATCCAACACCACCTAATCAACTAAACCATGGCACTGAGCACCTCATCAAGTCTCCTCCTAAACACCTCCAATGATGGTGACTCCACCACTTCCCTGGGCAGCACATTCCAATGGCCAATCTCTCTCTCTATGAAGAATTTCTTCCTAACATCCAGCCTGAACCTCCCCTGGTGCAGCTTGAGACTGTGTCCTCTTGTTCTGGTGCTGGTTGCCTGGAAGAAGAGACCAACCCTCACCTGGCTACAACCTCCCTTCAGGTACTTGTAGACAGCAATAAGGTCTCCCCTGAGCCTCCTCGTCTCCAGGCTAAGCAACCCCAGCTCCCTCAGCCTCTCTTCATAGGGCTTCACAGGGCATCTTCTACCCAATCCCCTTTTACTGGTATGGGATGTGAGAATGCACACTTGGAAAAATGGTGTGAAGCCTCTGTAGACAGGAACTGTCCAAAAAATCACTGGGAAATAGTAGGGAGGTAAATTAATGGCAGTTGCCCAAATGCCAGCTCCTGTGAACTTCTCAGCTGAAGGTGTGACCGCGTCTCTGGTTTTTCAACTGTATGTATTACTCCAACTGTCAGCTGCCTTAACAAATGTTTTAGCAATGGAGTTTCAAACCTTTTCCCAGCACACAATAGCTTGTGGGCAAAACTGAATGATTTATTATGAGCATTTTACCAGAAAACTCATGCTGAGATTCTTCTTCAGCAGTGTCTTATGATACAGTCTCCAGGAGTGCTCATTATCAGGTGAAGTCATTAACAACCTGCCGTTGCCTTCTGACAAGTTACAGAAGCCATTTTTATAACCAGTTTTTTTTCAAAGCATAAATCACATCTGAGTCAAATAAAGATAAGGTTTGAAAGGAGTTTTATAAATGTCTTCAAAGTGCAAAGAAAATAAAGGCATTGTGTAGAGTATCCTTGCAAAGGGTAAATGCCTGTCTGAGTTAGATGTGGCCCCAGCTCTCAAGCATCGGCTGAGAGAAGCCAGCAACGCTGCCTGTGGTCTGAAGGAAGAGCTACACTTTACTATGCTTTCAGAGCTATAGAATCATAGAGTCAATAAGTCTGGAAAAGACCTCAGAGACCATCAAGTCCAACCTGTCACCTAACACCGCAGGACTAACTTAACCATGGCTTCAAGTGCCACATCCAGTGCCCTCTTGTACACCTCCAGGGATGGTGACTCCACCACCTCCCTGGGCAGCACATTCCAAGGGCCTATTACACTTTCTGGGAAGAACTTTCTCCTCACCTTGAGACTAAACTTCCCCTGGTGCAACTTGAGACTGTGTCCTCTTGTTCTGGTGCTGGTTGCCTGGGAAAAGAGACCAACCCCCACCTGGCTACAACCTCCCTTCAGGTAGTTGTAGAGAGCAGTAAGGTCTCCCCTGAGCCTCCTCTTCTCCAGGCTAAACAACCCCAGCTCCATCAGCCTCTCCTCACAGGGCTGTGCTCGAGGCCTCTCCCCAGCTTCATTGCCCTTCTCTGGACACATTCAAGTGTCTCAATGTCCTTCTTAAACTGAGGGGCCCAGAACTGGATGCAGTACTCAAGGTGTGGCCTAACCAGTGCTGAGTGCAGGGCAGAATGACTTCCCTGCTCCTGCTGACCACACTATTTCTGATGCAGGCCAGGATGCCATTGGTCTTCTTGGCCACCTGGGCACAGTTTCAGAACTCAGAGAAACTGGCTCATGTTTCTCTGCTTCAATCCATCTACTCTTTACTTACTGACATCCTGGTGCTCAGAAAACAGCACTGTCGGATACATACAGCAGAGAAAAGGCACTGTGTTGTTTTCAGCCTGTTGAGGTTCTGTGCCCAGCTTGTCAGTCCACTGGTGGAAATTTAGGTGCAGTACCTTAAATTGCAGCCTACTTATGGATTTGAGAGTGACTGTGTGATCAAATAGTAACTTGGACACAGTGAACTTTGAGATCTGAGGACACAGGCTCAAGCTGCGCCAGGGGAACTTTAGGCTGGAGGTGAGGAGAAAGTTCTTCACCGAGAGAGTCATTTGCCATTGGAATGGGCTGCCTGGGGAGGTGGTGGAGTCACCATCCCTGGAGGGGTTCAAGAGGGGATTGGACGTGGCACTTGGTGCCATGGTTTAGTCATGAGGTCTGTGGTGACAGGTTGGACTTGATGATCTTTGAGGTCTCTTCCAACCTTGGTGATTCTGTGATTCTGTGATCTGAACTCTAGTGAGAAAAAAGGAACACACAGTTCCCACATTGGGTTGGCCAATTCAAATGAGTTGTACTATGAACAGTTGTCTAGCTGATTAGTTAGGGTTGGGTGATTGGTTGGACTTGATGATCTTGGTGGTCTCTTCCAACCTGGTGGATTGTGTGTGATTCTGTGTGTTTTTAACCTGGCATGTTCTCAGCAAGCTGCTATGCCTGGTAAGAAAAAACCTTCCCTAAGACAAGGTAGCTGGTGCAAAATCTAGTGGATAGGTGTTCTGCACAGAATTAAATGGAACAAAAAGTGACTGTGAATGATATAGAATCATAGAATGGTCTGAGTTGGAAGGGACTTCCAGAGGTCATCTAGTCCATCCTCCCCTGCAGTCAGCAGGGACATCCTCAACTAGATCAGGTTGCCCAGAGCCCTGTTGTGCCTCACTTTGAATATCTCCAGGGATTGGGCCCCAACCACCGCTCTGGGCAACCTGTTTCAGTGTTCCACTAACCTCATGGTAAAGAACTTGTTCCTAACATCCAATCTAAATCTGCTCTTCTCTGGTTTGAAGCCACTGCCCCTTGTCCTATCACTACAGGCCTTTGTAAACAGTCTCTCTCCATCCTTCTTGTAGGTCCCCTTCAGCTACTGGAAGGCTGCTATTAGGTCTCCCTGCAACCTCCTCTTCTCCAGGCTGAACAAACCCAGCTCCCTCAGCCTGTCTTAGTAGCAGAGGTGTTCCAACCCCCTGATCATCTTTGTGGCCCTCCTCTGGACCCACTCCATCAGGACCATATCCTTCCTGTATTGAGGGCTGCAGACTGGACACAGTACTCCAGGTGAGGTCTCACCAGAGCAAGTGGCAGAATCACCTCTCTGGATCTGCTGGCAGTGCATCTTTTGATGCAGCCCAGGATGTGATTTGCCTTCTGGGCTGCAAGCACACACTGACTGCTCATGTCCAGCTTCTCATCCATCAGTGCCCCCAAGTCCTTTTCCTCAGGGCTGCTCCGCATCCCCTAGTCTGTATTGATAGTGAGGATTGTTCTGGCCCAGGTGCAGAACCCTGCTCTTGCTCTTGTTGAACCTCCTGAGGTTCACCTGGGCCCACCCCTCCATCTTGTGCAGGTCCCTCTGGATGCCATCCCATCCCTCTGGTGTATCAACAGCACCACTCAGCTTGGTGTTATCTGTGAACTTGGTGCACTTGATCTCACTGTCTGTATCATTGATAACAATATTCAAGAGCTTAGGCACTGAGGTCACTGTCACTTGTGGCTGCATGGACACCAATGCATGTATAATTGGCTGTTGTAGGTTGTAAAGCCAGATGGGAATGTAATGCCATCACCATCCATATAATGCAGGGTAAGGACCAACTCCCAGTGTCCTCTGCCTCTCTCCAGCTTTGAGTCTCTGTGAGACCCACAGGCAGAAAGCAGCAGGACTGCATGGAGTTCAGCACCTACCTGAGCTGTGTAAATGGAAGTTCAGTGGCTGGCATGCCATGCCATAGATGGGAAGCCACTCGGGGCTCAGCTCATTAGGCCCGCTCTGCTGATGCCTTCTTTCATTCCCACTAATGGTGATTAGTTTCAAATTACCAAGTGGTGGGTTTGATTCTGTGTGCCATTGTAGTGCTGTTAAATCAGGAATTATACCAAATTACACTATGATGAAGCCAGAACAGAGACACTGGGGCATTAAGTACTTTCTCTGGTATCTCTGATCATAGCAGATTTATTAGCCTTCGACTGGGTAAGCTAAAACCATTGTTTAAGTCTACCCTTCAGAGAAGCAAGGAAGCTCTTGCCAGTGATGCCAAATGACAGGACAAGGGGCAATGGGTGGAAGCTGAGGCATAGGAAGTTCCATGGAAACAAGAGGAAACATTTTTTCACTGTGAGGGTGACAGAACACCGGAACAGGCTGCCCAGGGGGGTTGTGGAGTCTCCCTCTCTGGAGATACTCAAAACCCGCCTGGATGTGTTCTTGTGTGACGTGGTATAGGTGATCCAGCTCTGGCAGGGGGGGTGGACTGGATGATTTCTCGAGGTCCCTTCCAGCCCCTAACATGCTGTGATTCTCCGAAGCTATTCCATTGTCCCTTTTTGTCTTCACCTGGCATTGTGTTTTGCTGCTGTGGTTTACATTCCTCTCTGCATGGTTTAGAGTACCCATGTCTGACACTCTCCCATTCTTACACTCCTAAATTTCCCATACAAAAATGAAGAGAGTAAGAAATGGTAGGAAGAAAATGTGCTAAACACCCAACTTTCACGTGACTCCCTTTGAACCGTTCCTGGTCAGTTGCTGTCGTTTCACTCACGGCCCTGTGAGAGTAAGTTCTGGGAAGTGAATAGAAGAGGCAATGGTTTCAAACTGGAGCAGGGTAGATTTAGGTTAGACATAATGTGCTGCTCAGGGAGGTGGTGGAGTCAGTGGCCTGGAGGTGTTCAAGAGGGGATTGGAGGTGGCACTTGAAGCCATGGTTTAGTTAGTCCTGAGGTGTTGGGTGATAGGTTGGACTTGATGATCTCTGAGGTCTCTTCCAACCTTATTGATCCTGTGATTCTGTAAGGAAGAAGTTCTTTGTACTGGGGCAATGAAATACTGGAACACATATGCTGCCCAGGGAGGTGTTGGAGTCACCATCACTGGAATTGTTTAAAAAGAGACTGGGTGAGGCACTTAGTGCCGTGGTTTAGTTAATTAGATGGTGTTGGGTGATGGGTTGGACCTGATGATCTCAAAGGTCTTTTCCAACCTGGTTAATTCTGTGTTCTGTATTCTATTATGAGATGTGGTGGAGGCCCCATCCCTGGAGACATTCAAGGTTGAACTTGATGGGGCCCTGAGCAACCTGATGTAGATGGAGATGTCCCTGCTCACTGCAGGGGGCTGGACAAGATGATCTTCAGGCGTCCCTTCCAAGCTTGATGCATTTTGTGATTCCATGAATTGGACAGGAATGGTTTGGCAGAACTATTCCAGATGAAACGTGTTGGCAACTGTGTGTACATGACCTCTGTTTTTCCTTCACTGAAAATGCTGGTGGCAACCTGCACCATTAGTCCTTTTATTTAAAACAAGTCTTTCAGCTGGGAGCCAAAAACCTGCTTTGCAGTAAAGCTTTGAAAATTCAATCATAAAAGAAATCCAGCAGCTTGCAAGAATTTTCCACTGCCCAAAGTAGAACAGAAATTTTCTGTATGCTTTGGGTAATCTGTTCTGGGCCCCTCAGTTTAAGAAGGATAATGAGATGTTTGAATGTGTCCAGAGAAGGGCAATCAGGCTGGAGAGAGGTCTCGAGTGCAAGCCCTAAAAGGAGAGGCTGAGGGAGCTGGGGTTGTTTAGCCTGGAGAAGAGGAGGCTCAGGAGAGACCTTCTTGCTCTCTACAACTACCTGAAGGGAGGTTGCGGCCAGGTGGGGGTTGGTCTCTTTTCCCAGGCAACCACTAACAGAACAAGAGGACACAGTCTCAAGCTGCACCAGGGGAGGTTTAGGCTGGATGTTAGGAAGAAGTTCTTCGTAGAGAGAGAGATTGTCCATTGGAATGTGCTGCCCAGGGAGGTGGTGGAGTCACCATCACTGGAGGTGTTCAGAAGGGGGTTGGACGTGGCACTTGAAGCCATGGTTTGGTTAGTCCTGAGATGTTGGGTGACAGGTTGGACTTGATCTCTGAGGTCTTTTCCAACCTTATTGATTCTATGATTCCATGATTCTATGGTTCTATGATCTGAACACTGCACCTTGTCCTCTGAAAGGAACTTATGATTAATAATTCATTTTTCCATTCATATCCTTGGACTCTTCTGATTATTCCTGTTTTGATGATATACATACATCTCCAATCCCTGTTCACAAGGCATATACTGAGGTGTTTAGGAGGAGACTTGATGGGGTGCTTGGTGCCATGGTTTAGTTGATTAGATGGTGTTGGATGATGGGTTGGATGTGACTGATCTTGAAGGTCTCTTCCAACCTGGTCTCCTCTTCTCTTCTCTTTTCTTTTCTCTTCTCTTCTCTTCTCTTCTCTTCTCTTCTCTTCTCTTCTCTTCTCTTCTCTTCTCTTCTCTTCTCTTCTTCTTCTCTTCTCTTCTCTTCTCTTCTCTTCTCTTCTCTTCTCTTCTCTTCTCTTCTCTTCTTTCTCTTCTCCTTCTCTCTCTTCCTATTCTATCCTTTATTATTTCTGCTGTCCAGCTTTCTTTCAACAGTTTTCCATATAGCTTGAAATGTGGTACTTTTGTACAAACTATTTTTGCCATGATAACATCAGGGATATGCTTCTTGCTTCAGAAACCTCTCAGTCAAGTTCTACCTTTTAATGCTGCTCTTTGCTTGCACAGATATTTCCCAGCTTCTTTCTTCTTTGGTTTTTTCCAACCCCAAGATGCATCTCCCCTTAAATTGAGGACATATATATTTAGTTTGTTCAGATGTCCTTCCATCATCTTTTGATTCAGGCTTAGCTCCTCCAGCTGAGTCTAGTAATTTTCCTGAGTTTTTCTGTGGAAGGCTCTTTGATGTCCTCATTTTCCTTACTCCTTTTATTGCCAACTGAGCCAAACTGGTGTTTAACATCTCAGTGTTTTGCTTAACTGTGACGCAGGGCATTTTGTCTTCATGGAAATAGAGCTTCCAAAAACAATTTGCATTTTTTTGCTGTGGTCTTGAATATTAATGAGGCTCCTGTTACTCACAAACTGGAGCTGTTTGACAGTCTGGTTTTATTTTTATCCAGATTTTTTTCCAGGAAGTTGGCAACAGTATATGCTGGAAAGCAGTTCTTCAGTATCTCTTTCACTGAAATTGGTGGTTCATCAACACTGTCTGTAATTTCTGTTTCGCTTGCACAGCAACAGAATTCAGGATGAATTGCAAATAAAAGGAATCTCATCATGATGCATTTTTTTTTGGGGGGGGGGCACATGGAGTTGAATTGACTCTGCTCAGTTTTAGAATGTTTTCCTCTGTTGTGGAAAAACATAAAGAGTTTAGGCCCTTATCTCAGACTGACCACAAGTTGTCTGAAGTTAAAAGGTTTTCATCCCTGTTCCAGTGTAGAATCCTAGAATCAGTAAGGTTGGAAAAGACCTCAGAGATCATCAAGTCCAACCTATCACCCAACACCTCAGGACTGACTAAACCATGGCTTCAGGTGCCTTGAACACTTCCAGGGATAGTGACTCCACCACCTCCTTGGGCAGCACATTCCAATGGACAATCACTCTTTCTGGGAAGAACTTTCTCCTCGCCTCCAGCCTAAACTTCCCCTGGTGCAGCTTGAGACTGTGTCCTCTTATTCTGGTGCTGCTTGCCTGGGAGAAGAGACCAACCCCCACCTGGCTACAACCTCCCTTCAGGGAGTTGTAGATGGCAGTAAGATCTCCCCTGAGCCTCCTCTTCTCCAGGCTAAGCAACCCCAGCTCCCTCAGCCTCTCCTCACAGGGCTGTGCTCCAGACCTCTCCCAGCCTCGCTGCCCTTCTCTGGACTTGTTCAAGTGTAGTTGAACGATGAGCTAACACAGTACCAAAACATCAGTATCAAAACAGGAGCTTTCCAAGATAGCATTCAAAAATTGTACAGTGTTCATGTAAAGCATGAAAAGCACCTGAGATCAGGCTCTGCCCAAGGTGAAATCTGGAGATTTGGTAAAAGGAGCAATATGAGTGGCTTCAAAATATGAGCTTTGTCATAGAATCATAGAATAAGGAAAAGATCTCAGAGGTCATCAAGTCCAACCTATCACCCAACACCCCAGGACTAACTAAACCATGGCTTCAAGTGCCACATCCAGTCTCCTTTTGACCACCTCCCTGGGCAGCACATTCCAATGGCTAATTACTCTTTCTGTGAAGAACTTTCTCCTCACCTCGAGCCTGCTCTGTTCAGGTTCCTCTCACAGACCTGCATGGCTTAGAGCAGAAGAAAGAGCAAGCTCCAATTTCTCATTTCAACACTCCCAAAGGCTATTTCCATAGCCAAGAATAACCAGAGCATGGATAAGCTCTTTATACCAGGAGCTATGACGTGGTTAAAGCCCCCTGTTTTTCTTGTTCTGTGCAATCTAGAGAATTTCTACTGGCTGATTATACTTTCAAGGGAATCATTCAACATATTAGCCTGCTGTACATCATAGAATTGAAAGTGTCTTACTTAATTTATGCTGCTGCAACAGGGTCTCTCTTGCACACAATTTAATAATACAGTAAAGTAAGTCTTAAGTTATGGCTTGTATCAGGAACAGTGTTGCCTGCAGGAGAAGGGAAGTCATTCTGCCCTGTACTCAGCACTGGTCAGGCCACACCTTCAGTCCTGTGTCCAGTTCTGGACTCTTCAGTTTAGGACAGATGTTGAGTTGCTGGAACATGTCCAGAGAAGGGCAACAAAGCTGGGGAGGGGTTTGGAGCACAGCCCTGTGAGGAGAGGCTGAGGGAGCTGGGGTTGCTTAACCTGGAGAAGAGGAGGCTCAGGGGAGACCTTATTGCCATCTACAACTACCTGAAGGGAGGCTGTAGCCAGGAGGGGGTTGGTCTCTCCTCCCAGGCAAGCAGCACCAGAACAAGAGGACACAGTCTCAAGCTGCACCAGGGGAGGTTTAGGCTGGAGGTTAGGAAGAAGTTCTTCCCAGAAAGAGTGATTGTCCATTGGAATGTGCTGCCCAGGGAGGTGGTGGAGTCACCATCACTGGAGGTGTTTAGGAAGAGACTGGATGGGGTGCTTGGTGCCATGGTGTAATTGATTAGATGGTGTTTGGGTGATAGGTTGGACTTGATGATCTTGAAGGTCTTTTCTGACCTGGTTAATTCTGTTCTATTCTATTCTATAATACTCCTAAATCCATAGGATAGTGCTTATCTTATTGAAAGCTTGGGGTTAAAAATACATACTACTGGCACTGTGCCTAAATACATTAAGCAGCTAGTTGCAGATTTAGTTCCAAGAGACTCATGGCTGATTACTTGTTTTATTTTCTGGATTGTGTGATTGGCTTAAGTATGCCTGCTCTGCTGCATCCTGACATATTTGTGCAGAGTATTTTCAGAGTGTCTTTGCAGCTCTTCAAGGTGTGAATTTAAACGTTCCTCAAGCTCCCTGGTGTGTCTCTCTTCCTCCTGAAGCAGCTTTTCTGTTGTCGCAAGGAGGGACATCTCAGGGGAAGACTGAGCAACGAACAGAAAACCATGGTTAGTAAACCCAGCAATTACTAGAATGTGTTTTACATCATCAAATGTTAGATGTGAAAAAGCACCTTAATCTATAGCAGCTAATCTAACTCTCCAAGGAACCCTGAGTTTGGGCACGTATTTTCAAAGGCATTCGGCTGCTCAGGTAAGATGCTGTGAACATGATGTTTGAAGGTTGGACTTGATGATCTTAGAGGTCCTTTACAACCTTAATGATTCTATGAATATCTGTGATAATCACATCATTAGGATGTAGACTTGCCCTAAATAATGTGAGTATTCTTAGACAGAATCAAGCTGCTTCAGAACCTCCAAAATGTTTGGACCAGATAAAGGTTATGTTCATCACTTGTATTATTTAGACCAGGACAGAGGACAATAATCTTGTTTCTGGGATTACAGAGTATAACTAGTGTTGAGTACTGCTGATTGCCTCCTGTGATTTTAACTCTCTGCTTCTGTGATGTGATACTTGATGAGGAAAGGAACAAAAAACTATTCTTATTTTAGTACTCTCCACTTTGAGCCCTGGTATTCTGGAGAATGTACAAAATGCTGTTCCCTGCAAGCAGCTCACTGAAAAATCTTTTCATTTCATAAGCATTTAGTAGACCAAGACATAAACCATACCACAATTGCTCTTAAAACGATTGCCATGGGATGCAGTCATGTAAAGCAAAGGATATGAGTGAGTATTTGATGAATAGAATAGAATAGAGTAGAATGGAATGGAATGGAATGGAATGGAATGGAATGGAATGGAATGGAATGGAATGGAATGGAATAGAATTAACCAGGTTGGAAAAGACCTTCAAGATCATCAAGTCCAACCTGTCACCCAACACCATCTAATCAACTAAACCATGGCACTAAGTGCCCCATCCAGTCTCTACTTAAACACTTCCAGTGATGGTGACTCCACCACCTCCCTGGGCAGCACATTCCAATGGCCAGTCTCTCTTTCTGTGAAGAACTTCTTCCTAACATCCAGCCTAAACCTCCCCTGGTGCAGCTTGAGACTGTGTCCTCTTGTTCTGGTGCTGGTTGCCTGGAAGAAGAGACCAACCCCCACCTGGCTACAACCTCCCTTCAGGTAGTTGAAGATGGCAATAAGATCTCCCCTGAGCCTCCTCTTCTCCAGGCTATGCAACCCCAGCTCCCTCAGCCTCTCCTCACAGGGCTGTGTTCCAGACCCTTCCCCAGCTTTGTTGCCCTTCTCTGGACACCTTCCAGCAACTCAACTTCTTTCCTAAACTGAAGGGTCCAGAACTGGACACAGGACTCAAGGTGTGGCCTAACCAGTGCTGAGTCCAGGGGCAGAATGACCTCCCTGCTCCTGCTGGCCACACTGTTCCTGATGAAGGCCAGGATGCCGTTGGCCTTCTTGGCCACCTGGGCACACTGATGGCTCATGTTCAGCATACTATCAACCAGTACCCCCCAGGTCCCTTTCTGCCTGGATGGAACTTCACGAGAGTGGTGAAGCCCTGGAATGGGTTATCCAGGGAGGTGGTTGAGGCTCTGTCTCTGGAAGTGTTTAAGCCCAGGCTGGATGAGGCTCTGGCCAGCCTGATCTAGTGTAGGGTGTCCCGGCCTATGGCAGGGGGGTTGGAACTAGATGAGGCAACAAGGGCAACAAGGCTGGTGAGAGGCCTTGAGCACAAGCCCTATGAGGAGAGGCTGAGGGAGCTGGGATTGTTTAGCCTGGTGAAGAGAAGGATCAGAGGTGACCTCATTGCCCTCTACAACTACCTGAAAGGTGGTTGTAGACAGGAGGGGGTTGGTCTCTTCTCCCAGGCAACCAGCACCAGAACAAGAGGACACAGTCTCAAGCTGTGCCAGGGGAGGTTTAGACTCGAGGTGAGGAGGAAGTTCTTCACTGAGCGAGTCATTCGTCATTGGAATGGGCTGCCCAGGGAGGTGGTGGAGTCGCCGTCCCTGGAGGTGTTCAAGGGGAGATTGGACGTGGCACTTGGTGCCATGGTCTAGTTGTGAGGTCTGTTGGGACAGGTTGGACTTGATGATCCTTGGGGTCTCTTCCAACCTTGGTTATACTGTGATACTGTGATACTGTGATCCTTGTGGTCCCTTCCAACCCTGACTGATATTATTATACTATGAAGTTCTAATTATGTAAGCAGCAATTATTGTGGTTTTGTTTGTTTGGGGTTTTGGGTTTATTTTGGTTTTGCTAGTACTTCAGATGCATTCATTGGAATGCCTTTATCAAAAGAAATATGGCATAATTTCTCCTTTGCCTCAAGATATCGTGCTTGTTTAAATCCATTCACTGTTTCTTTGTGTAAATAAATGCAATTTTATGATATTTAACTGTGAAAAAAGTATTTGAGCTGTAGTACAGAGTGAGAGAAAGATAATTTGATGTCATTAGAATTGCATTGAGGAAGACTGGCATTTCTGCTCCTAATTAAACCATATGTTTGATAGATTTAATAACTGATTATCACTTTGGCATCTCGGTTGTTGTTTGTCCTGGATCGTACAAAGGAGAGTTTTCTCTGTCAGCACATCACATAGGAATGGTTTCCAATGATTTAAATATTCAAATGTTTTGTGGCAAGGGCCAATGCTGTTACACCTGTACAGTTTGATCCTAGGCTCCACTGCTTCAGAATGCAGTGTTGCCTATTTCCATGGCAATTAGAGGCAGGTTTGGGTCTTTGCTTTCAGCTTGGTTTAAAACTGCCCTACAGCAGCTGTTCAGGGCAAAATATACTGCCTAGAGAGATGCTTTAAGGCTCTGCTCTAATGCACTGTTTTATTTCAAACTCCTTGCAGCAGACTGTGAGATGAAATGCAGAGATTTCCTATAGGAAACCTCTTTTCTTTTCAAAGTACAGCAAGTAAGTGATAGCTGGAAATAAATTCTGAATGAAATACCATCCTTCTAGCCTGAGACAGGCTTTCTGATGTATAGGGCCCTGAAAAGGAAATGCACAGCAAAGCAGAATCTTCCTTTTCCCAGTCCCTTCAAATTAGTGTTTTATCAGGGCAGGAAAGTGACTTATTTTCCCGTGTGTGAATAAGGAATCCAAAGGTGCTGGCTCACTTGGTGCCACAACAGTCTTCCGTCAATCCCTGCACTAGCGGGGATGAGAAAGAATGTTGATCTTTCATAGTTGGAGAAAATCTGGAGGGAGACCATAGAATCATAGAATCAGTAAGGTTGGAAAAGACCTCAGAGATCATCAAGTCCAACCTGTCACCCAACACCTCAGGACTAACTAAACTGTGGCTTCAAGTGCCACGTCCAATACCCTCTTGAACACCTCCAGAGACAGTGATTCCACCACCTCCCTGGGCAGCACATTCCAATGGCCAATTACTCCTTCTGGGAAGAACTTTCTCCTCACCTCCAGCCTAAACTTCCCCTGGCGCAGCTTGAGACTGTGTCCTCTTGTTCTGGTGCTGGTTGCCTGGGAAAAGAGATCAACCCCCACCTGGCTGCAACCTCCTTTCTTAAATTGAGGGACCCAGAACTGGACACAGGACTCAAGGTGTGGCCTAACCAGTGCTGAGTACAGGGCAGAATGACTTCCCTGCTCCTGCTGGCCACACTGTTCCTGATGCAGGCCAGGATGCCATTGGCCTTCTTGTCCACCTGGGCACACTGCTGGCTCACATTCAGCCTACTGTCTACCAGTACCCCCAGGTCCCTTTCTGCCTGGCTGCTCTCCAGCCACTCCAAGCCCCAGCCTGTAGATCACCTGCCTTCTGGTATTTCTCAGAAGCACATGCATGACTTCCCATCCATAAATCACTGGTGTTTTCATATGAAGATTTCTTCCTGAGATTTTGAATGCCACAGCTACATGGACATTCATTCCTTCATAGGTTAGGTCACAAATCTGTCTTCTTGTGGATTTGGTGATATGAGTTTGCAGTACTACTGTGGAGTATTTGAAGAAGGCTTTTGTATAATGAAGAAGACATTAGGTTTCACAGTATCACAGTCAGAGTATCACAGTATCACTAAGGTTGGGAAGAGACTTCGAAGATCATCGAGTCCAACCTGTCACTACAGACCCCATGGCTAGACCATAGCACCAAGTGCCACGTCCAATCCCCCCCTTGAACACCTCCAGGGATGGTGACTCCACCACTTCCATGGGCAGCACATTCCAATGGCAAATCACTCTCTCAGTGAAGAACTTTCTCCTCACCTCGAGCCTAAACTTCCCCTGGTGCAGCTTGAGACTGTGTCCTCTTGTTCTGGTGCTAGTTGCTAGAGAGAAGAGGCCAACCCCCTCCTGGCTACAACCTCCCTTCAGGTAGTTGTAGAAAGCAATGAGGTCTCCCCTGAGCCTCCTCTTCTCCAGGCTAAACAACCCCAGCTCCCTCAGCCTCTCCTCACAGGGCTGTGCTCAAGGTGTGGCCTAACCAAAGCAGTGTACAGGGGCACAATGACCTCCCTGCTCCTGCTGGCCACACTATTCCTAATGCAGGCCAGGGTGCCGTTGGCCTTCTTGGCCATCTGGGCACACTGCTGGCTCATGTTCAGGCAGCTGTCGATCAGCACCCCCAGGTCCATCTCTGTTTGGCAGCTCCCCAGCCACTCTGACCCCAGGCTGTAGCTCTGCATGGGCTTGTTGTGGCCAAAGTGCAGCACCCAGCACTTGGACTTGTTGAATGTCATCCCATTGGACTCTGCCCATCTGTCCAGTCGGTCAACAGGTTTGGAGGCTTTACTTAAAGGATCACCATGTGTTTCACTTACTGAGTACCAGCTCTGAAGGCTGATTCAATCCTGAGCAAATAAAAGATTCCCAGCTAGAACTGTAAGGAACTGGGAAGATGTGAATCTGAAACACGAATTTAATAGGTACCATCACCTCAAGGGAAAAAGTCATAGTGTCCTTCTCCACATGGATGGCAGATCTACACCAGTGCTGGTCTGCAGAAATGTGCCATCAAGTTATGAGAGATTCTCAGAGATTTATTGTAACAATGGATGACTTGTCATTAGAAACATATTTGCCATCCTAATCAAATGATCTTTCCCAAATCCTGTAGTCCTGTGCTTGAGCTGGTACTCACTTGGAGGTGTTTTTATTTGAGAGACACTGTAAACTCCAAATGAGACATTTCTGAGGTGAGAGAACAACGTTTATCATTCCCTGCAGCTCCTTCCCTGGGGGTCAGGCTTTGCTGACTATCATTTTAGATAGGTCCCTAACACACTAGGTTTTATACACTTTGAGAGAAGCTTGAATCTAAACAGGTCTAAAAGGCAACATTTCTTGTTAGCAACTAAGATTTGCTCTCCGAGCCTTTTGGTCTGTTCTTTCACTCTGTCCTTTATTGGTTTTGCTTTCTGTGCCTGAGGAAGTAAAACCATAAAGAGACTGCTTTAATTCATGTCTCAGATGAGATTCATGGTCCCTAGTTCTGAATTTCTTTTCCTCAGAAAACACTTCTGTTACATCTTTCGGTTTTCTAGCTGGAGCTGGACAGAAATGAGTCCACTGGTAAAGCTTTCAACCTGACTCATTTGGGTAGTTAGGCAGCCAGGACTTCTCTTTTTCATTTCTGTAGTCAGTCAGTTCTTATTTCTTTGGTGTTTGTAAGGAGAATCATTTTTTGAATCATCATCTACTGAAGGAGTGCACCTGACAGAGAGGCATATTCCCACATATGTAATATGTGCCATTTGTGTCTTCTCAAGCATGAACCAACCAAAGTGCTTCAGAATTAACTCTGGATTGCTGAGAAGAAGCACTTCAGGAAACTAGGTCTCTTCTCTCTCATAGGCTGCCTAATTAATTTGTCTAATCTCTTTCTTGCTCTATAAGTTGCCCCAGCATTCTTGGATGTACCTGGAATGTGTCCAGAGAAGGGCAGCAAAGCTGGGGAGAGGCTGGAGCACAGCCCTGTGAGGAGAGGCTGAGAGAGCTGGGGTTGCTTAGCCTGGAGAAGAGGAGGCTCAGGGGAGACCTTCTTGCTCTCTACAACTACCTGAAGGGAGGTTGTGGCCAGGTGGGGGTTGGTCTCTTCTCCCAGGCAACCAGAACCAGAAGAAGAGGACACAGTCTCAAGCTGCACCAGGGGAAGTTTAGGCTGGATGTTAGGAAGTTCTTCATAGAGAGATTGTCCATTGGAATGTGCTGCCCAGGGAGGTGGTGGAGTCACCATCCCTGGAGGTGTTTAAAAAGAGACTGGATGGGATGCTTGGTGCCATGGTTTAGTTGATTAGCTGGCGCTGGGTGCTGGGTTGGACTTGATGATCTCAAAGGTCTTTTCCAACCTGATTAATTCTATTCTATTCTATTCTATTCTATTCTATTCTATTCTATTCTATTCTATTCTATTCTACCTTCACCAGAGCAGGAGGAAAGCTCTAACTTAATCTTTAGTGGTCAGACTATGACTGGTCAAATCACAGTGTTAAAGCCTTCTCACATTTAACTTCTTCCACTTTCCTGGAAAGTTCTAACACCAAGGCTAGAAATCAGGCTGGCTAATTTTAGTCCTTCTGAGTCTGAATTTGGGAGCTTCTGAGAGTAGTTTCCTCTAACCCTACACTGCAATACATCTTAGGCAGCAGGTACAGATGCCTGTCTTCAGCATGCTTCTGTCATGTCAGAAACCAAAACTGAGAGATGCCTAGGAGATTGCTAAGCAACATAGGAGGGCTCTTAGAGGGCCCAAGTACATAATCAGCTCGGTATCAGTAATACCTCAGAGTGAGAGGCATGGACTGCAGCATGCCTCACAGTAGGATTAAGACTGTCCAAATCAGTCCTAATAATGTTCAGTGGTAGAATTTCCACAACTTCATATTGCAATCTATTTATTAATCATTTTTTCATCCTTGATGTTAGAAAGTTTCCTAATGCCTTATCTACAGGTTCACTTTTGCTTGTCTTTCCAAGCCTTGAAAATAAGAATAGACAAGAAGAGAAACAGGAGAAGATATTTGTGACTAAAAGATCCAGACTGGGAAGGGCAACATACATAACTCCTTCCTCCAGCTGAAATGGAGAAATCTGTAGGAACTGGCAGTTCTGAAGCTGCAATAATCTTATTGGCTATTTTACATTTATCTGTTTGTTTGTTTGTTGGACATTGGACTGTCCTGTGGAACAGAGAACTTCCTAGAGTCTGGGAATGGATCAGAAAACCATTTTCTGAAGCAGTTAGTATCAAAAAGGGAGCACAGCCCAAAATACTGGTCAGAGAAAAAGTGTTTCCCTCAATTTGAAAGGCCTTGAAATGAGAATGTTTGGAGTTATGGGAACTCCCAGTGAATCCCATCTGACTTTTCTAATTTACCCTAGGGCAAGAGTGGTGCTCTCTACACTTGTAACCTCTAAATAAGAATGTGAAAGAACAGAGGTTCCAGTGGAATAGTTACTAAGATTCTCTGCAGACTCTGTACTAGGAAGAGAGATGTACATCTTTGTCTAAAGCCCTAGAGACTATTTTCTTTTTTTCCTTAAATAGCCACAGGGTAATTTTGGTAGGTATCAGGACATGACCTGCAGTTCTGATGTTTTCAATTGGTACTACAAATATTCCTCAGAAAAACAGTCCTTCAGAAGTCTTGACCATGCTGGAGGTTTCAGTTAGGTGAAACACCAGTCCTGAAAACTCTGTCAAAGAACTCCAGTTTGCAACATCACAGTGTCACAGTATCACCAAGGTTGGAAGAGACCTCAACGATCATCAAGTCCAACCTGGCACCACAGACATCATGACTAGACCATGGCACCAAGTGCCACGTCCAGTGCCCTCTTGAACACATCCAGGGATGGTGACTCCACCACCTCCCTGGGGAGCACATTCCAATGGCTAACAACTCTCTCAGTGAAGAACTTCCTCCTCACCTCAAGCCTAAACTTCCCTTGGTGCAGCTTGAGACTGTGTCCTCTTGTTCTGGTGCTAGTTGCTAGAGAGAAGAGGCCAACCCCTTCCTGGCCACAACCTCCCTTCAGGTAGTTGTAGAAAGCAATGAGGTCTCCCCTGAGCCTCCTCTTCTCCAGGCTAAGCAACCCCAGCTCCCTCAGCCTCTCCTCATAGGGCTGTGCTCAAGGCCACTCCCCAGCCTTTTAGCCCTTCTCTGGACACATTCAAGTGTCTCAATGTCCTTCCTAAACTGAGGGGCCCAGAACTGGACACAGGACTCAAGGTGTGGCCTAACCAGTTCTGAGTACAGGGGCACAATGACTTCCCTGCTCCTGCTGGCCACACTATTCCTAATGCAGGCCAGGATGCCATTGGCCTTCTTGGCCACCTCGGCACACTGTTTGGGAGCTCTCAGCCACTCTGACCCCAGGCTGTAGCTCTGCCTGGGGTTGCTGTGGCCAAAGTGCAGCACCTGGCACTTGGACTTGTTGAATGCCATCCCGTTGGACTCTGCCCATCTGTCCAGTCAGTCGAGGTTCCTCTGCAGAGCCCTTCTGTCCTCTCACTGACCAACATCTGCTCCCAACTTGGTGTCATCTGCAAATTTGCTGATGACTGTCTCAATCCCCTCCAGATCATCAATGAAGGCATTAAAGAGGATGGGCCCCGGCACTGATCCCTGGGGCACACCACTGGTGCCTGGCCTCCAGCTGGATGTGGCACCATTCACCACCACTCTCTGGGCTCAGCCTCCAGCCAGTTCCTAACCCAGTGCAGAGTGTTGCTGTCCAAGCCATGAGCTGACAGCTTAGCCAGCAGTTTGCTGTGGGGGAGGGTGTCAAAGGCCTTGCTTAAGTCCAGGTAGTCCACATCCATAGGCCTCCCCAACATATTGTATGGTTTCCCCTCCTCCTTTCTCCTTGATGCAGTGGCTTTACATCTGAACACAGAACTCTAGAGGACAGACTGCTGAATCAGCTCTGCAGTACAGCTGTGGTATCCAATGTTGCTCCAAGTGATAATTTCATTTTGACAATCTTCTGAACTTGTCCCTGCTTCAATGCCACTTATTTGGACTTAGGCTCTCTACAAGAAATTATCCCTTGTTTAATAGTTTCATTATGTACTTTGCCCACACACCAGCTGGAAAGTGTTTTCCTTATAATCTAGTCAACTCTCTTGGCATCAACCTTGTCCTGAGTGCCAGCTGGGGAATAGTTTCTCTGCAGCTTGCAAAAGTGCCTCAGAATGGATATTTTCCCTAGGCTGGAAACAGAAGCTTTGTGGTCTGCTGTCTCTGACGCTTCTGACAGAAGAGTGGAAAACTGATCTTTATCAGATTCTCCTGAAAATGTCCAAACTTCTTTCACAATTAGCAGTTTAAAGAGGAAAACTCTCAAACCATGTGTGGTGGGTTGGAAGGCAGATCCTCCCTTGCCTCCCACCAGGGCAAAAGACCCCGAGACTCACACAAACGGATTGCAGAGGTGATGGAAAGTTTAAATGGAAAAGCAGTGAATATTCTACAGAGAACCACAAGCACAGTGACAAAAGGAGATCCCAAAGCATACCCAGAAGCATCCCAACACTCCCCTCTCCCCACCTGATGGTACACCCAAAACCCCCAGGGCTCTTTCTTCCCCCCCTCCACTGTTAGGCTAATCTCAGCTGGCCAGATCTGAGATTGCCCTTCCCCCTTTTCCTCTTGGCATTAAGCCTAGCCAGGCCTAAAAGGCCTTGAGATAACTCCCCCTCCATTACCAGACAGGGAGCATCTCCCATGAGGGCAGTGAGGGAAGAAAGAGGAAGTGTAGGACTTTGCAGATGGATTTATAGGGAGCAGGACATTATGGGAATGAAATAAACAGCCTCCTGTGTCCACCCACTGGGCTGGGCACCCAGAGCACCAAAGGTGTATCTTGTGTGACAGCAGCAGAAAGCACCAGCCTAAACTACCACACCATGAGAACCCAAAAGCCATTTACTTACAATTCCTGTGAAGCATGAGAATATAAAACAGGCAGCAAGGTCAAAACCCCAGGACTATGTGGCTCTCCATGTTCCTGACTACTGGGACACAGCTTCTGGGACCACGATCAGAGGAGGACTGCACTGCAATCCCTGCTTCCCAGGCAGGTCATCGCTGTGGTGCTCCTTTATTAACAGTGAGATTCTGGACTATGGGGACAGTTTTCCAGCAGCCATGCCTCTGATAGGAAAGGATGTGTGCACATTACTGTGGGCTCTAATGCAGATTTAACAAATAACAGAAGATATTTAAGTGGGAGGATAAAGCTCAAGTTTATGGAGAGATCTAAACTCAAAGAACTATGGAGAGTTTTCCCTAAGAAGTTGCTCTAGGCAAAGTGGGATTTATCCCAGGATGCTGCATTGTTACTCTTTCCATTTCTGGGGAGGGGTTTGGAGCACAAGCCCTATGAGGAGAGGCTGAGGGAGCTGGGGTTGCTTAGCCTGGAGAAGAGGAGGCTCAGGGGAGACCTCATTGCTCTCTACAACTCCCTGAAGGGAGGTTGTAGCCAGGTGGGGATTGGTCTCTTCTCCCAGACAACCATCACCAGAACAAGAGGACACAGTCTCAAGCTGCACCAGGGGAGGTTTAGGCTGTATGTTAGGAAGAAGTTCTTCACAGAAAGAGTGATTGGCCATTGGAATGTGGTACCCAGGGAGGTGGTGGAGTTGAAAGAATTATGCACAAAGAAGTATCCAGAGACTGGATGAGGCACTTAGTGCCATAGTTTAGTTGATTAGATGGTGTTGGGTGATAGGTTGGACTTGATGATCTCAAAGGTCTTTTCCAACCTGGTTAATCCTATTCTATTTCTAAGTGATTACAGCAGCTATCATTTCTGTTCCTTTTCAGATGCAATAGCTAATACACAGCAAATAGTTGCTGCAATTCCTCTAATTTCATCCATCAGCTGAATGCAGTGGAAACTTGATTTGTCTTACAGCACTTAAGCAGCAAGTTTACAGGCATTATGGAAATACACTTAAAGCAGAGTGCTCTTACAGAAGGCAACATGAAGCAGTGCCCCAATATAGAAAGCAATGAGCTAAAATGCAGAAGTCTCTCTCACAGATGTATAATGGGAGGTAATTATCCCCATGGTTATTAGGGTAGAGGTATGGCCCAGTAGGGGATGTTTAATTTCCAGGAAAAGTGCATTCATGTTAGGGAAAGGTACTGCAACCCCATGCAGTGCTACAGGCTGGGGTCAGAGTGGCTGGAGAGTGGCCAGGCAGAGAGGGACCTGGGGGTGCTGGTTGATTGTAGGCTGAACATGAGCCTGCAGTGTGCCCAGGCAGCCAGGAGGGCCGATGGCATCCTGGCCTGCATCAGGAACAGCGTGGCCAGCAGGAGCAGGGAGGTCATTCTGCCCCTGTACACTGCACTGGTTAGGCCACACCTTGAGTACTGCATCCAGTTCTGGGCCCCTCAGTTTAGGAAGGAGGTTGACTTGCTGGAGCGTGTCCAGCAACAACATCGGTGAGGGGCTTGGAACACAAGCCCTATGAGGAGAGACTGAGGGAGCTGGGGTTGCTGAGCCTGGAGATGAGGAGACTCAGGGGTGACCTTCTTGCTCTCTACAACTACCTGAAAGGAGGTTGTAGGCAGGCAGAGGTTGGTCTCTTCTCCCAGGCAGCCAGTACCAGAACAAGAGGACACAGTCTCAAGCTGCACCAGGGGAGGTTTAGGCTGGAGGTGAGGATGAAGTTTTACACAGAAAGAGTAATTGCCCATTGGAATGGGCTGCTTGGGGAGGTGGTGGAGTCACCATCACTGGATGTTCAGGAGGAGACTTGATGGGGCGCTTGATGCCATGGTTTAGTTGATTAGGTGGTGTTGGGTGATAGGTTGGACACAATGATCTTGAAGGTCTCTTCCAACCTGCTCTATTCTACTCTACTCTATTCTATTCTATTCTATTCTATTCTATTCTATTCTATTCTATTCTATTCTATTCCATTCCATTCCATTCCATTCCATTCTATTCTATTTCCATTTTTGCTGGACCAGCACTGTCTGAATAAAAAAGATAACGGGGGTGATCCAATTTTTGGCTCCTCCAGGGCTGCATTCAGTCCACAGACAAATTGTTGAACACAGATTTTGTTATAGGGAAATAGTTACTTACTGAGAATTTGAGGTCTTCCACATTGCAAGCAGGGCTCAGTAATCTGCCTGTTCTGCCCTGCTCAGGAAACAGCTTGCCTAAGCCCAAAGGATGCCGCACTGGTGCTGATGGAGGTTTATCTTCTACTCTTTTTTCATGACCTCTGTGGAGTGTATGAGAAGATAAAGTGCTTTCACTTTTTGAACCACTGCTATTGCCTTGGAAATATAAAGCAGCACTAGAGTTTCCACTGGCTGTGAATGCAGCAGTCTGTTGCTGTGCCATTTCCTCTGTGTTTTGCGTTTGGAAAGTTCTAAAAGACAAAAAAATAAATACATCAAAAGTATGGAAACCTGTCAAAACTAAGCTGGCACAGCACAGACAAGGCTTGGGGGCTTGGGATTTTAGTTGTGCAATTATAATTACTTATCTATTCATATGGAATGGATTGGAATGGAATGGATTGGAATAGAGTAGAATAGGATGGAATAGAATAGAATAGAATAGAATAGAATAGAATAGAATAGAATAGAATAGAACAGAATAGAATAGGATAGAATAGAATAGATAGAGTAGAATAGAACAGGATAGAATAGGATAGGATAGAATAGAATAGAATAGAATAGAATAGAATAGAATAGAATAGAGTAGAATAGAATAGAATTAACCATGTTGGAAGAGACCTTTGAGATCGAGTCCAACCTATCACCCAACACCATCTAATCAATTAAACCATGGCACCAAGCACCCCATCAAGTCTCTTACTGAACACCTCCAGTGATGGAGACTCCACCACCTCCCTGGGCAGCACATTCCAATGGCTAATCATTCTTTCTATGAAGAACTTCTTCCAAACATCCAGCCTAAACCTCCCCTGGCACAGCTTGAGACTGTGTCCTCTTGTTCTGATTCTGGTTGCCTGGGAGAAGAGACCAACCCCCTCCTGGCTACAACCTCCCTTCAGGTAGTTGTAGACAGCTTATGGGCCTGGGATTAAACATTACCAAATTGCAGCAATTCAGCAACTTTCCACTGAAGTCAGTGTCAGAGTGCGCATTCTCTGCTTCAGCTGTGACTTAAATCACACTCATTTAAGCTCTTTCCCTGGAGCTTAAGTTGAGAAAACTTGACATGTAATTGTGTCAGGAGAGGAGCTATAGCAGAAATTGGCTTCAGGTACTAAAGATACCGTGGTGGGTTGAAATTTCCCTCCCCAGCATTAACTTTGCCAGACCAACTCAGTTAGAAGCAAATGAAGCTGTACTTACAAGCAAAATCTACACTCCACAATGGAATGCAATGAATGTGTACAAAATAGACAGGAGTTACAATATTATACAGGTATTTGCAATTAATTAATAGCACAAGGACCCCCCTGGCCAAGGACCAGGGGAAGCTACTAGCTTCTCCCTCCTTGCCTCTCACCTTATCCCCCCCGTATGAAAGGGACAAGAGAAAGAAGCAGAGAAGTTAGTCTTAGCCAAAGCCAACAAAAGCATGCAGATGATCTGTCCCAAGTGAAGCAAAACCAGCCAGAGATCAGAGGAGAAGAAGGAAGAATTGTTATGGTACAGCTCCTCTTATTCCAGATATTTACCCAATGAATTGGTTCAGAATAATCTTTTGCTTTCCTCTTCACACCCAATAGTGATTTGTTTATATTTTTCTACTTTTCTGCTCAAATCTATAACTAAATTTTATAGGCACAGCCTGAAACCACCACAGATGCCAATACTCTTAAGTGTTCATTACCCATCTTTTGCCCAAAGTTATCCTCCCTTCAGCTTTTCAGTGGAAGAAGCTATGCAAACACTCTCCAGCCATGTCTTGATAGCTTATAGTGTAATCAAAACTAGAGTGAATGTAGCCACACAAATAGAGGAAATGAGGTATTAAAGTGTAAGTGAGGTGAGAAACAAAGCCTGTAATTACTGGTTGCATAATTAGTCAATTTTGATCTAGTATCACCTTAAAGAACAGTCTTCAAGGAGCTTGAACTTAGAATAAATATTTAAATTAATAATAGTACAGGAATAGTTTTTTTCCTTGCATTTTTACTGCAACACCATTTTTACCACTGGTTTAATGATAACACATTGGAGATTAAGATAAGAAATATAGCCAGTTTTAAGTTTTGGGGTTTTTTTTTTTGTGATTGTGAAGTCTCCCTGGAGGCATGGGTTCCAACATGATGGCATTTAACAAGTCCAAGTGCTGAGTGCTGCACTTTCGTCATAACAACCCCATGCAGAGCTACAGGCTGGGGACAGCGTGGCTGGAGAGCAGCCAGGCAGAAAGGGAGCTTGGGGGTACTGGTTGACAGCAGCTGAACATGAGCCAGCAGTGTGCCCAAGTGGCCAAAGAAGCCAGTGGCATCCTGGCCTGTATCAGAATAGTGTGGCCAGTAGGAGCAGTGAGGTCATTCTCTCCCCTTACTCAGCACTGGTTAGGCCACACCTTGAGTCCTGTGTCCAGTTCTGGGCCCCTCAGTTTAAGAAGGATGTTGAGACACTTGAACATGTCCAGAGAAGGGCAATGAGGCTGGGGAGGGGTTTGGAGCACAGCCCTGTGAGGAGAGGCTGAGGGAGCTGGGGTTGCTTAACCTGGAGAAGAGGAGGCTCAGGGGAGGCCTTATTGCTCTCTACAGCTACCTGAAGGGAGGTTGTAGCCAGGTGGGGGCTGGTCTCTTCTCCCAGGCAACCAGCACCAGAACAAAAGGACACAGTCTGAAGCTGTACCAGGGGAAATTTAGGCTGGATGTTAGGAAGAAGTTCTTCCCAGAAAGAGTAATTGGCCATTGGAATGTGCTGCCCAGGGAGGTGGTGGAGTCACCATCCCTGGAGGTGCTCAAGAGGGGACTGGATGTGGCACTTGAAGCCACTTACTCCTCAGGTGTTGGGTTGGACTTGATAATCTCTGAGGTCTTTTCCAACCCTGTTGATTCTATGATTCTACGAACATGTTCTATGAACAGCACATGAAGTCTTCAAGCTTACAAAAGAATCTCCAAATATTTTATCATGATGTGCCATAACTCTTGTATCCCACTTGCAGTGATCAGAATGGGTGAAAAGTTACATATTTGTATTCAATTCTATTCCTGTCAAGCAAAACCTATTATGGTTAACAGCATCTTTAATAGAAGAAAGCTATTTTCCTCCCATTGAAAATACCTTCTTCTCCTCCTCACAGTCAACTGAGCAATTCTGAAACCATACTGATAAGACCAGAGAATTTGGAGAGTAGCTTGCTCAGATGTCTGCTGACTTAAAATTAATGTTCAGTTTAATCTTTACTTATATTATATACCAAAATATGCAAAAAAATAGAGTATTACATTTCTGTTACAGTATTTCTGACTGAGATATCAAATATCCATTCTACTTAGATCTGTGGTTTTGATAAAGTAGAAATTGTAGTCTTGGGATGGAATCACTATACTTAAACAATGTAGCTGTGTGTGGGTTGGTCTCTTCTCCCAGGCAAGCAGCACCAGAACAAGAGGACACAGTCTCAAGCTGTGCCAGGGGAGGTTTAGGCTGGATGTTAGGAAGAAGTTCTTCACAGAAGAGTGATTGGCCATTGGAATGTGCTGCCCAGGGAGGTGGTGGAGTCATCATCACTGGAGGTGTTTAGGAAGAGACTGGATGAGGGACTTGGTGCCATGGTTTAATTGATTAGATGGTGTTGGGTGATAGGTTGGACTCAATGATCTCAAAGGTCTTTTCCAACCTGGTCAATTCAATTCAATCTATTCTATTCTATTCTATTCTATTCTATTCTATTCTATTCTATTCTACTCTATTCTATTCTGACAATCTGAATGATACAGGAAAGCAAATTATAAGCATGATGCTGTAATATTGTTATGACTGTAATATTATTATACATTCTAACACAAAACTCACTGTGGCATGCACCAAACCTCTCAGTTTTCTAAATCCCTTAAAACTTTTACCTGTATGGGGGCAGAGTTTTCAGCTTTCTTTCATGTTTTGCTTTAAATAAATACATTGCTCTTTGGGCACAGGAGCATGTCTTTTTTTTGTTTCCCCCCCCTCACCTCCTCCTCCCCTGCTTTAAAGTCCATTCCATCTATTGTTTGGATGAAGGGCACAGTGGAAAAACTGCCACAACTGAAGATAGATGGCATGAATAATAAAATCACAGATAGTTTTTTGCCTTTTCATCTTGTGTTCTGACCTTTTTGGAAGTAATTTCCTCTGTAAACCCACAGTAAAGTCTATGTGATCTGTGTTCTTCCCCCTTCCCACCCTGAACTGCTTCTCTCTGTATTTAATAACAGTTATTACTGTTGTATTATAGCTTACTTCACTAAGACCAGAACTACTTTTGGTAGTTTTTAGACAGGAAAAACAGACACCACCCCAAACCCCCCAAGGATTTCTGTGAATAGATAAAGGAATGCAGGACAAAAGGTCTGTGAATAATCCCCATCCCTGCAGGTGCTCAAAAAGGATTTGGACGTGGCACTTGAAGCCGTGGTTTAGTTAGTCCTAAGGTGTTGGGTGATAGGTTGGACTTGATGATCTCTGAGGTCTTATTGATTCTATGATTCATTTTTTGAAGGAACTCCTCTTGCTACTGAATCCAGAGGATTGCTGGGACCGTTTGCTGCTTTGGAAAAAAACACAGCACTTACATTTAGGTGCTTTAATGAGAATACTGTGCCTTCACTTCAGGCAGCTTTCCCAGTTGGGGTTTAAATTTATGCCGGTTCAGTGATAAATAATATCTAAGAATGGAGTTGTAGCCTGAATACAAATGCAAAGATAGGCAAATACCTGCAAATTTGTAACAAAATGCCCATTTGTTAACACCAGCAATGCAAATACACCATAGCTGCAGTTAAATAGCTTATGCTTTCAGTGAGTTTACCGTCACAGGTTATTTAACATGTACTTCACCAAAATAGTATCACCGCTGACTTGGTGACACGTGGGACTAAAAGTGAAAGAACAATGTCCTGGCAAAGGGAATTTATATAGACAGGATTGATTTTTCCAGACTCATATATAAAATCAGCCTGGTCCCTATGTGATCAATGACTTCAGCGTTGCCAAATAAACACTTTTAACACATTCCGCTGCTGATGTACTTAGTCTTAGAGAAAGAAAGCAACAGGTCCTTAATGACCCAAGTGTCTTCAGGATTAGTGGTGGTGTGTTTATCTTGTGAGTGTAGCTGCTGGCTTGACTTTTCAAAATGGTAAAACAGTATTTTCCAGAAGAGATTGTGCTCTCTGCTTCCAATTTGTCTACTGCAATAACAGATACAGTGGTGATTATCGTTAAGAGTGTCTGATGTCCAAAGGGTAAGAAAAACCTCCTTAAGACAGACATGACACTGTCAAAACAGATCTTTTAAGAGACAGCTATAAGCATTCAGTAGAATAGAGTAGAATAGAATGGAATGGAATGGAATAGAATAGAATAGAATAGAATAGAATAGAATAGAATAGAGAATAGAATAGAACAGAACTGAATTGAATTGAATTGGAATTGAATTGGAATTGAATTGAATTGAATTGAATTGAATTGAATTGAATTGGAATTGAATTGAATTGAATTGAATTGAATTGAATTGAATTGAATGAATTGAATTGAATTGAATGGAATTGAATTGAATTGAATTGAATTGAATTGAATTGAATTGAATTGGAATTGAATTGAATTAACCAGATTGGAAAAGACCTTTGAGATCATTAAGTCCAACCTATCACCCAACTCCATCTAATCAACTAAACCACGGCACCAAGCACCCCATCCAGTCTCTTCCTAAACACCTCCAGTGATGGTGACTCCACCACCACCACCTCCATGGGCAGCCCATTCCAATGGGCCCAGCCTGTAGCTCTGCATGGGGATGTTGTGGCCAAAGTGCAGCACCTGGCACTTGGACTTGTTGAATGCCATCCCGTTGGACTCAGCCCATCTGTCCAGTTGGTCAAGGTCTCTCTGCAGAGCCCTTCTGCCCTCTAACTGACCAACATCTGCTCCCTCTTGTTCTAGTGCTGGTTGCCTGGGAGAAGAGACCAACCCCTACCTGTGAGGGGTATGCTCGGGACTTCTGTTAGCTGCTTCGTCTGTTAAGGGCTCCCGGGACTGCTTCTGTAAGTGGGACTTAGAGACTTTGTAATGCAAGGGATTCTATAATGCTATAATAAAGGACTTCTGGGAGGACTTCTGAGATTCTCTGCTCTCTGCATTTCTGGAATCTCATTGCTACACAGGAACAGGGTTCAGGACTTCATTCATCACCCAGTGGCACCTTGTTATAAGGAGCCTACAGCTCCCCCAGGCCTAGGTTGTGTCTATTTTAGCAAAAAGGTGCCACTCTCGCATATCTTACTTTGTAATATGCAGAAACTCACTGTGTACTACGAGAAAGAGGAATTCATGCTGCTTTCTGAACTGTCAGTGTAACTTCCTGCAGTTTCCTGTATTTTCTATAGAGGTCTCCTATCCGACTAATGACTGTGCCCATGCCTAGGATTCTAGGTGAGACATGCCTGGAAAATGTTATTTTGTTTTGTTTGGAAAGCATTTTTCCCCCCTCCCATTGTGCAAACCTCTCTAGGTTTCTGAGTGAAAACAGGAGGGGAAAAGACAAAAAGAAAAGCAAAAGTACAACTTCTGAAAATTACTATTTAAAACACATCCCCTCCTTCCCTGCCCTTCCACAAACACCATGTTTTCTATTTTTCTGCCATGAGTAAGAAGTCTCTTTGCCCTTTCTCCAGTGCCATAATTACCATGGAAACAGAACTGCAAATTAAACCAGAAATAACATGATTTACGCTCACAATAAAATAAAACATAGCCCAGAGTTTAAATCAATCAACATCAATTACCTGGTTTATCTGCATACATTGGAGGGATGAAAATGTCATTCTAGCTTTGTGAGAAAATCTTGAGGTAGTTCCCTGTTTCATAACAGAGAACTGACATTATAGTGAGAGGCCCAGTCTTAAAGTGACTGCCTAGCTGATGTGTATATAAAGCACATGGGGAATTTTCACATTGTTTGAAATCTGAGTGTGCATTTACTCAGCTAAACAGCTTTGCAGTTAGGGAATAAAATGCATGGTTTGGATCCTGAAAATCAGGCTCAATATCTTTGTTTCATCAGATTAATTAGAATAGTAATTTAAATTGTGTTCATTAGCGTAGTTGAGGCTTCTGTGGTGGGAAAGGGTAACTCTCCCAGGTTTCTCTCTCCCACTTTTGATGTGAATTGCTCTTCAACAGCTATGAAATCAAAATCTTTCATATTGTAGCATCACAGAATCATAGGATCAATAAGGTTGGAAAAGACCTCAGAGATCACCAAGTCCAACCTATCACCCAACACCTCATGACTCCTAAACCATAGCTTCAAGTGCCATGTCCAACCCTTCTTGAACACCTCCAGGGATGGTGACTCCACCACCTCCCTGGGCAGCACATTCCAAGGGCCAGTTACTCTTTCTGTGAAGAACTTTCTCCTCACCTTCAGCCTAAACTTCCTCTGGCACAGCTTGAGACTGTGTCCTCTTTTTCTGGTGCTGGTTGCCTGGGAGAAGAGACCAACCCCCACCTGGCTACAACCTCCTCATAGGACTTGTGCTCCAGACCTCTCCCCAGCCTTGTTGCCCTTCTCTGGACACATTCAAGTATTTCAATGTCCTTCTTAAACTGAGGGTCCCTGAACTGGACACAGGACTCAAGGTGTGGCCTAACCAGTGCTGAGTACAGGGGCAGAAGGACTTCCTTGCTCCTGCTGGCCACACCATTCCTGGTCAAGGCCAGGATGCCATCGGCCCTCCTGGCCACCTGGGCACACTGCTGGCTCATATTCAGCCTACGATCAATCAGTACCCCCAGGTACATCCAAGAATGCTGGGACAACTCCGACCCCAGCCTGTAGCACTGCATGGGGTTATTGTGGCCAAAGTGTAGCACCTGGCACTTGGACTTGTTGAATGCCATTCTGTTGGACTATGCCCATCTGTCCAGCCTGTCAGGGTCCCTCTGGAGAGCCCTTCTACCCTCTAACAGATCAACACCTGCTCCCAAGTTGGTGTAGTCTGCAAACTTACTGCAAACTACACCACTTTCCCTCCCTGTTACAAATGAATAAAATATTTAGATTCCTATGAATTTCTACTCTGCTGCACTGTGAAATATTGCTTAGTTTACTTTTTAGTTTCATTACTGCAATGCCATGATTATAACATGTCTGAACACAGGGAAATAAGAAGGAAATCAGCACTACAGTGTTTTCTGTGAGTCTGGGTATTTTTTAAGTCTCATTATTTTGCACTAACAAGGAGTGTATTGCAGTAATGATTTAATCAGGCAGTCTGAAATTATGTTGTTTGTTGCTTTTTTAAATCAGGTCACATAAGAACCCCAGAAGTAGACAAGGCATTAAAATACATTTAATGAAACTTCCAGCAAATGAAACTGGCAGGACATAAAGCTTTTCAGCAGGACTTGTGGTTCAACTTCTTATCAAGATAACCTCCTGTGGAGCAGTTTACCTCTCATGTTGGTTTTTAGATCCTTTCCTTGCCTTGTTTTTATTTGGCAGTAAAATACACTCTGCCCTGTTTTGTAAAACCTGCAACTAAGAATAACTTAAACAGCACAGAGAAACTTTTGTAAGTTGTTTTTCATGTGCCAAATACTAAAATAAGGATCAAACATTTCTGGGACTTCACTGATTGCCAAATTCAGTTAGCCACCCAGAAAAAGGTAGGAAATTCATAGAATCATAGAATAGTTTTGGTTGGAAAAGACCTTCAAGATCATCAAGTCCAACCATTAACTCTACCAAGTCTGATGCTAGACCATGTCCCTTCAGCACCACATCTCTGTGGCTTTTCAAAACCTCCAGGGACGAGAATTCAAACACTTCCCCCAGGAGCCTGTTCCACTGTTTAAAACCCTTCCAGTGAGTAAGTTTCATCTAATACTCAATTGAAGTCTCCTCTGGTGCAACTTGAGGACATTTCCTCTTGTCCCATCGCTTGTTAATAGAGCAAAGAGACCAACACCCACCTCACCATAACCTCCTTTCAGGGAGTTGTAGAGAGCAACAATGTCTACCCTCAGCCTCCTTTTCTTCGGGCTGAACAGCCCCAGTGCCCTCAGCTGCTCCTCACAAGACTTGCTTTCCAAACCCTTCACTAGCTTTGCTGTCCTCTTCTGGACCAGCTCCAGCACCTCAATGTATTCCTTGTAGTGAGGGTACTAAAACTGAACACTGCTGGTCACACTATTACTGATACAGGCCAGGATGCCACTGGCCTTGTTGGCCACATGCTGGCTCACAATCAGTCACATTCAGACCCAAAGCTGCATGTATTTTAGAAATTTATTCATGTATTAAATGCTGTGATCCATCAAATCATTTCCTAAACAATAAGCACAGCAAAGGGAATGCTCTTGTTATTGACTCAGAGGGTCAAGATCCTGAATATGAGCATTTAGTCCTTCAACAACTGCACTGCGTTCCTCTGTGCTATTTGGATAGGGATACACATGACAGTGATAGCAACCACAAATCTTCTTAACTTTCTGGCCAATTTGTTCACCCCAATAGGACACTAAAAAAAACAGCATTTTGTGGTTTTGCCTGTATCAGGATCCTCCAGACACTCATCCAGCTCTGCATAGGTAAGAATAGCGTAGCCCTTACATGCTCGCCACAGCACATTCTCAAACGCTTCAACTTTTGCCATGTGAACTAACCCAGATAGAAACCCCAGTTTGGCACCCATTCTTATATATATATATGTATACTTAATAGGTCTGATATTTATGTTGGTGGGAGTTCTGAATGAATAAAAACAGAAAAAAAGCTTGGCCAATTAGATGTTTCCAAGAAACTTAGAGGAAGTTTCACATATGTGTACAATCAAAGGCTTACCTCTCTTCCTTTTCTTGCATGTTTGGAGGGGTTTGGTAGATGTGCTCTGTTTCTCTGTATGTATCCATGTGACCAAGCATCGATGTGTCTGTGTCATTTTGTAGTTTAACATGACTGTTTTGTAACCCTACATTGTCATGCTCCAGTTCGTGAAGGCAAGCTGTGAAATCTCCATGTTCGTTGTTAGATAAATCTATACTCTGTGACAGGAGATAAAACCATCATTAAAGAGTTCCTTTTTTCCTCCCACAGTAAATGGATGTTCATTTTTTTAACAAACAAGACAAAAAAGCAAACACAAAAGCAGGTAAACCTTGAGGTAAAACAATGTTCTGTGCTACAGAAAGACACAGCTACCATATATAACTGTGCAGTACTTAGAGCAAACCAAGAGAAGTGCCTCCAGGAAAAAAACAAAACACTGTAGATAGATGGAAAAGAAGGGATAACAGCCTCTATAACACAATAAACCGAATTAAACTTTCTCAACAAACATGCATTCAAAATGTTGCTGTTGTAAATTCATCTCTTGCTTTGTAAAACTTGTGACATAAAAGCAACCATAACAGCTACAGCTGCAGACTGTATTGCTCCCTCCAGAAACAATTCCACCAAAAATACCATGAAAAATGATAGAAGTGCTTTACTATTCTAGATACAAGGTGTGTCTGCAGGCACAGTTTAATACTGTGTCAAGATACAGTCACCTTCAGTTTCAGAAGCAGTGAAGCCTCATAAGCACAGCGCTCTCCAGCTGTGTTACTACACTCGGCTTCTCCGTTGGACTAGCACACATGGTATACAAGTCAAAGCACTGCAAGTGTAAGCAGCATGAGCACCATGACCAGGGGCTAAAGAGGCACATTCACTATGGGAATCAAGAGGGGAAGATGGAGATTAGCTCTGGAAGTTGACTAGTCAGGACAACCTACTCCTTTTTTTGCCCTGTCACTTAGTCCATGAAGTTTATGCTGCTAATTTGGAACCTGAGCTAGCTAATTAGGAACTCTCTCTCTGCAGAATACTGCATAGTGCAAATACATTTGCAATAACTCTATTGTCATTAACAGAAAATTCCCCAAAGATTTATCAGATTACACACAGAAGACTAAAACATTACACATTCTATAAAGTTGTGCTTTCATGTGTTTCTAGATGTACCTTACTCTTTGGGACCCTGGTAATCAATGAGTAGTAAGGATTTGATTCTTCATATATTGCTAGCACAACTGGGTTCCTGTGCCTAAAAGCTTGTCTGTTCCTTTCATTAACTGGACTAATGTCATCTTGCCCTATAAACCTTGCATTGCTTAGCCAGTTTTAGGGGACATTTATGACCCAAGCTCACATAGAAGTGCCAGAAAGTATAAGAAAATTTAATATGTGCAAGGCTGAGGGGCAGAGATGCAGCTATGTCTCCTAAGTGGGGAGGAGTGGCAGAACAGAGCAAGGAAAGTGCTCAGTCACCCCACCACTAACAGCTCAAGAATCAGCAGTACAGTTATAATGGCATGAACCCCAGATCTCAGCTGGCACAGCTGCATAGCTTTGGAAGTTTAAACAATAACCCTGCCTGATGCATTACACAACACTGACCTAAGCTGGCACCAGTGTGAGTGGTTTGTGTAGTGCTCTACTGTAGGGTACAAACACATCCATAAAAGTCTCTCATCTCTGCAATATTAGCATCAAATACCTCACAGTCTTTAATGTTTAGATCCTCACAACACACTAGTAGAATAGGAAAGAATTACTTAACCCACAAACAACACTGATATGGGTACTGACTGTGGTGTGTCTAGTAAGTGGATTTTGCTGTTAAATTTAGCAAACACATTAAAGCTCTTCTCAGTCTTCGTGAAGAGTACTGCACTCTGCACTGGTTAGGCCACCTCTTGAGTACTGTGTCCAGTTCTGGGCCCCTCAATTTAAGAAGAATATTGAGACACTTGAATGTGTCCAGAGAAGGTCAATGAGGCTGGGGAGAGGTCTGGAGCACAAGCCCTGTGAGCAGAGGCTGAGGGAGCTGGGGTTGTTTAGCCTAGAGGAGGCTCCAGGGAGACCTTATTGCTCTCTACAACTACCTGAAAGGAGGTGGTAGCCAGGTGGGGGGTGATCTCTTCTCCCAGGCAACCAGCACCAGAACAAGAGGACACAGTCTCAAGCTGTGCCAGAGGAAGTTTAGGCTTGAAGTGAGGAGAAAGTTCTTCCCAGTAAGAGTGATTTGCCATTGGAATGTGCTGCCCAGGGGGGTGGTGGAGTCACTGTCTCTGGAGGTATTCAAAAAGGGATTGGACATGGCACTTGAAGCCGTGGTTTAGTTAGTCCTGAGGTGTTGGGTGATAGGTTGGACTTCATGATCTCTGAGGTCTTTTCCAACCTTATTGATTCTATGATTCTATGATTGTATGCTGTAGAGTAGGACTGCAGGCATGCACACATCCATCTGTGCTTCCACAATAATATATTATATATACACATACATAATAATACAGATGCATGGATAGGCAACATACCACAGATAGACATAAATGCTATTGTAAGGGTGTGGCAAAAAGTGACAGTCTTTAATGCATTTGTCAGTCTACAGTAAGACAACTGACAGGATAAAAATGCCCCTAGCATGTATTTACAAGCAACATCCCAGTGTTTTTTTTCTAGTGATAGATACAATAACTGCAGCTGTTCTGTAAGCAGAGGACATTTAGAAGCTTTTTGTGGAAGGCAGTGTGCATAATATTTATTACCTCCATATAAACTATAGTTCTGCATAACACTTGGCACACTTTTTATGAATGAAACTTTAAATAGCCCCCATTTGGAAAGAAATAAATGCTGAACTCTGAAAATAAGCTGGGTGTGGGGGAAATGTGTTCACTTTTTAAAACTGTTATTTAAATGTCATAGGAATAAAGGGGTAAAATAGTAAAAAAAAAGAGGGATTTGTTTTTGTATCTGTGAGAATGACTGAGATAAAAATATAACATTTCTGAAATAAGTGATGTCACTTACAAAAAACAGACTCCCAGAAACTGTTTATTGTCCAGACAGTTACTGAAAAAATGAGTTTATTCCCAGTTCAATTAAGATCAAAACAATTCCTAGCAGTGCTCATTTTCAGATGCTGTGTGAATGCCTCTTCGTAGTCTCATAGTATCAGTCAGGGTTGGAAGGGACCACAAGGATCATCTAGTTCCAACCCCCCTGCCATGGGCCGGGACACCCTGCACTAGATCAGGCTGGCCAGAGCCTCATCCAGCCTGGGCTTAAACACCTCAAGGGACGGGCCTCAACCACCTCCCTGGACAACCCATTCCAGGGCCTCACCACCCTCACGGTGAAGAACTTCCTCCTCACATCCAGCCTGAATCTCCCCACCTCCAGCTTCATTCCATTCCCCCTAGTCCTATCACTACCTGATAGCCTGAGAAGTCCCTCCCCAGCCTTCTTGTAGGCCCCCTTCAGATACTGGAAGGCCACAATGAGGTCACCTTGGAGCCTTCTCCAGACTGAACAGCCCCAACTCCTTCAGTCTGTCCTCATAGGAGAGGTGCTCCAGCCCTCTGATCATCCTCCTGGCCCTTCTCTGGACATGTTCCAGCACCTCCAGATCCCTCTTGGAATAGGGGCTCCAGAACTGGACGCAGTACTCCAGGTGGGGTCTCACCAGAGCTGAGTAGAGGGGGAGAATCACCTCCCTTGACCTGCTGACCACACTTCTCCTGATGCAGCCCAGGATCTGATTGGCTTTCCGGGCTGCAAGTGCACATTGAGAGCTCCTGTTGAGCTTCTCGTCCCCCAGCACCCCCCAAGTTTCTCTCCTCAGGGCTGCTCTCCAGCCAGTCACTGCCCAGCCTGTATTTGTGCCTGGGATTGCCTTGACCCGGATGCAGGACCCTGCACTTGGTCTTGTTGAAGCTCATGAGGTTGGCTTGTGCCCCCCTCTCCAGCCTATCAAGGTCCCTCTGGATGGTATCTCTTCCCTCCAGTGTGTCTGCTGCACCACACAGCTTGGTGTCATCAGCAAACCTGCTGAGGGTGCACTCGATGCCACTGTCCATGTCACCCACAAAGATGCTGAACAAGCCTGGTCCCAGGACTGATCCCTGAGGGACTCTGCTTGTCCCTGGCCTCCACTGGGACATGGACCCATTGACAGCCACTCTTTGGGTGCAACTTTGGGCGCACTCTTAGCTTTGCTTATGCCACATGCCTTATTTTCGTGTATTTCTTTCACATAAACCAGCCAGCTCTCAATCTGCCGTGATCTCAATCTACATTTACCAGAAATGTCATACTGAATAGAGGTTTTAAAAATTACCATGCAACTTTTACACTCCTGGTTTTCCACCATCTCTTTTAGATGTGTGTTTTCAGCTTTGATAATCTTGCACTGGAAATCCAACAGCTAGGGAAAGATTCAGTTCTTAGTTAAATACAAGCATATTACTGTTAGCTTCAAAAGAGCACCGAGCAAAGCTACATGTCAGTTTAATTTTACTATATATATATATATATATATATATATATATATATATAAAATACAGCAATACTAAAGCAGAAAGAAGTCTTAAACCATCTATAAAATATATGCAAGTGTGATGCCTCCGATTTTTTTTTTTAACCTTTCTAAAAGAATTAATCACTTTACCTGGGAGTACTGGTTGATAGTAGGCTGAACATGAGCCAGCAGTGTGCCCAGGTGGCCAAGAAGGTCAGTGACATCTTGGCCTGCATCATGAATAGTGTGGCCAGCAGGAGCCAGGAAGTCATTCTGCCCTATACTCAGCACTGGTTAGGCTACACCTTGAGTCCTGTGTCCAGTTCTGGTCCCCTCAATTTAAGAAGGACATTGAGATACTTGAATGTGTCCAGAGAAGGGCAACGAAACTGGGAAGGGATTTGGAGCACAAGCCCTATGAGGAGAGGCTGAGGGAGCTGGGGTTTAGCCTGGAGAAGAGGAGGCTCAGGGGAGAGCCACGTCCAATCCTCTCTTGAACACCTCCAGGGATGGGGACTCCACCACCTCCCTGGGCAGCACATTCCAATGGCCAATTACTCTTTCTGGGAAGAACTTTCTTCTCACCTCCAGCCTAAACCTCCCCTGGTGCAGCCTGAGACTATGTACTCTTGTTCTGCTGCTGGTTGCCTAGGAGAAGAGACCAACCCCCACCTGTCTACAACCTCCTTTCAGGTAGTTGTAGACAGCAACAAGGTCTCCTCTGAGCCTTCTCTTCTCCAGGCTAAGCAACCCCAGCTCTCAGCCTCTCCTCAGAGGGCTGTGCTCCAAACCCCTCCCCAGCCTCATTGCCCTTCTCTGGACATGTTCAAGTATCTCAATATCCTTCTTAAATTGAGGGGCCCAGAACTGGACACATTATTCAAGGTGTGGCCTAACCAGTTCTGAGCACAGTTTTCATCCTTAAATGCTTAAGAATTTTTCTAAGCAGATTTATAGAATTCTTCATAAAGCTTTTGAAAGAACTGAGAAACTAGGAAACATGTGAGATCCTCTATTAAAGAGTTCTGATGATACAGTGCATTTACTTAATAACAACAATCTGGAAGTTTTAGAATGGAATGGAATGGAATGGAATGGAATAGAATAGAATAGAATAGAATAGAATAGAATAGAATAGAATAGAATAGAATAGACCAGGTTGGAAGAGACCTGCAAGATCATCGCATCCAACCTATCATCCAACACCACCTAATCAACTAAACCATGCAACCAAGCACCCCATCAAGTCTCCTCCTTTTCCAGATGTTTTTCACATTAAAATGGTTACTATATTTGATGGTCAGAATAATTACATTTTAGATTCACAACTGGCATTTACTGGTGCTTCCTTGCTCCAGCGTCCACTGGACTGGCTTAGTAACACTTCACAGATCCTACAGCACTGCTGATGAAAATTACAGCAAGAAATGTCTTTTGTTCACAGACAATGTGTGTCATTATCAATAGTGTGGAGTAGAAGGATCTAGACTGGTTTTGACTGCTTACATACCTGTTGTTTTGCTAACAATTTGTCTTTCATCTCCAACTCCATTTTTAACTGCTTTTCCAGAAGACTAGCTCTCTCCATGATAGTTGCTATAGTAATCTCCTTCTGATGAAGCTCTTCTGTCAGGTCAGAGATTTCTGTCTTCATTCTTTCCTGCTCAGAGCAATGGGACTGCTCCTCTTGATAAAGATGGTTTCTTATCTGTAGCAAATATGTCTCAAAAAGAAAAAAACCATTGTGCAGTAAATGTGATTGCATCACTTGCTACCTACCAGGGCCTTTGCTGTTGTTGCTTCCAAGACACTGACTCTTATAACCAAACCAGAGATTTTCAGATTGTATAATAAAATATCTTCACATGTCAGCACACATAGCTTTATTTATGCTTACATCTCTTTTCAACCCTTTTCTTGTGCCATCTTTTGCCTATTTAGTATTAGAGAGGAACAAAATACAAGGCATTTAAATAAATGTTTTAAAACTAAAGTTAATTTGAAGAACTGGAATTTATGGCAAAGAATATCCAAGGAATTACCCATCCAATAAACCTAAGTATGATTTATCTATATTGTGCCTGAAGTTAATTTAGACTGCATTAAGCCTATTTTAAATCTAAATTACCTTAGGAGCAACATAAATAAATCAATCTAGTCAGTCTTTAATGCAAAACTGTGTTAGAAGCTATGTTAGAAATAAAGAGTATATATGGTAAATCACTTCATGAGAATTATTCTTGACATATATATGTCAAGAATATATATGTCTCAAGCTGTGCCAGGGGAGGTTTAGGCTCAAGGTGAGGAGAAAGTACTTCACAGAAAGAGTAATTGGCCATTGGAATGTGCTGCCCAGGGAGGTGGTGGAGTCAGTGTTCCTGGAGGTGTTCAAAAAGGGACTGGACGTGGCACTTGGTGCCATGGTTTAGTTAGTCCTAAGGTGTTGGGTGACAGGCTGGACTTGGTGATCTCTGAGGTCTTTTCCAACCTTATTGATTCTATGATTCTATGAAAACACAAATATAGGCTGGGTGGAACATGGCTTAAGACCAGTCCTGAGCAGGTTTTGGGGGTGTTGACTGATGAAAAAGTCAGCATGATCCAGCAGTATGCACTTACAGCCCAGAACTCCAACCATATCCTAAGCTGCATCTAAAGAAGTGTGACCAGCAGGACAAAGGAGGTGATTCTCCCTCTCTGCGCTTTTGAGACCCCATCTGGATTACTGTGTCCAGTTCTGGTGCCCCCCAACACAAGAAGGATATCAAACTGCTGGAGCAGGTCCAGAGGAAGGCCAGGCTGAGAGAGTTTGGGCTATTCATCCTGGAGAAGAGAAAGCCTTAGGGGACACCTTAGAGAAGCATGTCAGTTCCTGAAGGGAGCCTGCAAGAAAGCTGGGGAGGGACTTTTTACAAGGGCTTGTGGTGATAGGATGAGGGGAAATGACTTTAAGATGGAAGAGGGTAGATTTAGACTGGATATTAGGAAGAAATTCTTTATAGTGAGTGTAGTGGGACACTGGAACAGGTTGCCCAGGAAAGTTGTGGATGCCTTCTCCCTGGAAGTGTTGGATGAGGCCTTGAGCATCCTTGAGCCCATGGCAGGGGGGTTGGAACTAGATGATCTTTAAGGCCCAACCAGCCCAAACCATTCTATGATTTCAGGTCAAACTTCCTGCACTATCTTGTGTGCACAGTTCTCCAAAGACTCAACACAAAGTTTGCTTTCATAATCTTTGTACTGTAACTGACACTTTAGTCCTGATAGATTTTTATTGAAGAAACAAAACTCTAAAACCCAGTATAACAACCTTTTAGACCATTTTAATAATTTATCACACTACTGTACACAATCAGTAACAGATGGCATTTCATGTTTATTTATGCAAACTGCACAGAAACACTAGAATTGTAAACAAATAGATGTGGATGCAAAAATTCTAGGAGCTAGATCACGACTATGATGCCGAAATTGCTGCATCCAAGTCAGCTGCATCCAATTACAGACATTCCTGCTTACATTGCTACTCAGCAAAACCTCAACATGCCTTTAAGAGGAGTTCTGAGCATCCTCTGCTTCCAGAGTGTTTTGGCCTGCCAAGCCATATGCCATTCCACAGAGCCATGCCACTACTGCTTGCACACAGCACTTCTGAAATGAACAATGCAACGTGATGCATGGAATCATAGAACCATAGAATCATTTTTGTTGGGAGAGACTTTTAAGATCATTAACTCTAACTGCTACCCTAGCACTGCTAAGTCACCACTAAACCATGTCCCTAAGCATCATATCTACAGATCTTTTAAATACCTCCAGGGATGGTGACTCAACCATTGCCCTGAGCAGCCTGTTCCAGTGCTTGACAACCCCTTTGGTGAAGATGTTTTTCCCGGTATCTAGCCTAAACCTCCCTAGCACAACTTGAAGCTGTTTCCTCTTGTCCTGTCACATACTACTTGAGAGAAAAGACTGACCTGCACCTCACTACCACCTCCTTTCAGATAGTTGTAGACAGCAATAAGGTCTCCCCTCAGCCTCTTTTTCTCCAGACTGAACAACCTCAGTTTCCTTGTCTGCTCCTTGTAAGACTTGTTCTCTAGACCTGCCACCAGCTTTGCCGCCCTTCTCTGCACACCTTCCAGCACCTTGACATCTTTCTTGTAGTGAAGGACCCAAAACTGAACACAGTATTCAAGGTGTGGCCTTATCAGTGCCCAGTACAGAGGCGCTTCCCTACTTCTGCTGGCCACTTGGGCATGCTGCTGGCTTATGTTCAGCTGGCTGTTGACCAGGTTTTTGTGCCAAAGAGCACTGCCCTAGACTGTGCAGCAGGTGACTGATTAAGCTTAGCTTTGTGTGAGTAGCTGCCATAGTGATCTCTATCAGTTAAGCTGTTAGGATATTTTACATGTGAGACCACCTACAAGTTATTACTTACCTCCTACAGCCTATTTAATTACTCACAGCCTTGGAAGGCTTATTGTTTGCATGGTATTCTCTGAATCACAGTGATGCTTAGGCATGGTCTCTTCTGTTATTTCAGTAAAGTTGCTAGCTCTGCTGTTAGTACACAGAATCAGAATGTCAATTTTACAGCTACACAGCGACCTCCAGAAATGCAAATGCTTTCATATATGAACATTTCATTCTTTCCTAAAGCCATGATTTATCCTACTGCTCTCTTCTGCATATTCACATACCCAAGGTCAGTACCTTGCTCTCTTCTAAAAGTGCTATATTGCAGTTAAGATCTGGATATTCTTAATAATACAAAATACCTTGTTTAGCTCTTCTTGTTGGCATTCTTGACTTTGTGCCAGTAGTAATAACTCAGTGCTTTTATTTTCTAGTTGCTCAGTAAGTGGTACAGCAGATGATTGATGCCTTTAGATTAGAGATAAACAAAACATGAAACAAGCAGAATGTTCAATAACCTCTAGCTTACAGTATCCCCTCCACATTTTAAAACTGGAAGACCTGCTTGCTGATGAAAAAGAACAAAAACAAACAAAGATTTGCCTGAAACCAGGTTGGATCTCAGGAGATTTCCAGAGATTAAGGACAATGCAAGTGCATGCAAAAAGAATCCTGAAATCTCTTGTAGATTGGTATTTCATGTACAATACAATACAATACAATTAGACAAACCATATAAAGATCATCATTCTGCTCAAAGGAATTTAGGGAGAATTTAATCACCCAACTTCCAAAGAGTTTTAATGCTGAGAAAATGAAAGCCACTGTAAACAGTCAAGTAGAAATGCATGAAGTGCGTTGCTTTGTAAAGATCTAGGCAGTGCTAAAGCCTTTTAACAGAGCCTGCATCTATTGCCTGCAATCTTGTCACATACAACTGCTAACCAAAGTTTTATTCTAGAATTGTTTAGAATCTGACATTTGAAACCAGAGTACCCTTTTAAACAGACTTCATTTACAGCAAGTGCAAGAAAAAAGTTATTAGCTCAGAAGTACTTGTTAATTTAAATCTTGTCTTCAACATACTTCATTTGAATTTCCTGCATATCTTTGTACTCCCTGATTTTCAGCAATTCTGTATGCAACTGTTGGCATTCCAGCTGTATCCTTCTCCAGAGAGCATCTCGTGACTGCAACACATTTTTCATTGCTGAAAAGCCTGCCTCTATGTTCTAGAGGAATGAGAAAATACATAAATAAATAAAATACACATAAATAACTAAAATGCACAAGTTCAAAATGCTGTATTTTAAACACATTGTTTTGGATATCTGTATGCTTTGCAGGAAAGGACATTCATGCTTTTGTTTTGAGTTTCATTTCTGAAAGAGGCATTGCTCTCCTGTCAGTGTCCTCTCCAGAAATGCCATCTAAAAATGAGATAGAATAGAATAGAATAGAATAGAATAGAATAGAATAGAATAGAATAGAATAGACCAGGTTGGAAGAGACCTTCAAGATCATCACGTCCAACCTATCAACCAATCCAACCCACCTAAACAACTAAACCATGGCACCAAGCACCCCATCAAGTCTCCTCCTGAACACCTCCAATAATGGTGACTCCACCACCTCCCTGGGCAGCACATTCCAATGGGCAATCACACTCTCTGTATAGAACTTCTTCCTAACATCCAGCCTAAACCTGCCCTGGCACAGCCTGAGACTGTGTCCTCTTGTTCTGGAACTGGCTGCCTGGGAGAAGAGACCAGCCTCTGCCTGTCTACAACCTCCCTTCAGGTAGTTGTAGAGAGCAATAAGGTCACCCCTGAGTCTCCTCCTCTCACGGCTAAGCAATCCCTGATGCTTATATTCTGAATATTAGATGCTGAATGCTTAGATGCTGAATATTCTTTACATCCTGCAATGCTCTAATGCATCTCTCTCTGAAACCATCACAGGAAAGATCATTCAGAAGTTCCTCATTGTACTAAATGCATCTAAAATAGTAGGCTTGTTTCAGCAGTTTTTGCACCCTAGGAAGTTTCACATGCAGGAATTTAGTGCCATAAGTACTTTCCATTTTCTATTTTCCAAGCAGCATTTTCAAGCTGCTAAGTTTGAAAACTGCAAGGCTATAGAAAAGCAGGATTAGGTATAACTCTTCATTAAGGAGCCTGGAGTTAAGGAAGAAGTTCTACAGAGAGAGAGTGATTGCCCATTGGAATGGGCTGCCTGGGGAGGTGGTGGAGTCACCATCACTGGAGGTGTTCAGAAGGAGACTTGATAGGGTGCTTGGTTGCATGGTTTAGTCGATTAGGTGGTGTTGGATGATAGGTTGGACACGATGATCTTGAAGGTCTCTTCCAACCTGCTCTATTCTATTCTATTCTATTCTAAACAGTGCCTGGAAGGTGGAGCCGATACCTCTAGACTTAGGTAAGATACATGCTCAGTCATCTCCAAAAGCAGTTCCAACTGCATGGAGTAATTGCTAATTTCAATAAACATCAAAACACTTTCAAATAATCACAAAATGATTTTTCTTAGGGACTCCACAGATCTTATCTCTATTTTACTTTTACTTTCTGATGGGTAGTGTCATAGAAAACCTGAAGGGACATGTTTATGTTTGGCATCATAAAAACTGAATCCTCAAAAAAAGTCAGAATTCACCCAAAATATACTGAAAACATACTAAGGATAAGAACTTGGAAAGAGAACTCACAAATAACAGAACTGGTAGCTATAATGAGATTCTTGCAATAGGAATATCTAGAGAATATTTATTTCCTCCTCACCCAAGATCCAAAAGCATGTTCCAGATTACAAAAAACAAAAAAGGATTTTCCAAGACTGTTGATTATTAGCCTTTAAAAATGTGACACTAAAAATCCCTAATATCTTTCACAACTTCTTCATTTTAATATAGTTTCCATGTTTGAAAGCAAAACTAAAGCCTTTAAACTTTCAAAAGACAAGTGGAATCCAGAAATGACACTGCAAGCAAGGAACTTCAAAGGTTTATTTCCCTTGGAGCCTCATATGAGAATGACCTTCCTTCCAAGAAGCCTGTGGTTTGCCTGTGGTTTTCCTCTGGCTGAAAGGGCTGCTGAAGACAGATATGAAGTGCTTTTGCCTTTTTCATAGAGGCTACATGTATAGATTCATTCATCTTACCCTTTGTTAAATTAAGGCTGAAAGCTATATTTATCTATTTTTTTAAAGCCTGAAATGCAAGTCTGGGCATATTCAAGTGAAATAAGTTTAATGAACTGTTAAAATTGTCTGCAAAACTTGCTTATGACCGTATTCATGACTTCAACACTCAAGAAACAGCCACAATTATTTTGTAATACAGGAATTTGGGGGAAGGTTACCCCTCTGATTTCATGCTGGAGTGGATGAGGGGAATGAATGCTGCATGATTGTGTGGTGAAAGTCACATCATCTGTGGCAGACTGCAGTCATCACACATATTTACATAAATTTTATTTTCTTCTGTGAATTATAATGATAGCAGGAACACCAGCAGCCACAGCAGCAGCTGCAGTAATAATTGAAACAGAATTTCAGGTCAAGAGTTTCACACATCACTTCAAAAAAAATCATTTAGATATGTGCCACTTCAACTACTGCACCCACTTAAGACACAAAAATGAAAACTTTGGGATTTGTTTTTAAAGATCTCCAATGAAATGTAAGTTTTGAAGGAGTCTATTTCAAGTTGACACATTTACCAAATCCTCTTTTTTTCCTGTGAAAAGTTTTGCTTTTACTGCCTTGCTGTGTTTGATGTCAGAAGGAAGACTCAAAATTTTTCTGACCAGTTTCTGTTCTAATCTCAAGGTCTCTTCCTCTCTCAAGGTCTAATCTCAAAGGTCTCTTCCAACCTGGTTAATTGTATTGTATTGTATTGTATTGTATTGTATTGTATTGTATTGTATTCTATTGTATTGTATTGTATTCTATTCTATTCTATTCTATTCTATCCTGTCCTATGCTATTCTATCCTATCCTATCCTATGCTATTCTATTCTAATGCTACTCAAAGGTTTTTGGGGTGTGTTGACCATGGCTGGCTGAATGCCAGGTGCCCACTAAAGCAGCTAGATGACTTCACTCACTGGTAGGGGAGACAAAAAAAAATAAAACAAAAGGCTTAGTTAAGAGTCAAGGTAAGGACCAGGAGATATCACTCATCCAGGGCCAAACCTGTCACAGGCAAACCAGAATTGACTAGAGGAATTAAATTTAATTCATTGCAAATCAAATCAGGGTAGGGTACTGAGAAATAAACCCAACTCTTAAACCACTTTCTGCCCACCCTTTCCTTCTTTCTGCACTCAATTTCACTCCCCATTTCTCTACCTCCTCCTCTTATTGAATCTATGGTTCTATGATTCCAAGAAGCCAAGTTAATTAAGTTCCTGTTGATGCTATGGGTATAGGAAAGTTATAAAACCCTAGATAAAGAGACAGTAAAATATACTACTACATGTCAAACACATTCCTGTTATCTTTTTTTACTAAAAAAATGGTACTGTTCTCAGCTCACTCTGTGTTCCTGCAAAGAATATACCTAATGTACAGGTCTATTACATAAATGCATCTCAGTCCAACTCTTTAAAGTATATTCCTAAGTGATTAATTCACCAACATGAATTCCACAGTCATCACACAAAAGAAACACTCTTGCTACCTGGCACTGCTTTTGATACATTTTTAGATCCTCCTGGAGTTTCAGATTTTCTTCTTCTAGTTTATTCTTGTTTATTGCAATTTCATTCACAGTTGCCTTTAGCTTTTCAATAATGAACTCATCCTTTTCACTGTTGTGCTGGCCATAGGTGATTACCTCTTCTTGGTTTGGTTTCTTACTGCTTATTTGGCACGGATAATTCTGAGTCTGCTTCTACAAAACAAGAAAATCTTTTCAATTAAATTCAATAATTGTATGTAAATTGTTAGAACCAAACCATTACTGCTAAAATCATAAAGCTATTTCCACCTTCACCAGGATTTGCTTCGAAAAGATGGCACAATTGGAGCAATTTGCATTATTTCTCTAAGGGATAACTCCTTTTCTCAGTTTCATGTTCCTTGCCCTCAGTTTAAAAAACCCTTTCAGAAACTTTCAAGGGCACAGAATTTTGTCAAGGATTTTTCCTCCTCTGCTGCATATTTCCCTAGCACTTAATGTTAATTAGCCTCAAATGTGAAGAAGGTGATTATGGTGACCTAGTCAAAGCAGCTACCTATAAAAAATAATTTGAGAGAAATGTTCTGTGATTTATTGAACTCAACCATTGTGTGTGAGCGCCTCAGGATAGATATTAACCTTTGACTAGAGAGCTAGCATTACACAGTTCATGTATAAACAGCTCAGCTACTGCAGGAACTGTACTTTGATATCATTATCCTTAAGCTTGGGGAAGGATCATTTGTACATTCTGCAGAGTCCCACACTCCATTCAGTTTCTTGCACCAATTAGAATTCTACCCCCAAACTTCAGAACATCTCTATTAACAGTATTTGTGCATTCACAGGCATTATGAAGAATCATGATTACTATGGGGACAGGTTTTGCTGTTTAAAAAACTGTCCACAGGGATCCCTCTACTGGGAGATTATCAATCAGCAATAATCTTTCAGAAGACTGAGAATTAGCTGAAAAATGACAACCAAATATCACTGGGAAGCTATGTATCATGTTCAGAGATCAAGCCAAGGAAGAAAATGTGTATTAAAATTCAATAGGGTTACAAATACCATACTTCACTGACAAGGACAGCAAAGTGTATGTGCTAGACAGCTTTTGGTGTCATTGACTATGTTCCCAGAATTTGTGTTGGCTGAACACCTAGACAGTACTGACCACTGGCTGCATATCAAATAAAAAGCCGAGAAGAACCTTGTGTGCAAAGTTCTTTTCTGGAGATAACAAATTAAGATCCCCATGACATCTAACTTCTGGAGTCTGACATATCAAACTGTCAAAACATCCCATGAAAAATACTGCAGGAGACTTCATCTGAAAATTGAAGACCTCAAAAGATCTTAGAAGACACAGTCTCAAACTGCACCGGGGGAAGTTTAGGCTGGAGGTGAGGAGAAAGTTCTTCCCAGAAAGTAATTTGCCATTGGAATGTGCTGCCCAGGGAGGTGGTGGAGTCAGTGTCCCAGGAGGTGTTCAAAAGGGGATTAGATGTGACACTTGAAGCTATGGTTTTTTAGTCCTGAGGTGTTGGGTGACAGGTTGGACTTGATGATCTTTAAGGTCTTTTCCAACCTTATTGATTCTATGATTCTATGAAAAAGGATGAATTTGAGACATGGACATAGGTTCAGTTAATGCTTTTGAAACAGATAAGGGGTAACAGTCCACCAGACTTCCACTTAATAAATTAGTTGGTGTCATGTTAAAGTTGTGAAGATAAGTGTCTTCAAAGAAAGTCTGCTGATGGCAGGGAAAACCTCAACAGAAAAATGTGACTTTGCCAGGGGAGGTTTAGGCTCGAGGTGAGGAGAAAGTTCTTCACAGAAAGTAATTGGCCAATGGAATGTGCTGCCCAGGGAGGTGGTGGAGTCCCACCCCTGGAGGTGTTCAAAAGAGGATTGGATGTGGCACTTGAAGCCATGGTTTAGTAGTCTGAGGTGTTGGGTGATAGGTTGGACTTGATCTCTGAGGTCTTTTCCAACCTTATTGATTCTATGATTCTATGATTCTATACAATCAACGTGCATCAGTCAGTAGTTTTGCCCCATCAAGGCTTGCTTTTGTGGAAGTGCAATAGCTGCAATACAATGGCTTTCAGCATCTACACCCCAAAATTAACTGACATCCTTGGATATGGGTAAGGAGTCTCAGAGCAAATGCTCAGAAAGTGTTGCACTAGATGAAGATCCAAAGATCTCAGTAACAGTGGAAAAGGGGATTACCAGGCAGCAATGTAATTGGCTTCCCCTTACTTAATTTCCAACTTGTCTTGTGGCCCAGTTAATTTGTAAGCTATTTTCTAGCTTTTTACAGCAGGCTAGTTCATCAAGACATCATTAAATCAATATACTTTTTTTTCTGGATTGGAAGGAATTAACAAAATTAAAATATGCTAGATCAATAGGCTATATATAAAATGCAATAAGCAATTTGGCAAGTGAAAAAGAATCTCAAAGTCAACCAAGAACTGAGTGGAAACTTGGAGGCTGAAAAATATGATACAAAAGGGATAAGTGAGCCAATAAACATCTCCAAGTGTGATTTTTAGAGTAGTACATAGAAATTAATTTCTCTACATAAATTATCTTAATGTATATTTATGATCTTTAAAAAAGTAAGGGCTAGCTTAGATTTGAGAGAACTTTATATTTTAGTTAACATAGCAATGGCAGTTACTGCATACTTGGTAAGATACTTTCCAATAGCTTATCATCACAATTAATTGCATGTTAATATATAGCTTAGAAAAGAAAAGTATCTCCACAGTATAGTTAAAATCTAAGACTTAACATCCACTGCTTCTTGCAGAATGAAAAAAATACCCCCAAAACATTGTCATTTCCATCATGGAACTTCTGAATTTCATTGCTTTCATGAGAAAAACTTAATAAAGTGACTGCATCTTTCATTAGGTATTTCTTTATTGGGTCTGCCTTACTGAATGTATTCACTACCAACATATGCATGCATTGTCAGATTCACTACAGAATCATAGAATGGTTTGGCTGGGAAGGGATCTCTGAACATCATCTAGTCCAAGACCCCTGCAGTAAGCCTGCCCAGAGTCCTGTTGAGCCTGACCTTGAATATCTCCAGGCGTGTGACTTCAACTACCTTCCTGGGCAACCTGTTCCAGTGTACCCCTAGCCTCATGGTAAAGAATATCCTCTTAACATCCAACCTAAATCTACTCTACTCTAATTTAAAACCATTGCCCTTTCTCCTATCACTACAGGCCTTTGTAAACAATCCCTCTACAGCCTTCTTGTGGCTCCCTTCAGGTACTGGAAGGCCTCTATTTGGTCTCCCTGGAGCCTTCTCTTCTCCAGGCTGAATAACCCCAGCTCCCTCAGCCTGTCCTTGTAGGAGAGGTGCTATAGTCACCTATCATTTTCATGGCCCTCCTCTGGACCCTCTCCATCATGTGTACATGTGAAAAATTAAGTTGAAATAACTCTAGTTGAGCCAACAGCTCATTTTCTTCTTAAAGCAGGAAGGTAGGAATTTTACCTGAAATAAATTACATTTCCCAGACGACAATTTTTGTTGACCATCTGAAAAAACACAGCAATTCTGGTAGATTGTCCCCTTCTTATCCCACTCTCTTGATTTTGCTTTAAATTCCTGAAAGACAGCAAAACAAGGCTAGTAAATACAGGGAAAATATTTTTCCCCCCTTAATCTAAATAGCTTTGTAATTTGCATAGTTCTAAGGAAAATCTAGGTTTTAAATAATATAATCCCTCCATGATTTTGGGAAGAAGAAAAAAACCCACTAATATATAACAGCTATGCAAACATCCCAGCCAGAAAGACAAAAATCAGTCTTAAGGGCTTTTAATCTAAAAAAAATATGTAGTAAGCATAACCACTGAAATAAAAAATATAAACTATTTTAGATCACTTCTGTTACTGTAGAATTTAGAGTTATGACTACAATGTAGAACTGAAGAGTTATGACTGTAATAGACCCATGTTATTGGAAGGGTAGTTCTCATGGTATTAAAGCTGTGTCAGGTAGAGTAGTCAGCAGGGAATCAAACTCTTAATATTCAGACAAATGTTTTGAGTGCTTGGGGTGGGGTTTTGTTTTGTTTTGGTTGGTTGGTTCTTTGCTGTTGTTTTTGGTTCGTTGGTTGCAGGGGTTGGTTTGGGGTTTATTTTGGGGGGACAGCAGCTACTGTGGATAAATGTTACTTATTATAGATTTTTTTAATTTCAGAAGAATTCTCACAAATAGGTCTTTTGCTACACTAATAAGTGGCTTGAAGTTCTGGTAGGGTCAAACACCTCACATCACTCAGTAGATAAATGGAATGGAATGGAATGGAATGGAATGGAATAGAATAGAATAGAATAGAATAGAATAGAACAGAATAGAATAGAATAGAATAGAATAGACCAGGTTGGAAAAGACCTTTGACATCATCAAGTCCAACCTATCACCCAACACCATCTGATCAGCTAAACCATGGCACCAAGCTCCCCATCCAGTCTCTTCCTAAACACTTCCAGTGATGGTGACTCCACCACCTCCCTGGGAAGCACATTCCAATGGCCAATCTCTCTTTCTGTGAAGAACTTTCTCCTCACCTTGAGCCTAAACTTCCCCTGGCACAGTTTAAGACTGTGTCAATGAAGCACATTCCAATGGCCAATCACTCTTGCCCTCTTTATGACTGCTGTGTCTCCTTCCTGAGTTCATCTAGTTTAAACAAAATAATTGCTTAATAAATTCTGTTATATCAGATTCATCTAATCCTGGTTTTGTATTTGCTCTTCTATTCCTATTTATAGAGTCTTTGAATTTGCTCTTAGATAATGACAAATCCTATACGTTCACAATTAGACTTTAAAGTTCACAACTAGACAACAAAATAAGTAGGAGAACTCCAGTTACTAGAACTGTTGCTCTTTTGATTTGAAGACCTAGCAAAATAGCAGTATACTGTTTTATACAGTGAAAACTGTAATATTTATAAGCTGTTATGAGAACTTCCTTTTTCATCAAGGAAAAGACTGCTAATGTTTTACACTTATTGTAAACTGGTGTATTCCCCAAATTCTGAAGATAAGGTTTTATTTGCTAACTGAAACAAAATCAAATGCTTTCCAGCATAGATTAATACAAATCTTTTCCCACAGCTTTCCTAATATCTGCTTTGGTATTTTAAACTAATAAACATCTTCCCATTTTATTCAACGTCATACAAATGGAGTTTCAGATCACTTAATGAGAACTGCAGGTTCAAGGCCTTACTAAAGCACTGCTGAGCTTAGTAGATTTCCAACACAGTAATTATTTCCTGAATACTAGAATTTGCTGAATATATTCCAAGCACTCATTTTTCATACTGAATAATTAATCAAATTATAGCATTGTGTTACATTATTTTCACATTTTAATCTTAAATAAGGTCACTCTTAAATTAGGTGGATCAGACAGTTTTGTGGTAGTGACACATTTAGTCAAGGATAGATGTATAACCCATTTATTATTCCTGGTGTAGTAGATGTTGGCAGCAGTGCTGCAGTCTAAAGCATAGTAGCTTTGCTGATGGCAAGGACTCTTCCATGGGGAAGAGACAGCAACAGTGTGTAGAGATAGGATGTGCCTAGGATGTGGCCTATTATGTATCAACAGTCACATGAAGGTTGCAGAAATTAGTTCTGTATCTTATATAATAACATAGAACATTGGCAAGTCTGAAATAAAGATTCTAAATCTTAACTGCAGCTTAAGCACTTAAAATCTACTAGGTCCTACATTCTACTTAAGTACTTAAAATCTACTAGCTCTTATTGTGAAGTTCTCAAAGTGTCTAAATAATGTGCATCTTAAATCTACATAAATCTGCATCATAAGTCTACATAAATCTACATCATAAACCTGTAAGTTTTTCAGAATAGAATAGAGTAGAGTAGAGTAGAGTAGAGTAGAGTAGAGTAGAGTAGAGTAGAGTAGAATAGGATTAACCAGGTTGGAAAAGACCTTTGAGATCATCAAGTCCAACCTATCATCCAACACTATCTAATCAACTAAACCATGGCACCAAGTGGCATCCAGTCTCTTTTTAAACACCTCCAGTGATGATGACTCTCTGGGCAGCACATTCCAATGGCCAATCACTCTTTCTGTGAAGAACTTCTTCCTAACATCCAGCCTAAACCTGCTTAGCATCTAGGCAACTAGCTCCCACTTTCAACTGTGTTCATCTGCTTAGTTTCCCTACAAGACTCAGTTCAGTCAACACTCAAAGCACACACTACTTTATAATGCACTTTACAAATGCTGACAAAAAAAACCCACCCATAAATATGTTTTTGGTGATACTTCTTTGCTTCATCAGTTAAGTGGTTAGACTGTTCTCCCCAAAATGTGGAAGACTCAGTGCAACAACCTCCTCTCCAAACTGAAACTGAACCAGAATGTTCCCTTGTTAATTTTCCACCTAACAAATGTTGTTTTTCAACAAGCTGTGCAGTTCTTTCTTTTTGGAGTTCTTTCACTTTGCACAAGATATTGGCAAATTTATGGAATATGTAAAATAAGAAGCAAAAATTAGTACAGCTAGAAATTACATCACTCAGTTATAAGGAATGAGATTGGATACAAGTTTTTGCATCAGTAGCCAAGACTGAATGGGCTAAAATCCATTCTGTCCCCATAGGGATTGTGAATATGACCGAAGCTTGTCCTCAGTATCTCATAGCATCTAGCTTGCACTCAGCGTGCTGGATTCTCTGGAGAGTGTTCTTAAGTGCCTCACCCTTCCTCATGTGTTACCTAGGGAAAGTAGGCACTGAGATCAAGACTGCAGATTGCCTCAAGCACACTGGTGCTGAGAAGATATGCATAGAACAGGTTTCAATCCTGAATAATTTTTCTGTCTAGCCCTACATAGTCAACGTTGTCCTGAGGTCTATAAAACTTGAATTAGTGGCAGGTATTATGTGACAGTATCCTGCATATGTAAAAGGTCTCATGCCTCAACAGATTATATGGCTAGTACACATATATTAAACATATATATTAATTGGTACACTTATGATGAAAATGAATAGAATAGAATAGAATAGAATAGAATAGAATAGAATAGAATAGAATTGAATTGAATTGAATTGAATAGAATTAACCAAGTTGGGAAAGACCTTTGAGATCATCAACTCCAACCTATCACCCAACACCATCTAATCAACTAAACCATGGCACCAAGCACCCCATCCAGTCTCTTCCTAAACACTTCCAGTGATGGTGACTCCACCATCTCCCTGGGCAGCACATTCTAATGTGCAATCACTCTTTCTGTGAATAACTTCTTCTAACATCCAGCCTAAACCTCCCCTGGCAGAGCTTGAGACTGTGTCCTCTTGTTCTGGTGCTGGTTGCCTGGGAGAAGAGACCAACCCCATTCACTCATAAACTCATTTGTTCATGAAACTATTAAAAACACAGATAAAACTTGTATAAAAGAACAAAAACTGAATATTAAACTATGTGTCCTTTCTTGCCAGAGGAAAGAAATGATGTCATTTTTGCAGAACTATTAGGAAATTAAAGTTCACAACTGGAAATCACAAATTGGTTCCAAAGACATATTAAATTTAGAATGTAATAATAAAATATTCTTACCTCCAGTTTCTTGTATAAATTGTTCAGTTCAGGGGGTGTCTCTAGGCTTTTCTCAGGTTTTTCTCTACTTTCAACCTTTTTTTGCTTTGAGTGATGTGACTGTAGCTTTTCATAACTACATCTCAACTTTGAAAACTAAAAAGGAATGCAGAGTTGAACATGCAGAGTAAATTAACTATGACTGTGTAGCCAGAGTTTTCTTTAAACTAGAATGGCCGACTGCAGCTTCAGCATCCTAAACATTCAATCAAAGTAACAAAGAATCAATTAATAAAGTTAATTTCATAGAGATGAACAAGACTGAGCTCTCACACAAATGCTCACTAACTCTTCACATGGATTGATTTGACAGCCACTTAATTCTGCTGAAGTTATTCATGGCACTGTTTTCAAAGTGTCATTTCCTCTACAAAGTTTATGTGACATGTTCTGTACTTGTTTACTGCCATCTTGTGTTGACATTTTTAAAGGGTGCTTCACTAGCCAGGAGGAAGGATTACCACAGAATCACAGAATGGTAGGGGTTGGAAGGGACCTCAGAAGATCATTGAGTCATGTGTTTTAAGCTTGCATGTTTCCTTTTTTATCACGAAAATGGCTGAAACGTTACATGTGATGATTGCATTCTTCTTGATCATTAAGCATTAAAGAGTGTGTAAGAATTAGACCCTAAATACTCTTCTGATTATTGATCTTACCATGAAAGCATGGCTCAGGAATCAGAGGCAAAGAAGCCAGAGGCAGAGAAGGAATGATACCAGTGGACGGTACCAGCCTCTTCAGAAGGTCCTAGCCTCTTCAGCAAAGTGGTTCAGCTTGCTACACTGAACAATCAAAGGGCCTGTTAACAGGTTTGATACAGCAAACTGACATTGTCTGGTAGAGATGTACAGCTAGTTTAAAGAAAGGAAAAAAAAAGGAAAATCAAGGATATTGACAAAGAAAGCACTAAAAATATGGTCCTGAGGCAAGTCGAGTGAAAGAACTTGGCAAAGGACGTTGAGTAGAAAAGAGGCTTAGAACTGAGAGTACAGACCATTTCTCTTGTTGCTTTGTTCCTTTAGATTCAGGTATATATGATATTAACATTCCTGACTCTAACCCCCACCAAAAAAAAAATCCATAAAGTTTTATCTTTATATTAACTGTTCTAGAGAACTGCTGTCTGGAAAGAAGTTATTTCCACGGAAGTAATTGGACTGTTTATGCTAAAAAAGCTAGGAAATACAGGATGTAAGACTTCAGCAAATCAGTCTAAAATGGAACAGATAGCCAAAATGAGAAAATTCAGTTGGAATATTAGAGTTATTGAATGCAAGTAGGATATTTCAGACATAGTCTGGAAACTAGACTAAAAGCCAAGAATCCTTTCATTCGGTGCTAGATAGTTACTTTAAAAATGAGGTCTGAGTTGTCCTATTTGCATGTCATGCAAGTGAAAGAGAATTAAAAATGAGTCATTTTTAGTGAATTCTGTGGTAGAATTTATCTGAGTTCAGATTTCTGAAAGTTAGACATCCAAGCCTGAGCTGTTCTCCATTACAAAAAGCTGCCACCAAATGCTTAGTCACTTCAGCTATCTTAAATTCTCATCATATGCTGACATGAATTATATTCTAGGAGTGTCCATTTTCATCCACCGATTCCAAAGGGAGCCTGAGGTAGCTCAGATGCAGACATCTAGCTTTTTTAACATCTAAGTAAGGCAATTAGCTGCTAAAGTGCTTAAAGCAAGAATGGATTCTTGTACTTCTTCTGAGGGATTTCTGGCATTTTGAAAATAAGAATAACTACTAAGCATTAATACAGAGAAAAAAAAATGAAGGAAAAGAGTAATGAAGATGAACTCCTAAAGTGTTTGCTGTTTCATTATGACAAAGTGTTGTACATTTGCATAGCAGCGTGGCTTAAGGCTTCCTGGTTACATATCAGGAATTATTTCCCTAATGCAAGAATGTGGTGGTTTGGCCCTGGCTGGAGGCCAGATGCTCACCAAAGCCCATCTATCACTTCCCTTCTTAGATGAACAAGGGGATAGGGAAAACGTAACAAGAGGCCCGTGGGTCAAGATGACAGCAGATTAGTAAGGCAAGAGCAAAAGCAAAGGCCATGCATGGAAGCAAGAACAAACAACAATATTATTCTCTACTTCCCATCAGCAGGTGATGTCCAGCAGGGCTTCATGGCATGTAGTGGTTGCTCCCTGTCCTCCCTCACTTCCTTCTTTCTCTTAGCTTTTATATCTGAGCTGACATCATATGGTATGGAATACCCCATTGGTTGGTTTGGGTCAGCTGGCCTGGTTGAGCTCTCTCCCAAGATCTTGCCCACCCCTCAGCCTGCTATTGTGGGGAGGGAATATTGGGAAAGCACAGCCTTGGTGCTGTGTGAGCACTGCTCAGCAGTAGCCAAAACACTGGTGGGTTATCAGTGCCCGTCCAGCTACCACTACAAAACAAAGCACCACAGAAGATGCTATGGGGAGAACTAACTCCATCTCAGCCAAACTCAATACAAAGAAAAATACATGTTTTACTGCACAGAATAAGTTCAATGGGAATGTTGCTCATTAAACCACTGCTTTTATCAATAACAAGGGTAAAATGCACAGAGGACCACAGAAGCAGTATATCAGAGAAGTTTTTTTCTGAACAGAGTAGCATTCTGACAGCTGGAAGAAGTGAGCCTTTCTACCAAGATTAGGAAGGAACAAAAATTGGGAGGGATTTTAAGAGTACATCTGCAGAGAAAGATATAATGCTACTGGTAAATAGTAATACACCATTTGTCCAAAACTAAATTGTAGCTTTTATGATATACAGCACAGAAGGAAGTATAACTTTCAAATGAGGATTAAAAAAAAAACAAAAGAAGGGAGAAAAAGGAGATAAGGTGAAGATTCATAATGTCAGGAAGCACTCTTTTATATTTGACTTTGTGCAGCTAAAGAATTGGGGACATTAAAGTCAATCTATTGTAACATTGCAACACTGTAATGCAAGAAAGAAACTCAATAAGGAGGTGTGGCAAATCCTGGAGCAGAGTGGGACATAGGTGCTTGGAATTGTTCTGGCAGGGATCCTAACTTCCACGCTGAAGACCTCAGCTGGAGTACTGCATCCAGCTCTGGAGCCCTCATCACAGGAAGAACATGGACCTGATGGAGTGGGTTCAGAGGAGGGACATGAAAATGATCAGTGGGCTGCAGCACCTCTCCTACAAGGACAGGCTGAGTGAGCTGGGGTTATTCAGCCTGTAGAAGAGAAGGCTCCAGGGAGACCAAATAGAGGCCTTCCTGTACCTGAAGGGAGGCTACAAGAAGGCTGCAGAGGGACTGTTTACAAAGGCCTGTAGTGATAGGAGAAGGGGCAATGGTTTTAAATTAGAGAAGAGTAAATTTAGGTTGGATGTTAAGAGGATGCTCTTTACCATGAGGCTAGTGGAACACTGGAAGAGGTTCCCAGGAAGGCAGTTGAAGCCCCATTCAAGACATAATTGTGTATGTTCACTGTTTCCTGAGAAAGGGAATAGCCTGAAGTTTGCTCAGATTCATAATTGAAGTGGAAACACCGAGCAAACACAGCCAAATAGAATCATAGAATCAGAGAATGGTTTGGATTGGAAGGGACCTTTACAGATCATCTAGTACCAACCCCTCTGCTGAGGGTAGGCACTTCTTTCATTACATTTGGTTGCTCAAAGTCCTGTTCAACCTGAACATAAACACTTCCAGTGATGGGGCAACACAACTTGTTTGGGTGATTTGTGTCAGTGTGTCACCATACTCAGCCTAAAAAATTTTCCTCCTTATGTACAATCTAAATCTTTCAGTTTAGAGTCATTGTCTCTGTTACTACAGGTCCTGGTGAAAAGTCTCCCTCCAGCTTTCTTGTAAGCTCCATGTAAGTATTGAAAGGCTGCAGTAAGATCTCTATAGAGCTATTCTCCTCTCCAGGCTGAACAACCCCAAATCTCTCAGTCCTTCTTCACAGCAGAGGTGTTCGATCTCTCTGATAATTTTTGTGGCCTTTTTCTGGACCTGCTCAAGCAGGTGTATGACTTTCTTATACTGGGGACCCAGAGCTGGATTTCAGTGCTCCAGGTGAGGTGTTACCAGAGCAGAGTAGAAGGGGAGAATCATCTCCCTTGAGTTGCTGGATGCACTTCCTTTTATGTAACCTAGTTGGCTTTCTGGACTGCAAGCACACTCTGAAATAAATAAATCCAAATCAAATTCTGAATTACAATAATCCAGCTTGCTCTAGTTTTGGTACTATGTTCCCTCAGGGAAAGCTGTCAGACTACATTAATAACCCCTGTAAAGAAGGCAAATTAAACCCAGAAAAAAATATAGCAAAGGCATGATGAGAACAATTTAAGAGTTAAAATTTATAATGTGCATCAGACTCTCATTAACACAGAATCACAGAATCATAGAATCAATAAGGTTGGAAAAGACCTCAGAGATCAGCAAGTCCAACCTGTCACCCAACACCTCATGACTAACTCAACCATGGCTTCAACTGCCACATCCAATCTCCTCTTGAACACCTCCAGGGATGGGGACTCCACCACCTCCCTGGGCAGCACATTCCAATGGCTAACAACTCTCTCTGTGAAGAACATTCTCCTCACCTCCAGCCTAAACTTCCCCTGGTGCAGCTTGAGACTGTGTCCTCTTGTTCTGCTGCTGGTTGCCTGGGAGAAGAGACCAACCCCCACCTGGCTACAACCTCCCTTCAGGTATTTGTAGATGGCAATAAGGTCTCCCCTGAGCCTCCTCTTCTCCAGGCTAAGCAACCCCAGCTTCCTCAGCCTCTCCTCATAAGGCTTGTGCTCAAGGTCTCTCCCCAGCCTTGTTGCCCTTCTCTGGACACATTCAAGTGTCTCAATGTCCTTCTTAAATTGAGGGTCCCAGAACTGGACACAATACTCAAGGTGTGGCCTAACCAGTGCTGAGTACAGGGGAACAATGACTTCCCTGCTCCTGCTGGCCACACCATTCCTGATCCAGGCCAGGATGCCACTGGCCTTCTTAGCTACTTGGGCACACTGCTGGCTCATGTTCAGCCAGCTGTCAATCAGTACCCCCAGGTCCCTTTCTGTTTAGCAGCTCTCTAGTCACTCTGACCCCATCCTGTAGCACTGCATGGGGGTTGTTGTGGCCAAAGTGCAGCACCCGGCACTTGGACTTATTAAATGACATCATGTTGGCCTCTGCCCATCTGTCCAACCTGTCGAGGTCCCTCTGGAGAGCCCATCTACCCTCTAATTATCTATTTCATTAATTCAGCAAGGTTTTAATTTATCAGTACCAAGTAAGGACATCAAGTATTTGTCTCCATAACAAACGCTGTGATCACATCAGAATCCATCCAAAGAGTTTGGACATGTCAGTACAGAAATTATAATGGAGCCAGGCAGGATGCTGTAGTCATCATTATTTGTGTGACATGATTCATCTTAACCAAACCCATAAAGGTACACATAGTATTAGGCATGCATAAGCTCATTGTACTGTAATCATAAAATAATGAAATTGGTATTTTTCTTACTTGGGACTGCAGTGCTTGAAGCTGAGTTTCATAATTCTGAACCATTTCAAATTTAGCTTTCTGCAAGTCTTCTAGTTTCTGCTGTAGTAGTCCCACCTACAGTGAGGATGAGGATTCAAATTTACTGTTTCTGAAGTGTTCAGAATGATTTCATTTTGGGAAGAGTCATTTGAAATGTGGAAGGAAGATGACTGCCTAAGAGATAGATACTAAGAATACATGTTTCTTCAGTAACTTGATAATAAAACTGGATACCACAAACCTAGATTGTGTTAACAACAAGTAAGGGATTTTACAATAAAAAAATCTCACTATGTGCTTGTGTTATTATTTAATGATAATACTGTATGAATCTACCATGAAAGACCATTTAATGAAAGAGTTTCTGACCCAGATATACAAATGAACTGCTGTGCCCCATTGCAAAAAACCTTGCTTGGATTGCTGGAATAATCACATAAATGACTTTCAGCTACTTAGGTACAAATTACTGGGAGACACCATTGACTCATTTCAGCTCCCTAAGTACAGTGCCATTTGAGATAACTTGAATTATCTGAGTTTCAAAGAGATCTGAGAACTATGACAAAGAGCACACATGACACCTGTGTTTTTCTGGAGGGGCAGCTGGAAGCTAGGTAGGATATAATAAAATATTTCAGATAACATCTCTCTACAGGCAAATAGATGCTTTAAATAATTCGAATCACAGAAACATTCAGGTTGGAAAAGACCCTCAGGACCACCAAGTCCAACTGATAACCCTACTCTACAAGGTTCACCCCTAAACCATATCCCCAAGCACCACATCATAGAATCCTAGAATCAATAAGGCTGGAAAAGACCTCAACGATCATCAAGTCCAACCTGTCACCCAACACCTCATGACTACTAGACCATGGGACCAAGTGCCATGTCCAATCCCTTTTTGAACACCTCCAGGGACAGTGACTCAACCACCTTTAAACACATCCAGAGTTGATGACTCAACCACCTCCCTGGGCAGCCCATTCCAATGCCTGGCCACTCCTTCCACCAAAAAATTCTTCCTAATATCCAGTCTAAACCTACCCTGTTGCAGATTGAGGCTGTTCCCTCTTGTTATATCACTAATTATAGTTTCATAGTTTCAGTTAGGGTTGGAAGGGACCACAAGGATCATCTAGTTCCAACCCCCCTGCCATGGGCAGGGACACCCCACACTAGATCAGGCTGGCCACAGCCTCATCCAGCCTGGGCTTAAACACCTCCAGGGATGGGGCCTCAACCACCTCCCTGGACAACCCATTCCAGGGCTTCACCACCCTCCTGGTGAAGAACTTCCTCCTCACATCCAGCCTGAATCTCCCCACCTCCAGCTTCATTCCATTCCCCCTAGTCCTATCACTACCTGATAGCCTGAAGAGTCCCTTTCCCAGCCTTCTTGTAGGCCCCCTTCAGATACTGGAAGGCCACAATGAGGTCACCTTGGAGCCTTCTCTTCTCCAGACTGAACAGCCCCAACTCCTTCAGTCTGTCCTCATAGGAGAGGTGCTCCAGCCCTCTGCTCATCCTCGTGGTCCTTCTCTGGACATGTTCCAGCACCTCCAGATCCCTCTTGGAATAGGGGCTCCAGAACTGGAGGCAGTACTCCAGGTGGGGTCTCACCAGAGCTGAGTAGAGTAGAGTACATGTGAGAAGAGACCAGCACCAGCCCCTCCACAATGTCCTTTCAGGTATCTATAGACAGTGATGAGGTCTCCCCTAAGCTTCCTCTTTTCCAAACTAAATAGCCCCAGCTACTTCAGTTGCTCCTCTTAAGATTTATTCTCCAGGCCCTTCAGCAGCTTCATTGTCTTCCTCCGCACTTGCTCCAGACTGCCTAGCTGAATTATTTTCTTGTCTCCTTTGACTGCAATGACTAATAGCAAGCTCCTAATTGCTCATTAGGGAGAGTTATTTTATTTTGAAAACTCCCACTGGCAGTTTAGACACCTACTTCACACAAGGATGCCCATGTGTAAACACTCAACTTCAAATGTCTTAAACAAGAACTGCATGCTGTGCTGGGATGACTGATGCTTCTGATTGAATATCCAGCAGACATAACTGTAGATATGGACAACATCAGGTACACAGGGGCTTTCAGTTTGGTAAGTGAGTCTAAGTTGTAACACAATTCAAATTTTCATCTTTAATAACAAATGATCACACAAAGTGTCTCATGTAAAATGATACCAATCAGGTATAAACAAGAATTACAAAGGCATAATTTTGTGAAACTTCCTGAACTGCACATTTCTGTGTAACATTCCTGAGGAAACTAGAAGTATTGACATTTAGAAAAAAAAACCCAAGCAAACATGAAATTCTCTTCCTACAGTTAAATCAAGAATATTTGATTTAGACTTTATGGAAATAGAAGAAATATGAGACTTTCAATGACTCTTCAGAACTGTGAGTGTGCTGTGGCTGTGCCTTTAAGGAAAGGATAGCTGCAGAATTCTCCAGCTGAATGTTTGGGTGTAAAAAGGAAAACAAAGATTAATTCTAAATGAATTTCCTTGGTCAGATGTGAGATGTACCATAGCAAATCTCTCTCACATTCTTTTCTCTCACTCACTCCAGCTTCAGTCTGTCTTTTGTTTGTTGGCCAGAATGCATGCTGCTGACCCTGGACTGAAACTGAGAAGATAAGAAAAACTAACTTTCTTAACAAAGCTTTGAGCTAACAAATTTACCTTAATATCCTTTTCTCTCTCTTTCTCCTTTTTCATCTAATTAACTGGACAGAAAGGGAAGGGGGAGAGTGGTTGTGGGGGGGGAACCCAAGGTGAACTCCTCCTCGGGAGGATCTGTGTTGTGTTCTTTCCTGTAAATTCATGCATGATATTGTAAATCCTGTGTATTTTGTATACTTTCATTGCATTTCACTATTGCTTGTAAAATACAGCTTTCCATTCACTTCTCCGGCTGAGTTTAGCTGTGCTTTATGTTGGTGGGTGGATTAAACCTCTAACTACTACAAGAACAGAAGCACACTTTAAAACAAAACAGTAAGGAACAAACAAATTTCTTTATAGAGCATTTAGAGCATAAAATTAACTACCAGAATAAACACTTTCTTTATAGAAGGTGATACTCTCAAATACCTCTTGACCTTTTTGGTCCAGTTTGCTTTGGACACTTGCCAATTCTTGATCCTGGATATCCATCTTTGCTACTAAAGCTTTCATCTTCCTTTCCCATTCCACTTTCTTGCTGTTTACTATGATGTCAATTTTGATGCACTAATTCCTGAAGATCAGCCTCACATGGAGAAGCTCTAATAATAAAAACAAACAAACCAACTAAAAAACCAACCCAACCCAAACCCAAAACCCAATCCCAAACCTAAACCCAAACAACAAAAAAACCCCAACCAAACAAAAAACCCAAACAAAAAACAACCAAACAAACAATTTCAAATAGAAGCTAAGGAAGAAAACAGATTTTTATTTACATTACTAAGATTTTGGGTTGCTTCTGATGGAAATAACTACTTTTCAACATCACAAAGAAAGAAATGGGAAAACTAAATGATGCCTTCAAATGTAGGTGGAATCTCACTTCCAGTTCATCATTTGTACCTGAAGTCAAAATCATATTCTGGACTCTCTGCCTATCTTAAATGCTGTTTGATATCCTCTAACTCTTCCAGGGATGAACTGTCAAATAAGCATAAGCTGAGTTAAAAATATCTGGGCCCAAACCTCAATGGACAAGGGTAACACAAGCTGAATAGTAAGTTGTTTATGGGCAAAGGACTTTCCACTATGGGTTCATAATGATGGAAGCAGATTTTGTCAGAGGAAGCTGCTGAACAGTTGTCTTGAAAGCATGCCACAATTCTCAACTGCTAGTTCAGCTTTTACACCCTTGTTTTCCTATGCTATTTGTGGAAAATGGAATTAAATAACAAGGTGACTTGTATAACAATAGGAAGTTTTATAGTCCTAGGAAGCACAGAAGTGAGTGCATTTTGAAAAGGAACTTGTCTTTGAGGGACCATGTGCTGGACTTCATAGGGATTTCTACAACATCTAGAAAATAAACATTAGATTTCCCCCAAACTTCCAAGGTTAAGCTTAGAATGTATGCCTTATGTTATAATGTCATTGCCAGTAAAAGATGATGATTTAGACTGTTGCTTTAGCAATACGATGTGAACTTACCTAGGATTAGTGTGCTGTCATAAATCAATGTTTATCTAGGACATGCTGAACAATTGCTTCATGGCCATTCACAGATAGAACCATCTTGGAAGCTCAAAACTCCACATACTCAATTTTCAGATAAGATCTCCATTACCTCACCATAGTTTTTGCCACATACCATAGATGGAGGTTTCAGAATTTTTCTTCCCTGCTTTTATGTGCTTTTCATTTTCTAAAGTATTATCACTTAAACAATACTGGATGATCTTCAAGGTCCCTTCCAATCTAAACCAATCCATGAAATATTCCTATGAGCTTATCCACATTTCAAGTTTGTCCAGTAGTGCAGGATTGCAACTTAGGTCTGGAATTCCTTATTTATTCCTTTCTTCATAGCCTCAGATGTTTTTCACCTCATCAAAGAACAGTTTATCTTTTTTTATCCAGCCACAGTTTTCACATCCAGGTCTCCAGTCTGATATAAATGATCACAGAATCACAGGATCACCAAGGTTGGAAGAGACCTCAAAGATTATCAAGTCCTACCCATCACCACAGACCTCATCACTAAACCATGGCACCAAGTGCCACATCCAATCCTTTTTTGAACACCTCCAGGGATGGTGACTCCACCACCTCCCTGGGCAGCACATTCCAATGGCTAACAACTGTCTCAATGAAGAACTTTCTAACCTCTTCAAGGGAAGGTTTAGATTGGATATTAGGAAACATTGCTTTATCAAAAAAGTGGTCCAGCATTGGAACGAGCTGCCCAGTGGTTCTATATAACAGAATAATGACATATGGTTAATTTACAGTGTATTAGAAGAGCCATCAGAAACTGAAAGCAGTCAGAGTTGCCCTCTTTATTGTCCTCTTATAATTATACTCATATATTAATTCTAAAAATGAAACTTTGCCTGGACAATGCCAAAGGGTGTTTAAATCTCCTGGCATATAACATTTTGCAGACATAGAAGATTCATCTGAATTTCAGTATGGAGATTTCCTTATTCAGTATTCATCCCAACTTTCTATTTGATGATGGAAATAAGAAAAAATAAAAACTAAGAAATAGAATGGAATAGAATAGAATACAAGTGTTTAAGACCAGGCTGGATGAGGCTCTGGCCAGCCTGATCTAGTGTAGAGTGTCCCTGCCCATGGCAGGGGGGTTGGAACTAGATGATCCTTGTGGTCCCTTCCAACCCTGACTGAAACTATGGAACTAAGAAACTAAGAATAGAATAGAATAGAATAGAATAGAATAGAATAGAATGGAATGGAATGGAATGGAATGGAATGGAATGGAATGGAATGGAATGGAATGGAATGGAATAGAATTAACCTGATTGGAAGAGACCTTTGAGATCATCGAGTCCAACCTATCACCCAAACCATCTAATCAACTAAACCCTGGCACCGAGTGCCCCATCCAGTCTCTGGATACTTCTTTGTGCATAATTCTTTCAACACTCTAAAATTTATTTGTATAAATGACAACTTCTTGTCAAAATTACACAATCCTGCTAGGGTATATAAGATATTTTTCCCAGAAGTATTTTGGAGAGTTAATACAATCTCTCTTTCTATGAAGAACTTTCTCCTAACCTCCAGCCTAAACCTCCCCTGGCACAGCTTGAGACTGTGTCCTCTTGTTCTGGTGCTGGTTGCCTGGGAGAAGAGACCAGCCCGCACCTGGCTACAACCTCCCTTCAGGTAGTTGTAGACAGCAATAAGATCTCCCCTGAGCCTCCTCTTCTCCAGGCTAAGCGACCCCAGCTCCCTCAGCCTCTCCCCACAGGGCTTGTGCTCCAAACCCCTCCCCAGGTTTGTTGCCCTTCTCTGGACACCTTCCAGCAAGTCAATATCTTTCCTAAACTGAGGGGCCCAGAATTGGACACAGGACTCAAGGTGTGGCCTAACCAGTGCTGAGTCCAGGGGCACAGTGACTTCCCTGCTCCTGCTGGCCACACTATTCTTCATACAGGCAAGGATGCCATTGGCCTTCTAGTTTTAATTGATTTACATTTTTTCCTCCTCCTCCAAGTGGCTGAGCAGGTCTTTAGTTGCTTCCTCCTGGATTACAGGGGAACTATACTGCTCCCTGACTCCTTCTGCCAGCTCAGGAGGCCAGTTGTCTGAATGAGAACCTATCCTGCTATTAAAAATTTAGTCAAAGAAGGTGTTAAGTACCTCTGCCTTCTCCTCATCTTTTGTTACAATATTCCCCTCCATTCCATGCAGAATCATGCACATCTGTTAATGGATAATTTATAATGTAAGAGTCTTTGCAGCTGGGATGTAATTGTCATGATTTCCACCACTGTTACTCAGCCCCCTTCCCAAATATTAAAGCTATCCCTGGAATGCTGTCAGCACAGGCTGAAATGTAAGTCTTCTGTCACTGGATGTGAATTCTAGGCTATTCTTACAGATTTTTGTCTATGGTTAAAGGAAATAAATAGCTGCTGGCTTATGATGGGACAAATCACTCTCTAGTTTCATCTGCAATGGCCTGAAATTTCACATGTTGATTATAACAAAGGCCAGGCAGGGTCTGAACTCTTGAAATAGGGTTCTGATTTGTTAAAATAGCATGCAAAGAAAAAAAAACCAACATATAAATTCAAGTTTTTATGACTATATTTACCAATCATATCACTAACAAAAGGAATACCCCTCAAAGCCAAAAAAACAGAGGGTCCTACAATACAATACAATACAATACAATACAATACAATACAATACAATACACCAGGTTGGAAGAGACCTTCAAGATCATCACGTCCAACCCATCAACCAATCCAACCCACCTAAATACAATACAATACAATACAATACAATACAACCCACCTAAACAACTAAACAACTAAACCATGGCACCAAGCACCCCATCAAGCCTCTTCTTGAACACTTCCAATGAAGGTGACTCCACCACCTCCACAGGCAGCAGATTCCAATGGGCAATCACTCTCTCTGTATAGAACTTCTTCCTAACATCCAGTCTAAACCTGCCCTAGCGCAGCCTGAGACTGTGTCCTCTTGTTCTGGTACTGGCTGCCTGAGAGAAGAGACCAACCTCTGCCTGGCTACAACCTCCCTTCAGGTAGTTGTAGAGAGCAATAAGGTCACCCCTGAGTCTCCTCCTCTCCAGGCTAAGCAACCCCAGCTCCCTCAGCCTCTCCTCATAGGGCTTGTGTTCCCAACCCCTCACCAACTTTGTTGCCCTTCTCTGGACACACTCCAGCAAGACAACCCTCCTTCCTAAACTGAGGGGGCCCAGAACTGGACACAGTACTCAAGGTGTGGCCTAACCAGTGCAGTGTACAGGGGCACAATGACCTCCCTGCTCCTGCTGGCCACACTATTTCTAATGCAGGCCAGGATGCCATTGGCCTTCTTGGCTGCCTGGGCACACTGCAGGCTCATGTTCAGCCTACCATCAACCAGTACCCCCAGGTCCCTCTCTGCCTGGCCGCACTCCAGCCACTCTGACCCCAGCCTGTAGCACTGCATGGGGTTTCTGTGGCCAATGTGCAGAACCCGGCACTTGGATGTGTTCAGTCTCCTGCCCTTGGCCTCTGCCCATCTGTCCAGCCTGTCGAGGTCCCTCTGCAAAGCCTCTCTGCCCTCCAGCAGATCAACTACTGCCCCCAGCTTGGTGTCGTCCTCAAATTTACTGTTCACTATGTAATATTTTACTGCAGTAAGTTGTTTCTATCATGAAAACTACACATTTGTCTTTAGCACAACAGAGCACAATTTCAAATTCTATCTAAACTTTATTGGGCCAGCAGACGGTGTGACAGAATAAGCAAGTTTCTGCTACTTTAAGTACTTTCAAGCTTGATATATATCATATTACCTTGGACTGTTTCTTGCTAATAATGCTTGATATTTTTATATCAAAACCAGGTAATAACTTTATTTACAAGTTATGACAGGTAAACATTCTATTTAGCAAATTATATGGGGAAGTACTTTTTATATTGCTGTGTTCCTTGAAGAGGCTGGGTGGGATGAGGCCCCCGTCCCTGGAAGTGTTTAAGACCAGGCTGGATGAGGCACTGGCCAGCCTGATCTAGTGTAGAGTGTCCCTGCCCATGGCAGGGGGGTTGGAACTAGATGATCTTTGTGGTCCCTTCCAACCCTGACTGAAACTATGAAACTATGATATTTCACTCATATTTACCCATTTTTTAAAATGATTTTGTGCTGTACTAATACTTGTTTAGATTAACACTAAAAGAACTAAACTACAAAAAAAGATGATTGTATTGCAATGAAAACTGCACTTAATGCTTGGGAAAAAAACATTTGTTGTTATTACTTGTGCAATGGAAAGACTTTAGAAATTAATAGCCTTGGTTTTAAGATTTTTATGATGTTTTAAGAGCTGTGATATGTAAATTTATACTGCTGTAGCCTAGCAACTTCAACTTAAAAATCATAATAAAACATCACATCACTTTTATTCCCTCCCCCCCCCCCCCCCTTTTTGTTCAGGTATTAAGATTTAAAAATTTAAATCACTAACAGGAATAGTTAGTAGATTATTTGCTAAAGCAGTAAGATATGTTGTCTTAATTACCAGTAACCTCTCAAGTTTGCATAGAAAGCAGCAGAAGATATTGAGGAAGAATCACATGTGTTTCTAAATTAATTAATACTAATGAACAATATAACAATATTACAACAATGCTAATAGTAATAATATAATAATATTTTGTTTCACATTTTCAATGAACCCACATCATTTAATTGTTATACATCCAACTCCTAGACACAGGCTATTACTTACTTAGTGATAGCTTGTTCCTGAAGCACTTTTAAGTCCTGCTCCATATTATTGATTGTGAGTTTAATCTGTTGAAACAACAAAAATCAGGTAATCTGTGCATTTGCACTCAGACAAGTAGCATGTACTCGATAGTTCTATGCTTCCCCTTCAAATTCTGTAACTGCCACTGCAAACAACAGGGACAGGGGGAATGTAGCTCTAATTATAGGCTGGAATAAGCTAGATGAAAACTTTTGCAGTAAACTCATCTCTGTGTCAGCAGCTCTCCAGCACTGAAATACCAGAAGTGCTGCTATCTTGAGGATAACCCTGAGTTTCCACGAGGGATTTTGTTTTAGATCATTCCTTCTTGTGTGATGTCAATGATTTGCCAGGACAGTCTGCAACACAGAAACCTAAGTTTGTCATAGATTAATGTCTGCAATCATCAATCATTTCTCATCTTCACACACCCTTATTAGCCAATACCTAGGCTATAATTGCCCTCAAACACAATTTTTAACTTCTAATGACTATTCACTCCTTTGCTTAGTAGATGTGGTGCTGAGACATAAACCCTTCCAGTACCTCAGCTGCTAGGACCAGCCTGGTTCTGTAGCTCCAGGAGGTCACAGAGAGATGAGGCAAGCCTGGCTGTATGAAAGAACAGGAACCAGTCGCAAGACAGGTGACAGGGCATCAGGAAACAGCCCTAGTTCTTCGTGGGATGAGCAGTGGTGCTCTCAAGGTCATGGGTATCAATACAGAGGGATGTGAGGACACCACCACATGGCACTGCAGCCTTGGCTCCCCAGGCACCAAGCACTTAAGGTGGCACTGCCACAGGACCACCTCCCTTGAGTCCATGGAAGAGCAGCACCTGATCTGCCACAAGCACCGGGGCAGCCTCGGTTGGGCCACGGCACCCCTCGAGCCCCCGCGGCCGGCCCCGACCGTTACCTGCTCCTCAAGCTGCTCCTCCTGCTCCCCAAGCGGAGTCGCTATGGCCGCGGCGCGAGCTCCGCAGCCCAGCCGGCCCCGCTCCCTCATCCCGCCCCAGCTCCCGCCCGTCGCCGCTCCCAGGCCGGCTGTGGACAGCGCCGGGCGGCTTCTCCTGTCGCTAGGGTAACGCGAAGGGCGACAAGGCGAGGCGGGAAAGCAGGCGGGCGGCCGAGAGCCGCGGAGTGCGGAGCAGTGCCCTCTGAGGCGAGGCAGGTGGCGGGGCAGGGAGCGGGGCCGGCGGACATTGGCTCCCACTGGTTGCGGGAGGGGATCCTGGGGATCTCCAGGCCGGAGAGCTGAGCGGGAGCGGCTAGGCTAACTCAGGGCCCTCCGGGCTCGGGCGTGACGGCCTGTGGCTGCTGTCCGTCGGGGCCGGAGGGGAGCGGAGCGGCCATCCCGGTGACACGCGTGTTTTCTGCACAGCACGCCTCCCTCCAGCAGCCACCCCACTGTTCAGAAGGGAGGTGGGGGAAACTGCAACTCAGGAGACATCCCCCGGGCTAACGAACCTGTACTTCAGCTTTAGAATAAGTTAAAGAAATCAGTAGGCAGGGTGGGTTTTTTTTATTTTATTTTATTTTTTTTTCTCTTTCCTTTCCCCTTAAAAACCGCTATTATAAAAGGTAATGAAAAGGTTTAGTAATTGCCCTTTTCTTTCTCAACGACTAGCTATGCGTTTGTAAAATGGCCTCAAATGGTTTCCAAATTATTGTGTGAATGACCTAGGTGTTGTTGACAATTCTATTTACCTTTTCATAGAATCATTAAGGTTGGAAGAGACCTGAGAGATCAAGTCCAACCTGTCACACAACACCTCAGAACTAACTAAACCATGGCTTCCAGTGCCACGTCCAATCCCCTCTTGAACACCTCCAGGGACAGTGACTCCACCACCTCCCTAGGCAGCACATTCCAATGGCCAATTACTCTTTCTGGGAAGAACTTCTTCCTAACATCCAGCTTAAACCTCCCCTGGTGCCGCTTGAGACTGTGTCCTCTTGTTTTGGTGCTGGTTGGCTGGGAGAAGAGACCAACCCCCACCTGGCTACAACCTCCTTTCAAGTAACTGTTGAGAGCAATAAAGTCTTCCCTGAGCCTCCTCTTCTCCAGGCTAAGCAACCCCAGCTCCATCAGCCTCTTCTCACAGGGCTTGTGCTCCAAACCCCTCCCCAGCCTCGTTGCCTTTCTCTGGACACATTCAAGTGTCTCAATATCCTTCTTAAACTGAGGGTCCTGGCACTGGACACAGTACTCAAGGTGTGGCCTAACCAGTGCTGAGTACAGGGGCAGACTTTGGTGGACTTCAGGCTGTCTCATTCAGTTACAAAACACTTTAAAGGATCAAGCAAGTCTATTTTAACTTTTACAGACATAGTTTGCATTGCCAAACTCTATAGATTTTTATCAAGCACCAGAGAATTCTTCTGGCAGGCCATTACAATTTGCTTTGTATTTATTGCCCTGAAATTACATGGAGCATTTTGGGGTGCTGCTGGTCTATTTATGTACACTAAAATTCGAGCTTTGGGTTTGTTCTGCCTGGACTGTTTGCTTAAGTTATCCACGTGAACTGCATTTTTTATATCAGTTCAAAGAAATAATCTATTTCATTTGTTTTCTACCTACTGTGCTAAGGCAGATGGTTTTCATGTCAGCAGAAATACTGTTTCAAGCTATGAATTATGGAAGAAAAAAAAAGAGCTTTGCAAATGAAAGATTAAGTTAAAATTATATGCAGAGTTTCAGGAAAGTTCCTGATAAAGTTTGCTTGCTCACCCCAGAAAATAACTGACAATTTTCCCCCTGTAGTTTGCTTAAAGATTCCTGAAAATGGTTTTATTTTTACTTTACACCTTTACACCCTGGTTATATTTCATTCCAGGAATATCTCAGGAACAATTTAGGTCTCTGTTTGTCAGGCAGCATCAGGAGCAGATGAACAGTGCTCTCTGCACCACAGCACAGTCATAGTATCATAGTATCAGTCAGGGTTGGAAGGGACCACAAGGATCATCTAGTTCCAACCCCCCTGCCATGGGCAGGGACGCCCCACATTAGATCAGGCTGGCCAGAGCCTCATCCAGCCTGGGCTTAAACACTTCCAGGGACGAGGCCTCAACCACCTCCCTGGATAACTCATTCCAGGGCTTCACCACTCTCATGGGGAAGAACTTCCTCCTCACATCTAGCCTGAATCTCCCCACCTCCAGCTTCATTCCATTCCCCCATGTCCTATCACTACCTGATAGCCTGAGAAGTCCCTCCCCAGCCTTCTTGTATGCCCCCTTCAGTCCCCCAGCTGCCTGACAGAAGAGCAGTGGGGAGAGGCATGATGTCTGGGATCCACCACAGCCAAGTGATGGCTGAGGTGGTGGGCAGACCTGAAGTGACACCAGAAGGCATATCAGCAAAATTAGGAGTAGCAAGATGTGGTGCTGAGTACAGGCCTTGGCTCCAGGTTATGGTTGCGCTGTCAGTGCCCTGAGGACAGGCAGCCAGACCCCTAGGGAACAGGACAGAAAGTTGTGGGACTTCTTCCTGCACTCAGAGCCCTGAAAACATTAAACTTCAGTAATTACACTTCTCTTCATTATTTACTTACTCCAACAAAATTAATGTGAACTGAAACATTTGATTTTTAATTTGGGAAATGTTTTAAATATAATTTATTTTAATGGAAAATCTGTAATAAGAATTGGTTTTAAAATGGTGAAAATCAGAAAGATTTATTTAAAACACTTAATTTTAACTTGATTTGTATCATGTACTAGAAATGGGTTTTAATATAACTGCCAGCAAAATTCCATTTGTTCATCTGCAGCAACTGAACTTTTCAGACATATCCCCACAGCATATATTTTAATTTCCTCCCCGTCTCATCATCTCTCGATGGTAATCAGTTATTCAGAAATTTAACTTCCATCTGTCATGCCCAAATAGAATTGGAGGGGGAAGGGTGTGTGTGTGTAATGTAAAAAAAAAATCCCAAACAAAAACCATTACAAAAATTTACATTACTTATCAGCATTTTCAAAGCTTTTTAGGACAGTTCCACTGCGCTTAGCTAGAGTTGTGAGGAGAGGCTGAGGGAGCTGGGGCTGCTTAGCCTGCAGAAGAGGAGGTTCAGGGGAGACTTTATTGCTGTCTCCAACTACCTCAAGGGAGGTTGTAGCCAGGTGGGTGTTGGTCTCTTCTCCCAGACAACCAGCACCAGAACAAGAGGACACAGTCTCAAGCTGCACCAGGGGAGGTTTAGGCTGGAGGTGAGGAGAAAGTTCTTCACTGAGAGAGTCGTTCGGTATTGGAATGTGCTGCCCAGGGAGGTGGTGGAGTCACCATCCCTGGAGGTGTTTAGGAAGAGACTGGATGAAGCACTTGGTGCCATGGTTTAGTTGATTAGATTGTGTTGGGTGAATAGGTTGGACTCGATGATCTTGAAGGTCTTTTCCAACCTGGTTATTTCTAATCTATTCTAACTCCCTGATGTGCCTTTACATATCTCACTCACTATATTCAAGAAATCCCATATAAAATTGTTGACATTTTCTATTTTGCTCATCCACATTACCTCTTGACTGGAGCTTGTCTTGTGAGATGCAAAACTTGTTGACACGAAAGAACGTGCTTTAAAAATTATGATTGTTAGAAAAAAGAACAGCCCAAAGCCCCAAAAAAGGAAACTATGTTAAAAATATCTCAAAATTAGTGGAAAGATATAACCACATTTGTACAGACAGAAAGAAAAAGGAGGTAGGTCAGGGGAGGGATGCAACAGAGTGTGACCAAATATTGAACAAGACAAGGTATACCATTGATATTTGTATAGAACCAAGGGAAATTAGCTAGGAAGATGCCTTGCAGAGGGATCTAGGTAGATTGGAGCATTGGACTATGATTAAGAGGATTAAATTTAAGAAATCAAAATGCTGAATCCTGCACCTAAGACACAACAATACCAGGCACAAGTATAAATTAGGAAAGGGACAGCTGAGGACTTTAGGCTTGTCTAGTTTGGAGAAAAGGAGGCCAAGGCACCACCTCATTGCTCTCTGCAGCTTCTTGAGGCAGGGCAGTAAAGAGGGAAGTGCTGATCTCTTCCCCCCTAGTAAAAAACCTGTGGGAACAGTTCAAAGCAGCACCAAGGAGATTTAAACTGGACAGTAAGGGGTATTTCTTTACTGCAAGAGTGGTCAAACAGTGAAATAGTCTGCCTAAAGAAGTGGATGGTGCATCAAGATTGTCAGTGTTTAAGATACATTTGAGGCATGACCTTAATAAAATCCAAACCTCTCCTCTCTGAACCTCTCCAAACCTCCCCTCCCCAAACTTTAGGGAAAGCCAAGTAATGATTGAGGTACTGTGGTATACTACACACTCATTAGCATGCCTCTTGCTCAGCCTGGCCCTGGGATGCCTGTAGGAAGGTGAGATTAACAGCTCCAGTGGAAAAACTAGAAGCAGCAGCAGCATAAAGAGAAATGTTGATCTTTATGCCTCTCTGAATTTATTTTCTACTTTTTCTCTTTTATGTCACATTGCAGCACATTATTGATAGGTGTGCTGTCACCAACAGAGAATATGCCACAGACATTCCTCTTTTGGAGAGAACCATGGAAAGTGAGTCTTGTACAAAATGTTTGTTGCTATTGGTGTGGGTTTTACAGGAAGTTGTCAAGCTCTTGTTAATAATTACTCAGCACATACCTATTTTAACAGACTTTGCTGAGAGGAAACATTATTTCTGTTAACATATCTGTTCCAGCACCAAATTGTTATATGAGATTTTAAGAAGCCCTAAATCAAGCAAAATCCTTTTAGTTTAACAATGATTTTGAGAGTTTGGTCCATTTCTAATAATAATTTGATAATATACAATTCAGTATAGCTTATTTCCAGAGCAGAATAAGAGTCTGTCCTGGTTTTAACTCAGCTAGCAGCTGGCAGATATGATATTAAAAGAGTAGCATAATTGAGATGCAATTTAAGTTATTGTGGTGGTTTTAGGCTGTGCCTTTAAAATTTAGTTACAGATTTCAAGCAGAAGAGTAGAAAAATACAAACAAATCACTATTGGGTGAGAAAAGGAAAACAAAAGATTATTCTAAACAAATTCATTGGGTAAATATCTAGAATAAGAGGAGCTGTACCATAACAATTCTTCCCTTTCTCTCTTCTCTTCTGATCTCTGGTTGGTTTGGCTTTGCTCAGGAGAGATAATCTGTGTGCTTTGGCTGGCCTTGGCTAAGTCTAACTTTTCTGCTCCTTTCTCTTGTCTGTTTTGTACAGGGGGACAAGGTGGGTAAGGGAGGGAGAAGCTAGTAATTTCCCCTGGTCCTTGGCCAGGGGATCCTTGTGCTGTTTATTAATTGTAAATATCTGTATAATATTGTAACTCCTGTATACTTTGTACATACTCATTGCATTCCATTGCAGAGTGTAGATTTTGCTTGTAAATACAGCTTCATTTGCTCCTAACTGAGTTGATCTGGCAAAGTTAATGTTGGGGGGAAACTTCAACCCACCACAGTTATGAATTATTATACACCCTACTGGTTATCCTTCCTAGATAACAGTCTCCTGAATTGTTCAAGATATGTTATATTTGTAGTGTAATATGTAATGGCTGGTAAGAGCTAAGTGCATTTGTGCATTTAGCTTGAAATGAAGTTTTTATTAACAGGATATATTCATACTCTACCTGCACTCTCAGACAAGTTAGATTGAGCATTTTGTTGCAGAAGGCTCAGTGCAGCTCTCACAAGAAACATGCTCATTTCTTTAGCATGGAAATCTGGTGGATTGTGTGATAGTTAAGTGATGGATTCATAGCAGTAATAGTTTAATAATTACATTCTGTACATTAGTTTGGATGTTTCTGAGGGTAATTTACAGAAGTGATAGAAAAGAGAAGGAATAGCTTGGTATAAGCCATCCATCAACAAATATGCAGAAGTCATGAAGAGGCAATAAAATCTACCCCAAATCCCTAACATAAACAATAAGAGAAGAATGACATTTTGAAAAACAACCTTTGCAAGAGGGACTTCTGTTTGTGGAAATTAGCCATAAAAACTGCTTGAGGATTCTGAACATGCCTAACTAATTTACTGTCAGGAGCTGATAAATCCTGACATAATACAAACATAGAAGTACAGTGCTGTTTCTAAATATTTTGTTTCTAATTTAAACTGAGAACTACTCTTTTCATAAGCAGCTTAGGAGATCACTGAAGGGAAGAACAGAAAGAGCTTGGGTTTAGCTGGATTTGCCAGGTAAACTGGTTGGTGAGCCATATTGTAGGATGGGACCTAGTCTAAAAGTGGAGAATTCTAAGAATTTATCTTGTAATAGGAAACCTGAAAATTAAGGGTAAAATTCTGTGAGAGAATGCAGAAAGGAGAAAAGGGTTCAGTTAAGCCTGTTGGCTATAACAATTGCAAGTTAATCTTTCTGTGTCAATCTTTAATGAATAATAATAAAAACAATTATTAAGGTTGGAAAAGACATTTGAGATCATTGAGTCCAACCATTGACCTTATGCTACCAAGTCCACCACTAAATCATGTCACTAACACCACATTTACATGTCTTTTGAATACTTCCAGGGATGGTGACTCCAATGCTTAACAATCCTTTTGGTGAAGATATTTTTCCTAATATCCAGTCTTAACCATCCCTGGAGCAACTTGAGTCTGTTTCCTCTTTTTCTGCCACCCGTTACTAGGAGAAGAGACCAACACTCACCCCACAACAACCTCCTTTCAGGTAGTTGCAAAGAACAATAAGGTCTCCCCTCAGCATCCTTGTCTTCAGACTAAGCAACTACGGCTTTGTCAGCCACCTCTCATAACACTTGCTCTCTAGACCCTTCACCAGCTTTGTTGCCCTTTTCTGGACATGCTCCAGAGCCTCAAGGTCTTTGTTGTAGTGAGGGGCCCAAAACTGAACACAGTATTTGAGGTGTGGCCTTACCAGTGTGGAGTACAGGGGTGCAATCACTTCCTTGCTCTTGCTGACCACAGCCTGATCTAGTGTAGAGTGTCCCTGCCCAGGGCGTGCAATCTTGTGGTCCCTTCCAACCCTAACTGAAACTATGAAACTATGAATTATTTCTGAGACAAGCCAGGATGCTGTTGCCCTTGGCCACCTGGGCACTATTCTGGTTCGTGTTCAGCCAGCTGTCAACCAGCACCCTCAGGTTCTTTTCTGCCAGGCAGCTTTCCAGCCACTCTGCCCCAAGGCTGTAGTGTTGCATGGGGGTGTTTTGACCCAAGTGCAGGACCCAGCCCTTGGCCTTGTTGAATCTTGTTTCTCTAATGCTAGGCAATACATGCACACAAAAGGAAAAACCAACCAACCAATAAAACCCCCAAACATTCTTAAAGCTTTCTGCTTATGTTTTTCTGGAAAATCATAATAGTAGTTAGCATTGCTGTAACATCTTTTGTCATGGCATAGTCTTCCCTTTGCAGCTACTGCTACTTCAGTATGAAAATAATGCTTTATGGCTTAGCAGCACAGGGATGGTTTCTGGTACTCTGCACTCAAGAATATTTCTTGGTTAGCTGATTTTTACTTATAAAATGAAATAGTCTTTTGTCTGTGACCTTACCTGCAATTAAAAAAAGACAGAGAAAAGCCTATCTTATACTTCACATTGTGCATTTTATCTCTTGCTGTGTATCATGCCACAGTTGCATCAGTTGCTATATGGTGCCTCGGTGACATAAGGATTGATGAAAATTTATTTCAGTTAAAATAGACAAGTTATAGAAAAATATAAGCTCTCTAAAGCATAGATTTGAGCTGGTGCTGTCTGAAGGGGTTACAAGAAACACATAGTGCATTTTGTTTCATCTTATTTTATGACATCCCTGCAATTTCAATAGCAGGAAATAGGATAAGAACTGTAGAAGCTAATTTTGGTCATATTTGACAACTGAAGAGTAAATAATTGGAACTTTTGTAATCTTACATAGGTTTAAGATATACTTTTTTGACTCACAGAATCATGGAGTGTTAGGGCTTGGAAAGAACCTCCAGAGATTGTTGGTCCAACCCCTCTGCCAAAGCAGGATCACCTGGGGCAGGCTGCACAGATCATTCAGGCAGGTTTTGAAAGTTTCCAGAGAAGGAGACTCCACAGCCTCTCGGGGCAGCCTGTTCCAGTGCTCTGTCACCCTCACTATAGAGAAGGGTTTCCTTGTGTTGGGGTGGAACCTACTGTGTTCTCGACTGTGCTATCACGGGGCACCACTGAAAAGAGACTGGCAACTGCATCTTGACACCCAGCCCTCAGATATTTATAGATGTTGATAAGATCCCCTCTCAGTCTTCTCAAGACTAAACAGCCCCAGGTCTCTCAGGCTCTTTATAGGACAGATGTTCCAGTCCTGAAGTCATCCTCATAGCTCTCCATTGGACTCTGTCCAGAAGATCCCTGTCTTTCTTGAACTGGGGGTCCCAAAACTGAACAAAATATTCCAGGTGTGGCCTCACCAGGGCAGAGTAGAGCAGGAGGAAAACCTCCCTAGACCTAGACTCAAGTACATTAAGGGAAGATTCCATTGGAAAAGCTTGTAGAGAAATAATTAATAGTGCTGACATTTAAGGTGTCATTCAGAGTTTCAGAGCCAGCAATTGAGGAGATGACATGGGAGTTCACATCACTCACTTGCATAAGAATGTTTTCATACAGAATGCTGCACTATATTGGTTATATTAAGATGGTATTTTCAGGTTATGCTTGGATGATCATGTGCTCTGCCCTAACTAATTTTATTTCTTTTTATCTTAGTTGTGCCATTTAGTTTTCTAATGATCTGAATGTGGTTATTTTTTAGTGAGGTAGAGCAGTAGAGCAATTAACATTTATTGTTATGTTGCCTTATACAGAAGCTCATTATGAGTTCTGAGCTGCTTGGCTGGCAAAGTTAAGCCTCCATTTGACTTAACTGTAAAGGGGTATTTGGTCAGTCAGGGACTCAGGGGCAGGCAGTTAGGGTACTGGTTATGTTACTCTCTTGCTTTTCTTTAGAAACAGAAAACTGCTTTTTAACAATTTCACATCTGAACTCAACCTTCAGACTTTGAAACACATCATTCCCTTTGAGTGTAAACAGCAGTAACACAACATTTACTTTCCTTGCCTTCTGCTGCCTCTCAGTTGTTTACATGCTCAAGACTGACCTGCTTGAACATCAGGTTCTGCTTAACAGTTGCCATTCCTCAGTCACGAAACTTCAGTCAGTACGAATGCTCCCTGCAGGACCAGCTGTGGTCAGATACATAACAGAGCTGGTAGCACTGAAGGCTTTGCTTCAGCTTGCTGGAAAAAACAAAAGCAAGCAGGACTTTCCTATGCAACTTGAGCTAACAGAAATAACTCTAATTTTTAAAAAGCTGAAATTGAGGGCTGGAGTGCTCTCCTACTCTTCAGCTGGAGGACCAGATGAGTTGTAAGGGTGGAGCTTTAATCCTTGACTTTTCCTCCCAGCCTGGACACCACCACCACATAAGGCCTCATAACAGACATCACTATTTAATCATTGTATTGTAAGCACTATGCAGATATCCAAAAGAGTAACTGCTTGGATGTAAGCCATTGTATTGAGAGTAGCTGATCAAGTAAGAGGGGAAAATATGAAGACCCATGGGGAAACACACAGACACATACAAACACAAACATGCATTCTGAATCTTACAACTGTTCTGGCCAGATGTGCTGGTTTGAGCTTTACCTGGAGTCTAAAAGCCCACATGGTAACGGATTGAGATTCCTCCCCTCTCCCTTTGCCAGTAAGGTAAAAACAAATCAGGTAGGGATTAGGGGAGGTAAATTCACAAAAGAAATGGTCTGGAATGGGTTTAGAAGTAGAAGTACTTATATAGAAACATATTTATATATATAAATATAAATAAAATATTTTATATATATAATAATTATATATATCAGTAACAGCACACCAGGGTAAAAGATTTTTGGAGATGCCTGGCTTTTGAAACATCCAAAAGCTCAACTCAGTGGGTGTGGCAAGAAAAAATACTACTACTGCCCTTTCATAGCTTTGGGGTTCCTTGCTGATGGACATTTCTGGGTATTAGGTTGAGGACTCCTCGAAGCAGCTGCTCTTTCTGACCTCCCTGACCAAATGTGCCTGAGCTCTCCACTTGGTGTGTGCTTTACCTTGGTACTTTAAAACCTGCCTTGTGCTACTTGTTGGCTCCAACCTGACCTAGACCAGGTCTCAAGGCAAAGCAATGAAGATACCAACAGTAAAGACAGTTTATATTCAGGGAATAGTTTTCGGATGTTGCTGATATCAAAGTCTGATTTTACCTGTACACTGGCCAATCTTATGTTTGAGAATGAGAAGCAGCATCACTATTCAATGTTAAGAACTTCAACCTCTGATTAGTCACCTTTTCCATTGCCTTTCCTAGAAAATAGTAATTGGATCTGTTTTCCTTTTCTGTGCATGCTTTAGAAGCTGATATCATTACTGTAAAATGATGACAAGAAAGTAGGAAAGAAATCAGCCCTGGTTTTCTTTTTGCCTCTGAGCAAAAGGATTTATTTTCTGCTTCCCTCTTCTTATCTGAAACGCAAGACTTGATAAAGAAGATGGTTCTGTAGCAGCCCTCAGAGTCGTCAGTGTGGTGTGTTCAAAACACAGGATTAAGGGAACAGCTGAGACAGGCTGAGGGAGAACCAGGTAGATGAAAGAATAAGGGGAATGGGAGCAGTACTGACACAGGGTAGAAACTGAGCATGCTGAGGATAGATACAGAGGACAGTGGTTTGCTATAAATCAAGAGAAATGAGATTCTGCTAGTACAGCGCAAAACCACCTTTGTATGTTGGGGCTGTTTGGAATGCTAGTACACTTGTGCTGGGCACATTCAAAAGACAAATCTGATCTGTAACACAACATTTATGCTTTTGACTCCAATGTTATGATGTACCTGCTTCATGTAATTGTCAAGTCCATCATGCATGCAAGCATGCTGCCCTTCATGGCTCCATGGCTCTCCATGGAGAAGGAAAGGATTACAGGTCAGCTGAAACACAGGACTGAACAAATGCAAAAGGGAGAATCAATCCACCTTTCAAACTTTTACAACAGGTATGAGGGAGAAAGTTTGAATGGTGAATATAATTTTGTTTCCAGAACTTTGTCAGCTACTCTCTCAACATTCCATTGAAACCAGATGTACTGCAAACATAGGTCTGCAGAGATCTTGATTCAGTAAGAAGTTAATTGTTTCCTAAATAATTAAATAAAGTTGTTATTTAGTAATATGAAAGCCACCATGGAGTAAAAAATTAACTTTGGCTAGAAATGCTGTTTTCGTCAGTCTCTACCAACTCAGGAAAGCCTCCACATTTGTTGCCTTTCTGTTGCCACTAACTTTTCCAGTCCAACTGTAGAATGATGAAGTTGTTGACTTCAAGATCTGATGATATGCTGTAAGCACAGGGGTGTGCATATGAGATCAGTGACCAAAATGTCCTTGTCTAGTTCCCTGTTCCAGCTGGTTTTGTATTCCTGACCAATATCTGATCGCTGCAATCTATGGTTGAATGAATATACTTTTCTTTATGAATAGCTTGTTGATGTCCTAGGACCCTCTGGGACAAAGGCAGCTGCATACAGAAAAGGTGATATTAGTATTTTCCATCTTATTAGAAAAAGCCCACAGCTGGGGAGATATTAAAGCAATATTTTCAGCTCTCCACATTCCCAGCAGTTTCAATCGAAAAACCAAATACAAAATTGCTGGCTAAAAATAGCTTTCCCCCCTCAATTCATAGTATTATAAAGAACCTCCCACATTACCTACTTCTCTCAAGCCATAATAATCTTTAAAGGCCAATTCTAATGATCTTTATATCCAGGCTAGATTTTATTGACTTAAACAGTGTCAGTCTTCTGGAGATTTTCTTCAACAGACAGAAAGAACTCACTGTTGTAAGTGTTCTTTTGTGTCTTTGTTCAAGATTTACTTAGTTTCACTTCTTCACTTCACTAAATAAGTCCTCTTCCTACATCATGTGTAGACCAGGGAGATGGGGTCAGACACACCTACATTTTAGAAATTTTTCTGAGGTATTTCAGGCTTCATAGCAAAATCATCCACTTGCATCTGTGGAACTCTTTGGTAGTGTAACTGATCACCTGAATTTCCAGAGGAGACTTGAAAGCAGTCAGCCTGCATGGGATTCACGACTTCTTATATGTAGTTACTGCAAAAAGAGAGAAAGTATGAAGGCCAAATTTACACCCATCCTTGATGGGGGCTGAAAAAGTAACCCAGCCCCAGGTGGACAAAAGAAACTTGATCCAGGTGGGCAAAGAGAGACTTGGTTTTCCCCCTCCCAGGAAGTGGGGTCCCCTGGATCAAAAGTGGTGTATTCCACTCCCCCATGCTCCCCTATAAAAAGGGCAGACATCTTTTACTTCTCTCTCTTTCCCTGCTTTGCCTGCTTGAGAGAGGTCTGCTGCTGCTGCTGCTTCCTGCCCTGATACTGTGGTAGTTTGGCCCACCAGCATTAACAAAAACCTCGGCTCGCTCAGTCAGGAAAAAGCAAATGGAAGCTATATTTACAAGCAATAACTACTCTTTACAATGGAATGCAATGACTATGTACAAATACACAGTATTTACAATATTATACAGGTATTTACAATGAGAATACAGCAAGGAAACCCCCCTGAACCCCTAATGGGATCCCCAAAAGGAGCAGGGGCAACTGCTCTGCTCCCCCCCCCACTCTCTCCACCTTTTCATCTAATTAGAAGAGAAAGAGATGTTAGAGAGATAGTGCTCTTATCTCAAGGTTAGGCTGATAAGGTCCTCCCAGCTGAGCAGAGCAGAAAGCAGCCTCAACAGCCAGAAGAGAGAGAAAGGAATGAAGTGGGATGTGCGATATTGCTAGGGGTACATCTCACATCTGGCCAATGAACTTTGTTTAGAATAATCTTTTGTTTTCCTTTTTACACCCAACTGTGAATTTTTTATACTTCTTCAGTCTTCTGCTCAAAATCTGCAGTTAAGTTTGAAGGCATAGCCTAAAACTGCCACAACCACGTGCTGGGGGCTACTTTCCAAGCTGCATCCATGCTTTCTAAAGAACTGAATCCACTGGCATCCAGGGAATACAAGGCCATCTGGGCTTGGGTTTGTGTATTTTTCTATTTATCCTTACCCTATACCTTTGTAAACTCCCTTATTACTGATATATATACATATATATATAGTTTTAAAATTACCTCTTTTACTTCAAAATTGATTCCAGACTATTTCTTTCATGAATTTACCTCTCCTTTCCCCTACCTGATTTGTTTTACCTTTACTGGGAAAGGGAGGGGGAGGAATCTCAATCTGTTACCGTTTGGGCTTTAGACTCTGGGTAAAGCTCAAACCAGCACACAGTCATAACATTCAGCAAATAGAGATGGAGGTTGGTTCTGTGAACACAAGAGTTCTGTACTCAACTCTGAACTTTGTCATGGGCTTCATATGTGTTTCAGGAAACCATTTGGCTTAGTTTCCACATGTGAAAAACTGATATAATATTAATTATCTTCTGATTTGTCTATCAATCCTTTGTTACAGCAATGGCTATTTCCTATTAAGTGTATGTACAACATTTAAGAAACAGAATTCTGGCTTGGCTGACAAGTCCTCCCATTACATCCAATAATTCTCTTGGCTGGGATTCAATAACTCAGTGCCCATGACATTAATAATTCATATATGTTCTTCATTCACAGACTGTTCTTACTCACTTCAGCAGAAGTATTTTAATGAAATTTCATCTTGCCTTACAGAGATAAATCTAAGCCAAACTAATGTTTCATTAATATGCTGTAATGAAAAGGTGTTCTGCATTCTCATCCTGTTTTCCAGTGCAGTTCAACACATTTCATTGATCATTTTGCAAAATGGTTGTTGGAGGGGCATGGAAATCAGAGGGACTGCATTCAGATCATCAGAAGCAGTGAAACACTGGAAATGTTTATATGGCCTTTAAGTATTACCACATCTGGAAGCTAGATTTTTAATATGCTTCTTGGATTCATTTATTGAAAGATTAGGTTGTGTAGAAATATTGCAAGTGTCTTTGTTGCAGTTTAGCATCTTTGTACTAAATAGCAGCTGGCTTTGACCATTTAAGATTAAGCTGCATGATGGTTCTTGTTACAGAGTTTAAAGGGGTTTTCCCACAAGGTTTTCTGCTGGAAAAAACACTCCACAGATCAAAGCATCAACTGACGTGCTGATGAAGACTTTTTTTGTGCTCTCCTTGCCTTTTTTCAAACCTTGGGAATAAAGCTTGTGTTCTTTTGAGCTGTTGAATTCTTTATTGGTGCATGGAGAGTAACTATATTTCCAAATTTACAGAGTGATTTCCAAAAAAAAAAACCCAAACCCCTCACAACATTGCTCTCATTTTCTTAAGCTGTAGGAAGTGAATGTTACTCCTTTATTTTAAGAGCATTCCCAAGCCACACAGCGAGTCATCTGTTACTGCCACATGGAGCCAAATCTGCCAGCATTTCTCTTTCCACCCCCTGCATCTTTTCAGGGTCTAGTAGATTATTTTTCATAGCTATAAAACTTGACTACTTGTACAAGTGGTGGATTGGAAGATATTTTCTATCACTTTTAGAGTATACCCAGACTTCCAATTATGCATCCTTCTCACTGTCTGGAAAGCCAGTTACTGTTGGTATATGCTTGGTAGGTGCATATTTTGTGTAAGGTGTCATATGCTTATTTGGTATAACACAGAGTGAAGTGCCCTAAAGTAAAATTTTTTAACCAAGAGGGGGATTTTAGAATAAAATAGAATAGAATAGAGTGGAATGGAATGGAATGGAATGGAATGGAATGGAATGGAATGGAATAGAATAGAATAGAATAGAATAGAATAGAATAGAATAGAATAGAATAGAATTAACCAGGTTGGAAAAGACCTCTGAGATCATTGAGTCCAACCTATCATCCTACACCATCTAATCAACTAAACCATGGCACCAAGCACCCCATCCAGTCTCTTCCTAAACACCCCCAATGATGGTGCCTCCACCACCTCCCTGGGCAGCCCATTCCAATGGCCAATCTCTCTTTCTGGGAAGACCTTCTTCCTAACATCCAGCTGAAACCTCCCCGGCACAGCTTGAGACTGTGTCCTCTTGTTCTGGTGCTGTCTGCCTGCTCAACTGTGTTTGAAAAACTACCTGAAGGAATCATTGGTCAGTTGATAATACATGATTTTGTTATTAAGTTTTTCTCTGTTACAGCTCATTTTGGAGACATAACTATGAGCCTCAGTAAAGGCAGACTGCCTGTTGCTGCTAAGGATTTTTCCCAGGCTTTCATTATCCTTTGTACATGTGCAGTGAGATGCATGAAAAAACCAATCCTTTGGCTCTTTAATTTACACAAAGCCAAGCATAGGTTTAAAACTATTTTATAATTCCTTGGAGCCAATTGTGTGAACATTTTGTTTTATTCTATTTTAATCAAGTCAGGTTCAACTGCATCATTTTTATTCTATTAAGTATCTTTTCTATAGCAGGAAGTTCTGGGTGCCACATTGTATTCTAGAGATTTTAATGAGTTACTGGCAAGCATCTGGTTCAAAGTATAGCAGCTGTTTCACAGTAATTTTACATTTCTGTGTTTTTGATACTCAGCAAATGGGAAGTATCATAGTATCATAGTATCAGTCAGGGTTGGAAGGGACCACAAGGATCATCTAGTTCCAACCCCCTGCCATGGGCAGGGACACCCCACACTAGATCAGGCTGGCCAGAGCCTCATCCAGCCTGGGCTTAAACACCTCCAGGGATGGGGCCCCACTACCTCCTTGGACAACCCATGCCAGGGCCTCACCACCCTCATGGGGAAGAACTTCCTCCTCATGTCCAGCCTGAATCTCCTCACCTCCAGATTCATTCCATTCCCCCTAGTCCTATCACTACCTGATAGCCTGAAAAGTCCCTCCCCAGCTTTCTTGTAGGCCCCCTTCAGATACTGGAAGGCCACAATGAGGTCACCTCGGAGCCTTCTCTTCTCCAGACCAACTCCTTCAGTCTGTCCTCCAGCCCTCTGATCATCCTTGTGGCCCTTCTCTGGACACCTTCCAGTATGTCCATATCCCTCTTTTAATAGGGGCTCCAGAACTGGACACAGTACTCCAGGTGGGGTCTCAGCTGGCTTAACCCTCAGTCAAGGAAGCTTCAGGTAAGAGACTCATTTGACAGAAATTTTATAATTAAAGGAGACAAATCATAGCATCATAAAATTATAGAATCAGAATCATTTGGGTTGGAAGAGTGCTAGAATTTAAGATCCTCAGGGCATCTAGGAGGATGTACTCCAAGGTTGTGACCCTGGACTTTAGGCATGCAGACTTTGATCGCTTCAGGCATCTGCTGACCAAAGTATTGTGGGACAAAGCCCTAGAGGGGAGCGGGGCCCAGGACAGCTGCTCAGTGGTCAAGGATCACCTTCTCTGTGTCCAGGAGCAAAATATACCAACAAAGAGGTAGACAGGAAAGAATGTTAGGAGACCTGGCTGGATGAGCAAGGAGCTCCTGGACACTCTGTCACAAAAAGAAATTATACAAGGAGTAGAAGAAAGGACAGGAAGAATGGGAGGCATATAAGGAAGCTGCCCGAGCAGCAAGAGACCTGGTTAGAAAAGCTAAAGCTCAGTTAGAATTAAATCTAGCCAGGGAGATCAAGGGGAATAACAAAAGTTTCTGTAGGTTGTTCAGTCTGGAGAAGAGAAGGCTCTGAGGAGACCTTATTGTGACCTTCCAGAATCTGAAGGGGGCTACAAGAAAGCTGGTGAGGGACATTTTAGGGTGTTGGGTACTGATAGGATTAGGAGAATGGATCCAAGGTAGAGGAGGGTAGATTTAGATTAGACATTAGGAAGAAGTTCTTCACCATAAAGGTGGTGAGACACTGGAACAGGCTGCAGAAAGGGGTGGTGGAATCTCCATCCCTGGAGGGTTTTAAGGCCAGGCTGGATGGGGCTCTGGGCAACCTGATGTAGTGTGAGGTGTCCCTGCCCATGGTAGGGGAGTTGGATCTAGATGGTCCTTGAGGTCCCTTCCAGCCCTGACAATGTTTTGATTCTGTGATATCTTTTTTATTATTCTAAGTTAATCAAAGTCTCAAGACCACAAAGATCTATGTAGTAGTTGTCTACAGTTGCAATTTGTGACTTTCTGTCCCTTGACAGTCCATGAGAAGAGCTAAGGAGTTCTAAGCCCCAATGGTCTTTTCCTAATGTGTATATCTAAAATGAGATTGATGAACTTCTCTTCAGATTCCCTCTTTCTGTCTAATAACTATCAAGGGATGTTTGGATGCCCAGTTCACATATAAAACTGTACATTATATGGCTAAAGCTAAGTGAACTGAATCTTAAACTCGGGAAACACTTTTCACATCAATGTGAAAGTTCCACCGTCTAAAATAATTAGAATAGCAGCAAGTTCCACAGAGGCAGTTTGAGTGTATGGTCCTTTTATTTAATGTGACATTCCTTTCCTTATAAATGCTGCTGCTAATGAAGTGATAAGGGGAAGCCTGTCAAAACAATGTCTCAGGAAGTGAAAAATGTGATTTAATAGAATTTTGATTCCTTGGCTTGCTGTATTTTTTATCTTTTTTTTTTAAAGATTGCTTTTTAAATAGTGTTTTGAATGCAGGGGAACAGGAACCAATAAGCACTGAATCTCAGTTTGAAAAGCAACCTTGTGACATTTCCTGGAAGAAGTCATTCACAGAATGAGTTACTCAAGTATTGTTATTCATGAAAGGACTGTAACCTCTCAGAGGACCCCAAAGCCACATGATTTCTACACATTTAGTTTTGAGAGCTCCAACTTTAAATTGGGGTGTTTCTAAACAGCAGGGACTAAAGGAAAAGCTTTCCTCACTTAGGAGGTTTTTTTTTTAGATGCATTACACATTATTAATTCTGATTAAGAAGATGAAGAGAAGATGAGTCATAGAATAATAGAATCAACAAGGTTGATCATCAACGTTGATCATCAAGTCCAACCTATCACCCAACACTTCATGACTAACTAAACCATGGCTTCAAGTGCCACATCCAATCCTTTTTTGAACACCTCCAGGGACGGTGACTCCACCACCTCCCTGGGCAGCACATTCCAATGGCCAATTACTCTTTCTGGGAAGAATTTTCTCCTCACCTCCAGCCTAAACCTCCCCTGGTGCAGCTTGAGACTGTGTCCTCTTGGTCTTGTGCTGGTTGCCTGGGAGAAGAGACCAACTCCCACCAGGCTACAACCTCCCTTCAGGCAGTTGTAGAGAGCAAGAAGGTCTCCCCTGAGCCTCCTCTTCTGCAGGCTAAGCAACCCCAGCTCCCTCAGCCTCTCCTCATAGGGCTTGTGCTCCAGACCTCTCCCCAGCCTCATTGCCCTTCTCTGGACACGTTCAAGTGTCTCAATGTCCTTCTTAAATTGAGGGGTGCAGAACTGGACACAGTACTCAAGGTGTGGGTGCTGAGTACAGGGGCAGAATGACTTCCCTGCTCCTGCTGGCCACACTATTTCTGATGCAGGCCAGGATGCCATTTGCCTTCTTGTCCACCTCGGCACACTGATGGCTCATGTTCAGCCAGCTGTCAACCAGTACGCCCAGGTCCCTTTCTCCCTGGCTGCTCTCCAACCACTCTGTCCCCAGGTTTTTGTTACTTTTGGGGGTATTTTTACATTCTATCATTTTCACAGTCTGTTTCTGCTAGTTTCAGGAATTGTTGCTATTTAGATGTGAAGTTTGGCAAGCCTGGCATTGGTTGCTTTGGATGGTATAGACCATGCAGTGTTTCTAGAATACCATTTATCACTGGAGAACAGTGGCTTGTGAGTGGGATAGTGAGATGTCTCTTGAAATTTTTTGTTCACTCCAAGGCATGCATTCCTTTGAAGTAAAAATAACTTTCAGCTTTTTCATTCATTATACTTTTCATTGGGAAGCTGGAGGTTTTATTTGTACTTTATACTTTTAGAATGCTTTTAATCACAGGATTTCGCAAAGTCCATAAGGTTGGAGAAGACCATCAGAGATCATCAAGTCCAACCTATCACCCAACACCTCATCACTAACTAAACCATGGCTTCAATAATGAAAGGAAACACTGAAACAAACCTATCATGACATTCTGCAGCTCATTGTTCTAGGGATATCTTTATTTGTGAACTTTCAGTAATAACATTGTCAGTAGGGTCACCAAGTCAATGTCTTTCTCTTGTATTATTGACAGTTCTTTTGCCCAGGTTGCAGCCATATCAATAACCAGTGGCTTAGTTAATTCTGTTCTAATATGTAGGGATTTTGTTCAAGAACCCATATATTACACCTGAGTATTTTTCTAAGATCTTGAACAATCATTATCTTCTACAATATTATGGATTAGCTTCTGGCACAAAGTTAATGTGAGTATATTATACAATACAATACAATACAATACAATACAATACAATACAATAAATCCAGGTTGGAAGAGACCTTCAAGATCATCCGTCCAACCCATCAACCAATCCAACCCACCTAAACAACTAAACCATGGCACCAAGCACCCCATCAGGTCTCCTTCTGAATACCTCCAATGATGGTGACTCCACCACCTCCACAGGCAGCACATTCCAATGGGCAATCACTCTCTCTGTATAGAACTTCCTCCTAACATCCAGCCTAAACCTCCCCTGGCGCAGCCTGAGACTGTGTCCTCTTGTTCTGGTGCTGCCTGCCTGGGAGAAGAGACCAACCTCTGCCTGGCTACATCTCCCTTCAGGTAGTTGTAGAGAGCAATAAGGTCACCCCTGAGTCTCCTCTTCTCCAGGCTAAGCAACCCCAGCTCCCTCAGCCTCTCCTCATAGGGCTTGTGTTCCAAACCCCTCACCAACTTTGTTGCCCTTCTCTGGACACATTCCATCAAGTCAACATCCTTCCTAAACTGAGGGGCCCAGAACTGGACACAGTACTCTAGGTGTGGCCTAACCAGTGCAGTGTACTCTGCTTTCTCAGATGATTATTCCTTTGTGACTGCCCTGCTTACTGAAATCTAAGGAGCTCTGTGTTACTTTTTTAAGCTCTGTAACTACCAGTAATGCAATGGTATGCACCACTAAATTATTTCTTTCACAACTGGATGTTTTCCTCTGCCCCAGATTATTTTCCTCTATGTTTCTGTGGTGCTTTTAGGCTTGCTTTAACATTTAGTTACAGATTTTGAGCAGAAGAAAGTAGAAAAATATAAAAAAGTCACTATTGGGTATGAAAAGGAAAACAAAAGAGTATTCTAAACAAATTCATTGGATAAATATCTAGAATAAGAGGATTTGTACCATAATAATTCTTCCCTTTTCTCTTGTCTTATGATCTCTGGCTGTTTTGCTTCACTCAGAGGAGCTAATGTAGTTACCGGCTGGCTTTGGCTAAGTCTAACTTCTCTGCTCCTTTCTCTTGTCCCTTGTGTAAATGGGAATAAGGGAACAAGCTAGTAGCTTCCCCTGGTCCTTGGCCAGGGGGGTCCTTGTGCTGTTTATTAATTGTAAATATCTGTGTTAATATTGTAACTCCTGTATATTTTGTGCATATTCATTGCATTCCATTGTAGAGTGTAGGTTTTGCTTGCAAATACAGCTCCATTTGCTGTTAACTGAGTTGGTCTAGCGAAGTTAATGTTGCGGGGGGGGGGAACTTCAACCCACCACAGTTCATATATGCTATCAGACATCTCAGGTACCTTATGGTGTCTACTGTGGAAGCAATCATCAGCATTTAGGCACCCTACCACACCATTTTTTAACTTAATGCTTGTCCTCAGCAGATAGAACCAACTGATTTGTGCTCTTTTGAAATGGGATGAAAAGATTGCTTTGGCCTTCTGATTTATGGCTCTACAGAAGATGGCTTTGGCCTTCAGATATATGGCTCTACAGCTCCATAGTTTACATGGACTTAGATATGTAATATTTTTGTAGAGATTATGTCCTGACATTTATTTTTACCTAGAAAGTCTGACATCAATTTTACTTTGACTATTTCTTTCTTTTCAGCTTTTCCTCTCTCTTTCTCTTTCTTTCTTTCTCTTTTTTCTTGCTTCTTGCTTTCTTGCTTTCTCTTTCTCTCTTTCTCTCTTTCTCTCTTTCTCTCTTTCTTTCTCTCTTCTCTCTTTCTTTCTTTCTTTCTCTTCTCTTCTCTTCTCTCTTCTCTCTTGCTCTCTTTCTCTCTTTCTTTCTATCTCTCTTTCTTTCTCTCTTTTCTTTCTTTCTTTTTTCTTCTCTTTCGCTTATCTTCTCTTTCTCTTCTCGTCTTTCTCTTTCTCTTTCGCTTTCTCTTTCTCTTGCTTTCTCTTTCTCTTTTCTTCTCTTTCTCTTCTTTCTCTTTCTCTTTCTATTTCTCTTTCTTCTTGCTCTGTCTGTCTTTATTTCTTTCTTTCCTTTCTTTCTTTCTTTCTTTCTCGATTTGACTCTTTTTCTCTTTCTCTTTCTCTTTCTCTTTCTCTTTCGTCTTTTCTTTTCTCTTTTCTTTCTTTCTCTTTCGCTTCCTATTTCTCTTTCTCTTCTCTTCTCTTTCTCTTTTCTTTTCTCTTCTCTTTCTCTGCTCTTCTCTTTCTCTTCTCTTTAGCTTTCTCTTTTCTCTCTTCTTTCTTCTTTTTTCTTTCTTTCTTCTTCTTTCTTCTCTTTCTCTCTTTTCTCTTTCTTTCTCGCTTTCTCTTTCTTTTTCTTTCTCTCTTTCTCTTTTCTTTTCTCTCTTTCTCTCTCTCTTTCTCTCTTTCTCTCTTTTACTTTTTTTCTCTTTCTTTCTTTCTCTCTTTCTCTCGTTTTCTTTCTCTTTCTCTCTTTCTTTTTTATCTTTCTTTCTCTAATCTCTTTTTCTCTCTTTCTTTCTCTCTTTTTTCTTTCTTTCATGGATCTTTTTCCTTCTTTCTTCTGTCTTATTCTTTCTTCCTTTGCTCCTTTACACTGCACTGACAGTCTTATGTCTTCACATATGAGACTGAGGGGCCCAACTAGAAAAAGCATTAGGAAATGCAAGATGCAGAGCTGTATTTGAGATGGAATTTGGCTTCACTACAGTGTGGCTCTGGTTTATGTGTGATTCCTGTGTCTTTCAGGAATCAGAGAGACAAATGTTGGACATTGACTGGGGTTGTTCAGCCTAGAGAAGAGAAGACTGCAGGAAGACCTTATTACCTGCCTTCAAATACCTAAAGGCATCCTACAGGAAGGCTGGAGAGGGAATTTTCATGAGGGTTGTCTAGCAGTGTGTTGAGGGGGAATGGTTTTAAACTGAGGGAGACTAGGTTTAGACTGGATTTTTTGAAGAAGTTCTTCAGTACAATGGTGGTGAGACTCTGGAATAGGTTGCCTTGAGAGGTTGTGGATGCCTCCTCCCTGGGGATGTTCAAGGCCAGGTTGGATGAGGCCTTGAGCAGCTGAGTCTAGATGAGAGGCATCCCTGCCTGTGGTGGGGAAGTTGGAATAGATGACCTCTGAGGACTCTTTCAACCTTAGAATCATAGACTCATAGAATCAATAAGGTTGGAAAAGACCTCAAAGATCATCAAGTCCAACCTGTCACCCAAGACCTGAGGACTACTAAACCATGGCACCAAGTGCCACATCCAGTCCCCTCTTGAACACCTCCAGGGACGGTGACTCCACCACCTCCCTTCACAACAATAATCTGTAAATAGTGTTGGTTCAGTATTTCTAAGGGCTGTGCCTGTAAAGAAAACCAGATTGCTTGAATTGCAATGGATGACAGAAACAATACCATACTTGTCTGCCTCTAAAGTATCCCAGAAACCCTTGGCCACCATCGCCGTTCTATGATTCTATAATTCTATGACAGTAATGGTTTGAAATATTTCTTGTACCACAACCTTGTTGTTAGAAAATTTTAGAAAAAGGAAAAAAAAGTTCAAAACTGATCTTACCCTTCCAAAGTCTAGAAGATCTCTGGTAGAGTGTACTCTCTAACACTTCTATTGGAGCTTCATCAAGCTGCTGTATGCAGAAGAATTCAAGATTAATGAGACCAGAGGAAGAAAAAAAATACAGAGAGCTAGATTCAGCAGACATACTTTGATGAGAGTAGGCTTGCATCCTGATCCTTGTTACTTCTCTGCATATATTTTGTATGACTTAAAGTGTAAATGACTTTCCAAACCCTTCTTATCATCAGAGTACAGAGCCTGGAATATAAGCGCACTCTTAGAAAGAAGAGACAATCTAATGGTACAGTGCAATCTAAATAGGTGGGTTAGACAAAGGCCCGACAGAAAGCCATAGCTAATAATTAGTATCATGGTTACCTGCTGCCTGCTGGTTTTAGCTCTTGTTTTATCTACTTTTTTTAATACACTTTTTTTCTAAAATGGCTGCCTGGCTTTCTACATTTTACTTGAGGAAGGTGGAAAACTGATAGGTAATGTGTTTGAACACGTGGGGAATGTTTTTTATCACAAGTCATTAGTCTCTCTAGTCTATATTGCCACCCAGCTGTGATCAAAGAAACCAAGATATTACAGGGCTTGAATATTCTGCCTTTGCTTCTGTCCAAGAAAGGATTACAGGGTGGATTTTGTTTCTAGTGAGAGTATGAACAGGCTGCAACATGAATGATGGAAGCCAGGCATTGGCAGCAAGAGTCACAGCCTGAACTTGTAAAGAAAGAACTCCCTCAAAGGACCCAAGAGCTGTGGGGATCCTTATCCTATAGGACACTGTACATGAACATGACAGCTGTCTTTTGCTGTCTATGATACCTCTTCTTTTCTCCCTTTTGAAACATCTAAGCTCAAGCCCACAACTTTATGTTTTAGTTTCACTAAGTCTTAAAAGCATAAAAATATTCAAGCGCTTTGTTCATTGTCATTACACACAATATCACCAAGGTTGGAAGAGACCTCAAAGATCATCAAGTCCAACCTGTCACCACAGACCTCATGACTAGACCATGGCACCAAGTGCCATGTCCAGTCCCCTCTTAAACACCTCCAGGGATGGTGACTCCACCACCTCCCTGGGCAGCTCATTCCAATGGTGAATGACTCTCTCAGTGAAGAACTTTCTCCTCACCTCCAGCTTAAACTTCCCCTGGCACAGCTTGAGACTGTGTCCTCTTGTTCTGATGCTGGTTGCTTGAGAGAAGAGACCAAGCCCCTCTTGGCTACAACCTCCCTTCAGGTAGTTGTAGAGAGCAATGAGGTCTCCCCTGAGCCTCCTCTTCTCCAGGCTAAACTACCCCAGCTCCTGGAGCGTCTCCTCATAGGGCTTGTGCTCAAGGCCTCTCCCCAGCCTCGTTGCCCTTCTCTGGACACATTCAAGCACCTCAATCTCCTTCTTAAATTGAGGGTCCCAGAACTGGACACAGGACTCAAGGTATGGCCTGACCAGTGCTGAGTACAGAGCAGAATGACCTCCCTGCTCCTGCTGGCCACACTGCTGGCTCATGTTTAGGCTTCTGTCAGTCAGCACCCCCAGGTCCCTCTCTATTTGGGAGCTCTCCAGCCACTCTGACCCCAGCCTGCAGCTCTGCATGGGGTTTCTAGTACCGGCACCTCAGATTTTGTGTTCAGCACTGAACTAGGAATAGGAGAAAAAAAATGAACATATGTGTATGACAAAAATGCAAATTAATCAGAATATTGTAAAACTTTCATCCAGTTTCCAGGTTTATGAGTACACAGGCTTAGAGAATAGAGAGAGCCATATTTGATGAGTAGAAAAAGGACTACGCAATAAAGATAATTATGCATCTGTGCTTTACTTAAATTTTTTTCTTCTTTTTTTTTTAGTTTTGTAGAAGCTACAAAGTACAAAAAAAAAGAAAATAAAAAAGAAACATAATAATTTGCTGTAGATTTTGCAACAGCTACACAGCAGAAATTGTCCTCCCACACAAGCATGTAAGATGTAATACCTATCTAAAGGTAGCCAAATAACAGCTGTATATTTGCTACCTTGCTAGCTGCATTATTTTGTCAGGTGATGAACTGACTATCTTCTACTGTGGTAAATTTCAAAAACAGTTATGTCAGAGTGGCTGGAGAGCAGCCAGGCAGAGAGGGACCTGGGGGTACTGGTCGATGGTAGGCTGAACAGGAGCCTGCAGTGTGCCCAGGCAGCCAAGAGGGCCAATGGCATCCTGGCCTGCATCAGGAACAGTGTGGCCAGCAGGAGCAGGGAGGTCATTCTGCCCCTGTACACTGCACTGGTTAGGCCACACCTTGAGTCCTGTGTCCAGTTCTGGGCCCCTCAGTTTAGGAAGGAGGTTGAGTTGCTGGAGCGTGTCCAGAGAAGGGCAACGAAGTTGGTGAGGGGTTTGGAAGACAAGCCCTATGAGGAGAGGCTGAGGGAGCTGGGGTTGCTTAGCCTGGAGAAGAGGAGACTCAGGGTTGACCTTATTGGTCTCTACAACTACCTGAAGGGAGGTTGTAGACAGGCAGAGGTTGGTCTCTTCTCCCAGGCAGGCAGCACCAGAACAAGAGGACACAGTCTCAGGCTGCACCAGGGCAGGTTTAGACTGGATGTTAGGAGGAAGTTCTATACAGAGAGAGTGATTGCCCATTGGAATGGACTGCCCATGAAGGTGGTGGAATCACCTCCATTGGAGGTGTTCAGGAGGAGACTTGGTGGGGTGCTTGGTGCCATGGTTTAGTTGTTTAGGTGGGTTGGATTGGTTGATGGGTTGGACTTGATGATCTTGAAGGTCTCTTCCAACCTGGTGTACTGTATTGTATTGTATTGTATTGTACATTAAATTCCATGAATCCAAACCTCAGTGTTAGTGGCTCAGTTTTGCACAGCTGCTTTCAGATCGCCTTCACTCTTCAATCAAGCACTTTCTTCTGTTTGTTCTCTCAGGTGCTCTTCAGAATTTATCCACATGCCCACGCTAAGTTTGTTATATGGCAAGCTGATTTCCTTTTCCAAATTAACTGTATATTGACTCTGAGATTAGTAGCTCTTGTGTTGTGATATGCCAGGATCTCCAGCACATGGGAATGAGTCATGATGGTCCAGAATATCCAATGCAATCTAAAGAATAATTCATCAAGGAGCTGTGATGTTTGAAAGTGGATGCAAATTGTAACCATGAGCAGAGTTTTTCCAGAGGAAAAAATTACTCTCTTTAGAATAGAATAGAATAGAATAGAATAGAATAGAATAGAATAGAATAGAATTAACCAGGTTGGAAAAGACCTTCAGAGATCGAGTCCAACCTATCATCCAACACTATCTAATCAACTAAACCATGGCACCAAGCACCCCATCCAGTCTCTTCCTAAACACCTCCAGGGATGGTGACTCCACCACCTCCCTGGGCAGCACATTCCAATGGCCAATCACTCCTTCTAGGAAGAACTTCTTCCTAACATCCAGCTTAAACCTCCCCTGGTGCAGCTTGAGACTGTGTCCTCTTGTTCTGGTGGTGGTTGCCTGGGAGGAGAGACCAACCTCTGCCTGTCTACAGTCTCCCCTCAGGTAGTTGTAGAGAGCAATAAGGTCTCCCCTGAGCCTCCTCTTCTCCAGGCTAAGCAACCCCAGCTCCCTGAGAAATAACTTACATATTGCAGGAAATACATGTAGGTAGAATTCTAGATCACATAATTTTGACTCTTCCTGGGGCTTAATTTCTCAGAAGTGGAATGTAAGTTTATCATTAACAAAGGACTGAAACTACTCTTTATGGTTCGGGTGACCTGCTTTTCAATGTGAGCATTAGAGCAGTGTCCTCAGAGGGCTGTGTCGAAGGCTACTCTCAATATACAGTTGAAGTCAGAAAAGTAGACAAAATAGAATGGTTGGAGTTGTATGAATTGAGAGGTACAACATATAGGAACCATGCTGAGTGTTTCATCGCACTTTCTGGCCACGTAACACTGATAACATTTTTGTACTTCTCTGAGCTCTGCACAGCAAGAGGCATTCTTGTCCTTTGCTGCCACTGATAAACGAGTTGCATTCTTATGACTGAAGACATCAGAAACTGAGAGAACTTGGCATGATTATCAACTCAATCTATCTGCAGCAGGTTTTAGGACAAGTAACAGTGTGGTCTTTCAAATATGCCCAAGTAAACAGCTTGCAATAGAGGAAGCAAGGAGACAATGCATCCATACAGTGCCATTTGACATTTATTTCCAGACTATAATTTTTCAGAATATTACTGCCCTTCACACATTACAACCATACTCACAATGCAGAGATGAATTGCAAATGCACCAGAGGCCAAATGATATTTGGTATGAAAAGAAACACAAATTCCTACAAAGAAGTAAAGCCAATGAAGTTCTAGTTCAACAGGGACTTTCAGGGATTCAAGGGTCTGTTCATGCCCTTAAGGAGGTCACAATATCCAAATACCAAATTGGTTATGAAGAACTGGGAATGCATGGGCATCTGGCAATTAAAATTGCAATACAGGGTAGAGCAAACCTACAAATGGGTTGGATGTTCTGTATCTACTTTGCTGTAAGCCTTCCCGCCTGCAGATGGGAGAGAGGATTCATGGTCTCCCTTGGCTCTAGGAAGCACTGCCTTTTTCCAGACTGGCCTGTTCATATTTTGAAGAAGAAAGTATTTTGTTTGCTATTACATATACTGAGCAGCTCACCTACCTGTCACCAGAATTGCATTCATTGTCTCTAGTTTTCTCAAATTTGGCATACAATGTTTTCTTCTGAGTAGTTTGCATTTCCTCTCATTTGTTTGTCCTATCCATTGTTTACCTTTTTCTTTCTCTCTTTCTCTCCTTCTCATTCTCTTTTTCCTTACAGAAAAGGTTCAGTTATTTGTTTCGTGTTGCTGGAGTACCTAACAAGATGCTGAGGCACTGCAGTGATCCTGCAGAACAGCTAATCAGCAATAATAATGGTAGTAGTAATAGAAGGGCTGGGTTTTAAAATACATTTAGAAAGGAACTGATATAGCTGACTCAGAGTGCAGTGAATGCTGCCTGACATTTTCCAGGAGGCATAAATCACATTGTCTTCCTAGAAGAAGTAAGCAAAATCAGAGAAAAGAAAAGAAAAAGAAAGAACTGCAGACTGGTTAGTGCCCTTGGGTCAGAGAGAATATATAGCTCCTTCTGCAAAAGATTCAGGAGACCAGAGTGCACAGAGATGTTAAATGGCTGTTAGATATCAGAGGCTGTCACAACAATGAACTGTTCTGGGGACCTCAATATCAAAAAGCGGTTCAGAAAGGTTCAGAAAGTTTCAGAAATTAAATTCCAAGTACCACCATGTGCTCTTAGAGATACACTTAAATAAAAATAACATAAAACAGAATCACAGTGCTAACTCACTTCTCTTGATTGGTTTATGGCATTTCCTTTTTCAAGGGAATATATGCATCCAATTTAATAATAGTAGTTTTCAACTGAAAACTTCTTACTGAAGCAAATGTAAGACATTTGAGGTCTATTTGCCTAACTACCTTAAATGGGCCACTGAGAAGCAGCACAGAGATACCCAGATGAGCACTCAATGAAAGCCACTGATTGTATAATATAACTTAAAAAAACCTACTTTGCACATTAATTAATTAATGTCAACAGAGGCAAAGCAGAGGGTAGCAAAACATACTGCATATATTCTGCTAAGTGGACAAAAAGCTTTCGGTGGCACTGAGTAACCAGGGTCTGTTCCCATTTGCTGTGGATCTGTTCTCATCTGCAGTCATCTGAAGGGCTTAATACAAAGGATGAAGCATAATGGTTCAGAGTCATCATGACAGGGAACAGGACATTATGTACTGTGTCCAGTTCTGGGCCCCTCAGTTTAGGAAGGATGTTGACTTGCTGGAACGTGTCCAGAGAAGGGCAACAAAGTTGGTGAGGGGTTTGGAACACAGCCCTATGAGGAGAGGCTGAGGGAGCTGGGGTTGCTTAGCCTGGAGAAGAGGAGACTGAGGGGTGACCTTCTTGCTCTCTACAACTACCTGAAGGGAGATGGTAGACAGGCAGAGGTTGGTCTCTTCTCCCAGGCAGCCAGTACCAGAACAAGAGGACACAGTCTCAGGCTGTGCCAGGGCAGGTTTAGACTGGATGTTAGGAAGAAGTTCTATACAGAGAGAGTGATTGCCCATTAGAATCAGCTACCCGTGGAGGTGGTGGAGTCACCTTCATTGGAGGTGTTCAGGAGGAGACTTGATGGGGTGCTTGGTGCCATGGTTTAGTTGTTTAGGTGGGTTGTATTGTATTGTATTGTATTGTATTGTATTGTATTTAGGTGGGTTGGATTGGTTGATGGGTTGGACGCGATGATCTTGAAGGTCTCTTTCAACCTGGTGTATTGTATTGTATTGTATTGTATTGTATTGTATTGTGTTGTATTGTGTTGTATTGTATTGTGTTGTATTGTATTGTATTGTATTGTATTGGCTGAATCTGAAGAAAGTCAGACATAAATTGTAAGAGATATCTGAAACTATCAGCAAAGCACAAGCCCTGTGAGGAGAGGCTGAGGGAGCTGGGGTTGCTTAGCCTGGAGAAGAGGAGGCTCAGGGGAGACCTTATTGCTGTCTACAACTACCTGAAGGGAGGCTGCAGACAGGTGGGGGCTTGTCTCTTCTCTCAGGCAACCAGCACCAGAACAAGAGGACACAGTCTCAAGCTGCACCAGGGGAGGTTTAGGCTGGAGGTGAGGAGAAAGTTCTTCCCAGAAAGAGTAACTGGCCATTGGAATGCGCTGCCCAGGGAGGTGGTGGAGTCCCTGTCCCTGGAGGTGTTCAAGAGGGGATTGGACATGGCACTTGAAGCCATGGTTTAGTGAGTCCTGAGGTGTTGGGTGGTAAGTTGGACTTGATGACCTCTGAAGTATTTTCCAACCTTATTGATTTTATGATTCTATGATTCTATTATCTTCAGTGTGGAATCTAACAAGACAGTCAAAGAATTGAAACTTGCAAATCGTTGTCTCTGAAAAGACTCTGCTGTAATGAATTTTCTACTCAACCCACAGATAATCCATTGCTGATTTCATAACTACATACAGGTGGACAGCAATGAAATAATTTAAAAAGCCTTTGTATTTCCTAACTTTGAGAATCAAGTACTTCATTTAATGAAGTAATTGCATGATTGAAAGAGGGTATTAGCACAATGAGGTTTCTGTATTGTTACCTTGTTAAATGGACACCCATCCTATTATGGTACTGCACAAATAATATCATTTCCACACATAGTTTACAAAGCAAAATGGCTTGCAGCTGACCTTCTACCACTGCCATTAAGCCTGGCTTTCTGTAGTGAGGAATTTCCACTTTCAGCTTCAGTGAATTGAGTGCTCTGGAAGCTCCACCTGATCAGTCAGTATTTTGAAACACCGGATTTGTGTATTAGAACAAAGACAAAGGGCAAATGAGAGCAGAAGTAGAAATGCCACACTTGGTGGACCTGACTCTCATTTTATTTCCATCAGTTACTGCAATGTAGTGCAATTACTTCAGTGCAATTCTGCCATAAATAAGCAATCATGATGCTATCATGGCCAGAGAGGAAGCACTACCTAGTGAATAGAAAAGGAAAATTATTTAATCTACTCTAATGACAGCCACTTATTTGCTGCATGATCTTGAGAAAGTGACTTAGTCTTTGTCACTCTGTTTTTTGGTGTGGTTTGAATAGGCCACTCAAACAGTATCACAGTATTACAGTATTACAGTATCACTAAGGTTGGAAGAGACCTCAAAGATCATCGAGTCCAACCTGTCACCACAGACCTCATGACTAGACCATGGCACCAAGTGCCACATCCAATCCCCTCTTGAACCCCTCCAGGTACGGTGACTCCACCACCTCCCTGGGCAGCACATTCCAATGGCAAATGACTCAGTGAAGAACTTTCTCCTCACCTGGAGCCTAAACTTCCCCTGGCACAGCTTGAGACTGTGTCCCCTTGTTGTGGTGCTGGTTGCTAGAGAGAAGAGACCAACCCCTTCCTGGCTACAACCACCCTTCAGGTAGTTGTAGAGAGCAATGAGGTCACCCCTGAACCTCCTCTTCTCCAGGCTAAACAATCCCAGCTCCCTCAGCCTCTCCTCATAGGGCTTGTGCCTAAGACCTCTTCCCAGCCTCATTGCCCTTCTTTGGACATTTTGGCTAGTGCTGAGCAACAGAAACATACCTGGAAAGTTTAGGCTGGAGGTGAGGAGAAATTTCTTCCCAGAAAGGGTAATTGGCCATTGGAATGTGCTGCTCAGGGAGGTGGTGAGAGGGCTCATGCACAAGCCCTATGAGGAGGGATCCAACCTGAATCTACTCATTTCTATTTTTGCTCCATTCCCCCTAGTCCTATCACTACCCAACAACCTATAAAGTCCTCCCTCGCAGAGTCTTTGCCTCAGAGGCAGTAATAATAACTTCACAAATGTTTGTTTTCAATAAACAGAATTCAAGCATGTTTGACATCAGTGGAATTAGAGGTCCACAGGCCTTTTTGAAAATCCAGGTATAAGCACCCCAGCTGTAATTTTGCATGTCTGAAAACTCTGAAAGTCTTGAAGCATTGCATCAAACAAATATTAAAACTCTGTTGAGCTGTGAGATGCCTACTGAGATATATAGTAACATCTGTTAGTGCAAGGTGTCTAGTTCACATCTTGCTGAAAAAGCAAATTCTACATACATGAAAAATTGTTTTGAGAACTAGGATGAGATGCTAATACCCCAGAAATTTTAATGGAGCCAAAACTGCTCAATATTTAGCTACAGATGCACTCCAGGGATGTAGAAGGCTCCTGTTTCACCACATTCCGCTTTGTGGCCTGCAAAAGAGTCTGAGAGCTTTGGAGTTGGAGGTCCAACAAGCTTTCTTGTTTGGGACAGGGTGAAGCTCTTAAGAACCTGAATATAGAGGTGACCACTGAAGTGCATGCTCTTTCATTAGACAAATATTTTCTGAAGAAACAGTGTGTTTAGCTGTTATGTTTAGTCCTCTCCAGTCACAGACCTCAAAAGCTGCAAAATCAGAAGGTTTTATGGGTCTCTTGGTGGCTGGTGGGGAATCAGGCAAGCCAGCATGAAAGTAGACAAGTTTCACAGTTTCAGTTAGGGTTGGAAGGGACCACAAGGATCATCTAGTTCCAACCCCCCTGCCATGGGCAGGGACACCCCACACTAGATCAGGCTGGCCAGAGCCTCATCCAGCCTGGGCTTAAACACCTCCAGGGACAGGGCCTCAACCACCTCCCTGGACAACCCATTCCAGGGCCTCACCACCCTCACGGTGAAGAACTTCCTCCTCACATCCAGCCTGAATCTCCTCACCTCCAGTAACCATCAAAAAAGTGATATGAATGAAAGACTCCAGTAAACAGTTTGTCACAGAAAATTTCTGACCAGATGAGGTGTCATTTACAGGTTCTTGATACAAATGAAAAGCAGAGTCAAAAGTAGTCTGCCTGTACTGATGTATAAGATTATTAGGAATTCAGTTGCTCCAATTTGGTCATGAAAGAGAACAAAGAAAATGCATTTCTGATCCAACCCATCTTCCTGTCTAAAGTATTATGTGATAATGAAGAAAACCATGTTCTGCTGCTCTCCAAGGATACAGTGAGGTAATTCTGAGAGCTGAAATGGCAGAACAGAAAAAGCCAAGACTCTCCCAAGAAATTTTTTCCAAGGTGTTTGGTAATACTCCAAGCTATTGGATTTATTTTCATGGTGTTCAAGGAGTTTGTAATTGAAATGATTTGCAGTTTTATTTGAACACTTTGAAAAGACCAGCCAGTAGTAAGAGTTTCTTGATAATAGATGATAATACACGGAACTGGTAGAGAGAAGCTAGGGCAAGGAACTTGTGAAAAATTAGGGCAAAACGATGAGCTAATCATAGAGTCATAGAATTGTTTTAATTGGAAGAGACCTTTCAGATCATCAGGTCCAACTGTCAATCTAGCATTACCAAGTCCACCACTAAATCATAAACTCAGCAAATAATTTTGGTTGTAAAAGACCTTTAAGATCATCGAGTCCAACCATTATCTAACTACCAAATCTGGTGCTAAACCATGCCCTTTAGCATCACATCTATGCATCTTTTAAACAGCTCCAGGGATGGAGATTCAACCACCTCTCTAGGGAGCCTATTCCAGTGTTTAATAACTTTCAGTACAGAAGTTTCTTCTAATATTCAATCTAAATCTCCCCTACTGCAACTTGAGGCCATTTCCTCTTGTCCTGTTGCTTTTTACAAGGGAGAAGACACTGGTCCCCACCTCACTGCAATGTCCTTCAGGTAGTTATAGAGAGCAAGAAGTCTCCCCTGAGCCTCCTTTCCTCAGGACTAAAGAGCCACTCCTCCTGAGATCTGTTCTTGAGACTCTTCACCAGCTTCATTACCTGTGTCCCTCAGGACCACATTTATACATCTTTTAAATACTGCCATGGATGATCATTCCACCAGTGCCTTGGGCAGCCTGTTCTAATGCTCTACAACTCTGTTTGTGAAGAAATTTTCTGCTCAACCTAAACCTCCCCTGCACAACTGAGGCCATTTCTTCTTCTGTTGCTTGTTACTTGGGAAAACAGATTGACCCCTCAACTCACAACTTCCTTTCAGATGGTTTTAGAGAATAGAATAGAATAGAATAGAATAGAATAGAATAGAATAGAATGGAATGGAATGGAATGGAATAGAGTAGAGTAGAGTAGAGTAGAGTAGAGTAGAGTAGAGTAGAGTAGAATAGAATTAACCAGGTTGGAAAAGACCTTCAAGATCATTGAGTCCAACCTAGCTCCCTCAGCCTCTCCTCATAGGGCTGTGCTCCAAACCCCTCACCAACTTTGTTGCCCTTCTCTGGACATGTTCCAGCAACTCAGCATCTTTCCTAAGCTGAGGGGCCCAGAACTGGACCTGAGAGACAGGTCTCCCCATGCTTCCTTTTCTTCAGACTAAACAACCCAAGTTCCCTCAACATTTTCTCTAGACCCTTCACCAGCTGTGTTGCTCCCATGCCCCAGCACCCATGCTAATTCCTAATCTCAATGTTTAAAAAAGTCTTGGTATTGACCTTGGTTTATGTGATTAAATTTTAGCACATACTGAAGAAAATTCTATTCTATTCTAAGAACTGCCTGAAGGGAGGTTGTAGCCAGCTGGGGGTTTGTCTCTTCTCCCAGGCAACCTGTGACACAACAAGAGGACACAGCCTCAAGCTGTGCCAGGGGAGGTTTAGGCTGGATGTTAGGAGGAAGTTCTTCCCAGAGAGAGTAATTTGCTATTGGAATGTGCTGCCCAGGGAGGTGGTGGAGTCACCATCACTGGAGGTGTTTGGGAAGAGACTGGATGGGGTGCTTGGTGCCATGGTTTAGTTGATCAGATGGTGTTGGGTGATAGGTTGGACTCGATGATCTCAAAGGTCTCTTCTAATCTGGTTTATTCTATTCTATTCTACTCTATTCTATTCTATTCTATTCTATTCTATTCTATTCTATTCTATTCTATAAAACATTCTTCTGCAGTTAGTTAAGAGGTAGTTATCTTGAATATCTATTTTTAAGATGGGAGCAGTTGCCCATGACTGTCCATAGGGCCACAAGAGACATATATTTATGTTAGATTGGTAAGGTTATGTGAAATTCATCCTTTCTTTGAGAAGGAGCCCTTTGAGAACAAGACTGTGGTTATTTTTCCTTCACCAAGGTATGACTATATTTCTTTACATTGAGTTCCAAACAGCAAATAATTAGAAAAGTTCTTTTCATTTTTGCAGTCTAAAGCTATTTAGTGATCTCAATTTTTCCTATGTGAACAAACGTTTTAAATGAACCTCCTGTCATCTATAATAGGTTAAACCCACAGATGTTAAGCACTGCTCTAGTTAACAAAGAAGTGTGCAGATGTTGATGAGTCACCAGTTTCTAGGTGTGTTTCTCAAAAAAGAACTGTCCATCAGGGAGCTTTGATATTAGCAGGAAATAATGGCTGAAGTTTATGACACTGCCACACTTCCATCTGTCCCCCAGATTGATGGTGACACGTGTGTCTATCCATGTGCCATTTCGTAATGGGCTGAAGCTTAGAACCATAAATCATTTTGTTGTCACAGTAGTGACAGATGCAGGATAACAGATGCAGTCTCCAATACATTAAGAGAATGCCATGATTTATTTGCATTAAGGAGGTCTGGGGTTAGCAATCTGCTTGAAACTGGATAACCGTATGGTGCATGGCTGCTGAATGAGACTATTTGCCTGTAATAATGTACTGTATTAAATGCAAGTTCCACTATTTAGCCTTGGAAAGTGTCTCTTGACACCTGTGTCAGCTTCTTGAGATGCCTGAAGACTGCATTATGTGACCTGAAGTGCAGAATGTCACTAATCTTGTGACAGCAAGCTTGGCGAGTGGGTGCAAATGTCCAATAGAGTGAAGTGTTTAAGCACTCAAATTTTCCCATTGGCCTCTAAGTTAGCAATGGGCTAACAACCTAACTGCAGGAGGATCTTCTGAGAGACTAAAAGCTTGTCTATCCTGGTGTGACTCAACAAAGATAAAATCACTTGCTGCTTGCCTGTACAATAGCTGATGTGTGTTGGGCAGAGCCACTGGAAGGACTCTTGGAAGGTGCAAAGATAACATTGCTCACTGGACTGCAGCTGGCCTGCAACAATGGCCCAAGGGCCCAGCCAGCACACCTTCAGGACAAGATCATTTCCAGCCATCGGATACCCCAGGAAGGGAGGATGATGAGACAATGGATTCACCACCTGTTTCCTGATGTGTAATGAGTGTGTGGGTAGGTAGATGGAGAAGGAGGAGGCGGAGTCACCCCCCCCCCCCCCAATCCAGACCACTGCCCAAACTCACATGAATACACAGAAAGATTTCCTGGGGAAAGATACCTGGATACTTACCTAAGGATGATTTCCTGGCCCCTGAATTCCTGAGGGACAATACTTGGATGCATAGCTAGGGACTAAAAAACTGTATAAAGACTTGAGCAACTACTGGCTTAGCAGAAGAAAAATGGAGAACCAAAAACACAGATGAAGGAAAACACAGGAGAAGGACAATGCTGCTGAGAAGGAAAGCAGAGAGAAGGACAAGCCCGGGACAATTCTGCTCTGAAGAAAAGAGGCCATGGAGCCTGGAAGAAGCAGACTGAACCCTCTCTCCGTGTCCTAAGTTCCGCCTGCTGCAACTCATGGAGCTGAAGAGGCTGCCCAGAGGACCACATCTCTTCTACAGCCAAAGCCTCACCACCGTTTCTTTACCACCCCAACATCTCCTGCAGCACCTTTCCTCCACAGACTTAAACTGTCTTGCGGGGGCGTGAGGGGTGTGGTAATATAATTCCTTTCCTCTTCTCTCGTTCTTCTTTCTCCCCCTCTCTATTTTCTCTCTCTCCCCTTCTGATCCATCCACTTTATTTATGTAGTAAATAGTCTAGCTGTTGATATCTTGGCCTCGTTTGTGGCCCTCATTTCACAGCACGGGAATATTCAAAAGAACTGAGGCTCTTTCCCTCTCCAGACCAAGACAGATCTACAGAAAGAAGTTTTATGATGAAGCATTAATTGTTGTACTTCTCAGTTGTTGGTATAGATGCTGCTGCTGAACATATGGGCACAGTCAGGACAACTCTGTGATTAAGAGTATAGGAATAAACATTACCAGAACTGAGGTGCACACACACACACACACACACACAACAATTCAGCGATTGATGTGTTCAGGTCACAGGTTTGTCTGTAAAGACATCTGAGAGTGCAGAAAGCTATTGGTCTGATAACAGTACATGCAGCAGATCTCAAGCCAGGGAAAGCATGGAAAATACAGTGATGTTATTTAAGGGTGGTTAAAAGTGTTATTTATTTAACTACAGCTCCATTATTCTGATCTCAAAGGTGTGAGAAGTTTAAGAACATAGTGTCAGGGAACAGCCAGCACTGTCAGTTTCCAGAAGGGGTAGGTGGAGGCCTCAGGCAAGGTGGGTAAGGGCAGTTAAGGCCTATTAGTGCCCTCAGGGCCCTGACACTAGTTTGATGGAAAAAAAGAAACTGGAGACAATGAAAAAATGAAGATGAGATAAATTGCAGCTTGGGTTTGCTGAATGTGGATTGCATTTGAATAGCCTGACATCTTTCTTTGCTAACTCATTTTCTAGACAAAAGAAATGCCATGGATGTCATCTGGCTGGACTACCACACCATATGGGAAATTGGAGAAGGTGCAGGTTAGAAGAAGGTTCAGGTAGAGGAGGGACAGCAGCAGGGGCTTTTGGAGGGGAATGTACTGGTTGCTCAAGGAGTAGCCTAGAGACTGATCTCTTAAATACTTTCACATTGTTTTAGGGATAAATGTGGAAACATGCTGACAAAACTTGCTTATGTCATTGGATGCTGGAAGTGATTAATATAGAAGAGGCTCAGACTACCATACACGAAATAAATAGATCATCTTTAGATTCAGAGTAGTACAGCAGAAAATATCAAACCATGAATCTCAGGAATAGTGAAAAGAATTTCCGCACTCACCCCAGAGGTCAGCTCTTGAAAACAACTGAAAAGAAGGATTTCAGTAGACTACTTTTCTACAAAAACATTATGAGCAACTGCATAAATGCACCTACAAAACTGTCCAAATAATGCTAGGACACTGCAGTTACAGCATGCCTAGTAGATAAGCAGATAGAATCATAAAACAATAAGGGTGGAAAAGACCTCAGAGATCATCAAATCCAACCTATTACCCAACACCTCAGGACTAACTAAACCATGGCTTCAAGTGCCACATCCAGTCCCTTTTTGAACACCTCCAGGGACGATGGCTCAACCACCTTTAAACACATCCAGGGTTGATGACTCCACCACCTCCCTGGGCAGCACATTCCAATGGCCTATGACTCTTTCTGTGAAGAACTTTCTCCTCACCTCCAGCCTAAACTTCCCCTGGTGCAGCTTGAGACTGTGTCCTCTTGTTCTGGTGCTGGTTGCCTGGGAGAAGAGACCAACTCCCACCTTTCTACAACCTCCCTTCAGGTAGTTGTGGAGAGCAATATGGTCTCCCCTGAGCCTACCAGATAAAGATGTCATTGTGCAGGGTAATATCATGACAACTGGATTGATGCTTTTCAAGAAATTTGTCTCTCTCCCTCTCAACTAGCCAGAAATCAGATGTCTGATTTAGACTCTTTCTTTCTAGATGGGTGAAAGAGGTAAAATAAGTCAAACTTTAATAGTTGTGAATGAGGGATGTTTCATTGGTACTGACTATATGAAAGAACAGTAGTGAACCTGCCTGGGTTCCTCTCCATGCATCTTCCAGCAGCATCTTTCCTTTGCTGTCATCAAGTTCCTAAATTTGGTGAAATGAAATGATCTGATCTCACAATAGTCTGATTTTAGGACCTATTTCTTGATAAAGGTTTTATTGTCAACAAACGGGATCTAACAGAAAATGCCCATACTTATCTAAGCCCCTTCTCATCTCTAGAGTCAAAGTACTACCTGAAGGGAGGCTGTAGCCAGGTGAGGGTTGGTCTCTTCTCCCAGGCAACCACAAACAGAACAAGAAGACCCAGTCTCAAGCTGTGCCAGGGGAGGTTTTGGCTGGATGTTAGGAAGAAGTTCTCCACAGAAAGAGTGATTTGCCATTGGGATGGGCTGCCCAGGGAGGTGGTGGAGTCACCATCACTGGAGGTGTTTAAGAAGAGACTGGGTGAGGCACTTGCTGCCAAGGTTTAGTTGATTAGATGGTGTTGGGTTGGATTGGGTGATAGGTTGGACTCAATGATCTTGAAGGTCTTTTCCAACCTGGTTAATGCTATTCTATTCTATTCTATTCTATTCTAGTCTAGTCTAGTCTAGTCTAGTCTAGTCTAGTCTATTCCATTCCACTCCATTCCATTTTGAAAGATAACAGTAAGAACCTGGTATCTTCACTGGAGATAAAGAAACACAGTGATGGAATAAGTTGCCAAAAACCACAGAAAAGGAAGTCACATAGACAGGAATAGACCCCTACAGTCTTATCTACTGGTGCATGCTAGCCCCACAATGGGTAATAAAATAGTTTGCAGAGATGACTGATAGCACTCCTGACAGAGCAGCTGTCCAGTAGCTATTCTTCCAGGCTGTTAGAGCAGCAGAGAAGACATAATTTTTTGAAAGAAGATATGTAAGGCTCAGAGACAAAGATGCAGCATTTTGTGGAGGAGAGTTTTTAAATGTAGAAAGAATAGATGAGAAGCAGCAACATATTTTAGGCTTGTTAGGCATTAATTCAGAGGAAGTCATTACAAACCCCAAAGTAGAAATGCTATGCACCCTAGGCATCAGCAGTAAATCACTGAAGTGACTGATTACCCAGCTGTTTTATGCAACAACATCCACACAGATGTTTTACAGAGAGTGTGTCTGGATATGACTGATGATGCAAAGAACTGAGATACATCAGCTCCGGTAGGAATGACCATTTTGAAGGAAAGACCAAAACCCCACAAATTTGAGAAAAGGGGAAAATAGAAAAGGGAAAGGGAATAGGAAATGGAAAAGGCAAAAAGGGAGGAGAAAAGGGATATGAAAAAAAAGAGAAAGGGAAATACAAAAGGTTATTTTCCATGGCAGCCATCTGGGAGGTGAAACAGTGGTGGAGGTGGTGGTTGTGGTGAGCGTTCCCAGGTACTCATTCACTGCAGTGCAGATGGTGATCCCTCCCAGATATTCTTCCTACTTCAACTACATAGTTTTACCCCAATGCACTCCACCTCTTTATTAGTCACCTGTACTCATTACCCAAATCATATTTCTTAGAGGATGTTTTGATATGGGTGCTGAGAGAACTGGCAGATGAGGTTGCTAAGCCCCTCTCTATTATATTCCAAAAGCCATGGCAGCCTGGGGCAGTCCCCACAGACTGGAAAAGGGCAAACATTGCTCCCATCTGCAAAAAGGGTAAGAAGGAGGAACCAGGGAACTACAGGCCAGTCAGTCTCACCTCTGTGCCCGGAAAGATCATGGAGCAGATCCTCCTGGAGGCACTACTGACTCAGAAGAGTAGTGAAGAGGTGATTGGGAGCAGTCAGCATGGCTTTGCCAAGGGCAGATCCTGCCTGACAAACCTGGTGGCCTTCTATGAACAAGTGACAACATTAATAGATGAGGGGCGAGCAACTGATGTCGTTTACCTGGACCTGAGTAAAGCCTTTGACACTGTCCCACACCACACCCTGGTCTCCAAGCTGGTGACACACAGGTTTGATGGATGGACCACTAGATGGATACAGAACTGGCTTGATGGTCGCACCCAAAGAGTGGCTGTCAATGGGTCCATGTCCCAGTGGAGGCCAGTGACAAGCAGAGTCCCTCAGGGATCAGTCCTGGGACCAGGCTTGTTCAACATCTTTGTGGGTGCCATGGACAGTGGCATCGAGTGCACCCTCAGCAAGTTTGCTGATGACACCAAGCTGTGTGGTGCAGCAGACATGCTGGAGGGAAGGGATGCCATCCAGAGGGACCTTGACAGGCTGGAGAGGTGGACACAAGTCACCCTCATGAGCTTCAACAAGACCAAGTGCAGGGTCCTGCATCTGGGTCGAGGCAATCCCAGGCACAAATCCAGGCTGGGCAGGGACTGGCTGGGGAGCAGCCCTGAGGAGAGAGACTTGGGGGTGCTGGTGGATGAGAAGCTCAACAGGAGCTCTCAGTGTGCACTTGCAGCCCAGAAAGCCAATCAGAGCCTGGGCTGCAGCAGGAGAAGTGTGGCCAGCAGGGCAAGGGAGGTGATTCTCCTCTACTCAGCTCTGGTGAGACCCCACCTGGAGTACTGTGTCCAGTTCTGGAGCCCCTATTCCAAGAGGGATCTGGAGGTGCTGGAAGGTGTCCAGAGAAGGGCCACGAGGATGATCAGAGGGCTGGAGCACCTCTCCTATGAGGACAGACTGAAGGAGTTGGGGCTGTTCAGTCTGGAGAAGAGAAGGCTCCGAGGTGACCTCATTGTGGCCTTCCAGTATCTGAAGGGGGCCTACAAGAAGGCTGGGGAGGGACTTCTCAGGCTATCAGGTAGTGATAGGACTAGGGGGAATGGAATGAAGCTGGAGGTGGGGAGATTCAGGCTAGATGTGAGGAGGAGGTTCTTCACCATGAGAGTGGTGAAGCCCTGGAATGGGTTGTCCAGGGAGGTGGTTGAGGCCCCGTCCCTTGAGGGTGTTTAAGCCCAGGCTGGATGAGGCTCTGTCCAGCCTGATCTAGTGTAGGGTGTCCCTGCCCATGGCAGGGGGGGTTGGAACTAGATGATCCTTGTGGTCCCTTCCAACCCTGACTGATACTATGATACTGTCACACATACTGCCTGTGGTTAGGCTCCTCACCTTTTCTGCAAACGTATTACTGGGCAGTGCTTGCTGGCTACGTAAGACATTGCTATCTCCTACTGGCAGCTACTAAGCACTACATGTTCTCTATCAATTTTATACACCAAATGCCACAAAACAAAGGGTGAACAGGAAGAGAAAGCCAAGAAGGGTGTGTCACACAGTGGCACCAATTGCTTCTCGTGAGGAATCCAATGCAACAGCCATGGCTGTGTTCCAGAACTGGAAGTGCAGAGCTGAGAAGATGATAGCATTTTGGACAGAAGTACAAAACTCTGCCCCAGCACCCTCGAAGCTATGAAGATGTGCATCTGCACAGAAAAGTCACTGGCAGACCACAATGTTGCAAGAAAAAGGAAGCAGAGGTGCAAATGGAGTCTTGGCACTATGCAAGCTGCAGACTTTCATCAGAGCTTCAGCAGGACAATAAACCTCCTCTGACCCTGCAAGGAAACAGCTAATTTCTGCACTCAGGGAGAGGCTTGAGGTGCTTTCCTTAACGTCAGTGCTTGAGCACCAAGAGATAAGACTTCCTGACAACATCCTGTCTCTCTGTCACCCTTCCCATCCATACTGGCTTTGGGAAAACCATTTCTTTTTCTACATCCTCTGTAAAAGGCAGTTAATTTTATTCTCCCTACATCATGGAATATCTTAGTTTGTACTCAAAACTTTGTGACTAAGGAATTGTTTCATTTGAAGATGCCTTTGCCACCTTCTGTGTCTTGTGATAACAGGGGCTCACCCTCTGCAGTCACTGTTGCTGTTTATCCTGGCAGAGTTGGAAAAGCTACAGGATTGATGTGAAATTCATAGTTTGCAAAGAGAGATTTGGTAAAAAGAAAAGAACCAGGTCCTAGTCGTAGTCCCACTTTTATCATGTGCTGGTAGCATCATAGCTCATAGCTGCAATTCTGTGCACGTATTCTGAGTCCATAGCTTCCGAGTAGGTCAACCAGAGGGTAGCAACAATTCAAAGTCTCTGGCATATGATTACAAACTCTTTTAAGCTGTGCAAGTGGGCAGATACAGAAGAAGAACATTGTCCTTTTAATACTTCAGGAAACATAAAGAAGATCATGGTATGAATGACAAACAGTTGGCTTTGCACAGGTGTCATCTGATATTCATAGATTCACAGTGTAAGGCCAGAAAAGGAGGCTTAAATAATTTTTATTGACTCACTGCCTTTTGGAGGTTAATAGTTTTCACCCAGAGAAGTGAACAATTTCTTCTTTCAGGCTACAATGAATGCCATTGAAATACCTTTCCTCACCATAGTCTCAGGTGCTGCTAAAGCTGTTTTTCTTGCACAAAGTTTCTCAGCGATCCAGATGTTTGCAATTCTTACAGGGAACTAAAAGCAGTAGTGAAATGTGTTTGAGATTCTGACCTTTGGGCCAGCTGGGCTTTTTTATCAGCTCTCACAAACGTTTCATCTTCTCTTGTTAGGAAAATCTTTTTGCTGCCAATGTCTCCCACTGCACTAACATGCTGTTTATCAAATTTCCATTGCTGTTTTTAATTAGACCACAGAAATGTGTTACCAGCTCTAACTTCACATACCAGGGGATTCCACATAATGCTGGAATCTCAGTGGCATCCCATTAGCCATCATCATTTTAGCTTGCCTTAATTGTGGTCACCTTCAGGGATAGAATATAAAAGTGATCATCAAATATTCTTCTGTCTCCAGTCAAGCTGAGTAATGAGGGCCTCCTTTGCTGCCCATTGATTTTGCAGTTACTGCTGACCCCAAATGGCTCTTTCATTGCTGTATAGTAAAGCACAGAGTGCCTGGCTTTGGAAGGAGTCCAGTTTCCCTGAAATAATGATGGGCAGAGAGAATTAGCATTAACTGGGGTTTTTTTCCTAAGTCTTCTTTTCTTTCAACATCTCTGCTAATGATTGTCACCTTCTTGTGTTCCTGTGCCATTTGAACCTGGATTTTTTTTCCCTGTCTTCATCATTCTCACTATCATCACATTAATAAGACTACTTACTGTGATTTTAAGAACTTTTTTTCCCTCTATATACACCTGCATGCAGATTTGTTACACAAGAATTCTGTTATTAGGGATGTAGGACTGAGTACTGGAGAATGAAAAACACAAGCATGATTCAAGTTAGGGCACTAAGGTCTGGATGGGGGTAAAACTGAATGAGCAAAAAATGGTAGCATGATTGGGCTTGAAGGGTCATGTTTAATGCTTCACACTGGACCTAGGACTCCTGGCCAAGCTGGCAGCCCATGGCTTGGATGGGAGCACACTGCGTTGGGTTAGGAACTGGCTGGAGGGCCGAGCCCAGAGAGTGGTGGTGAATGGTGCCACATCCAGCTGGTGGCCTGTCACTAGTGGTGTGCCCCAAGGATCAGTGCTGGGCCCCATGCTCTTCAACATCTTTATTGATGATCTGGATGAGGGCATCGAGTCCATCATCAGTAAATTTGCGGACGACACCAAGCTGGGGGCAGGAGTTGATCTGCTGGAGGGCAGAGAGGCTTTGCAGAGGGACCTCGACAGGCTGGGCAGATGGGCAGAGGCCAAGGGCATGAGATTGAACACATCCAAGTGCCAGGTTCTGCACATTGGCCACAACAACCCCATGCAGTGCTACAGGCTGGGGTCAGAGTGGCTGGAGAGCGGCCAGGCAGAGAGGGACCTGGGGGTGCTGGTTGATTGTAGGCTGAACATGAGCCTGCAGTGTGCCCAGGTGACCAAGAGGGCCAATGGCATCCTGGCCTGCATCAGGAACAGTGTGGCCAGCAGGAGCAGGGAGGTCATTCTGCCCTTGTATACAGCACTGGTTAGGCCACACCTTGAGTCCTGTGTCCAGTTCTGGGCCCCTCAGTTTAGGAAGGATGTTGAGTTGCTGGAACGTGTCCAGAGAAGGGCAATGAAGTTGGTAAGGGGTTTGGAACACAAGCCCTATGAGGAGAGGCTGAGGGAGCTGGGGTTGCTTAGCCTGGAGAGGAGGAGACTCAGGGGTGACCTTATTGCTCTCTACAACTACCTGAGGGGAGATTGTAGACAGGCAGAGGTTGGTCTCTTTTCCCAGGCAGGCAACACCAGGACAAGAGGACACAGTCTCAGGCTGCGCCAGGGGAGGTTTAGACTGGATGTTAGGAGGAAGTTCTATACAGAGAGAGTGATTGCCCATTGGAATGGTCTGCCCAGGGAGGTGGTGGAGTCACCATCATTGGAGGTATTCAGGAGGAGACTTGATGGGGTACTGGGTGCCATGATCTAGTTGTTTGGGTGGATTGGATTGGTTGATAGGTTGGACACGATGATCTTGAAGGTCTCTTCCAACCTGGATTTATTGTATTGTATTGTATTGTATTGTATTGTATTGTATTGTATTGTATTGTATTAACCAATGGGGTGCTGCATGGGTCTGTCCTGGTACCTGTCCCATTTATCACCTTTACCAACAGTGTGGAGCAGGTGACAGAGTGTACCCTCTTGTCAAATTTGCAAAGATCACCAAACTGGAGGGAACTGGAGAACAAAAACAAGCCCAGAAAACCAACAAAAAGCAAGCCCAGAAAAGCAACAAAAAGCAAGCCCAGAAAAGCAACAGCACCACAAACAAGCAAACCAAAAGAGAAGAAAACAAAGAAAGAAAGAAATAACAAACAAAAGAAATATGTGCAGGAGAATGCAACCGAGGTTCTTTTGAAACTCTAAAACAGCCTCAATGAGAGAGACTCAGGCAAAGGGGAAGTTATAGAGAGGAGTATGTGCATGTGTACACAAGTGCCTGCACATGTGTGTGTATGTCTGTACATGTATGTATGCACATGGGAAAACCTTAGATTGTTGTGCTTGTGAGCTACCTGGGCACTTGGTGCCACGGTTTAGTTGGTTAGATGGTGTTGGGTGATAGGTTGGACTTGATGATCTTGAAGGACTTTTCCAACCTGGTCTATTCTATTCTATTCTATTCTATTCTATTCTATTCTATTCTATTCTATTCTATTCTATTCTATTCTATTCTACCTGGTACACAAAGCTACAATGACATAACCAGTGTTGTCAATGCCTGACATGCATACAGAGCCAAATCACCAAAGTACTTGATTATACCTGAAGGGTATATCTGAAAGGGGCCTACAAGAAGGCTGGGGAGGGACTTCTCAGGCTATCAGGGAGTGATAGGACTAGGGGGAATGGAATGAAGCTGGAGGTGGGGAGATTCAGGCTGGATGTGAGGAGGAAGTTCTTCCCCATGAGAGTGGTGAAGCCCTGGAATGGGTTGTCCAGGGAGGTGGTTGAGGCCCCATCCCTGGAGGTGTTTAAGCCCAGGCTGGATGAGGCTCTGGCCAGCCTGATCTAGTGTGGGGTGTCCCTGCCCATGGCAGGGGGCTTGGAACTAGATGATCCTTGTGGTCCCTCCCAACCCTGACTCATTCTATGATTCTATGATCTTAGCCAGCTGCATTATTACATAGTTTTTAATTATTACATACATCATCAAATACTTTCTCTGCAGACTCTCTTTCATCAGCTACTATTCCTTATTGCTGTAAAACCTACTCTGAAAACAAAAAGTATTCATTTCCTTTTGCAATTTTCCACGTGGCTTTTTATATCACTTCATTTCATCCAGTCATCTCACCACATCCAGGCATGTATTTACGGTCAAAGAATTCTTTAGGATGAAGGGCAGCTATTCTCATTTTATAGGAAGAAGTAAGGAATAGAGATGAAACAAGTGACCCTCAACTGGTGAACTGAGAGACCAAGGGGAGACTTTCTGAATACAGAATCACCAAGGTTGGAAGAGACCTCAAAGATCATCAAGTCCAACCTGTCACCACAGACCTCATGACTAAACCATGGCACCAAGTGCCACATCCAATCCCCTCTTGAACACCTCCAGGGATGGGGACTCCACCACCTCCCTGGGCAGTACATTACAATGGCCTATAACTCTTTCTATGAAGAACTTTCTCCTCACCTCCAGCCTAAACCTCCCCTGGTGCAGCTTGAGACTGTGTCCTCTTGTTCTGGTGCTGGTTGCCTGGGAGAAGAGACCAACCCCCTCCTGGCTACAACCTCCCTTCAGGTAGTTGTAGAGAGCAATGAGGTCACCCCTGAACCTCCTCTTCTCCAGGCTAAGCAACCCCAGCTCCCTCAGCCTCTCCTCACAGGGCTGTGCTCAAGGCCTCTCCCCAGCCTCGTTGCCCTTCTCTGGACACGTTCAAGTGTCTCGATGTCCTTCTTAAACTGAGGGGCCCAGAACTGGACACAGTACTCAAGTACTCAATACTTGCCTAAAAAACAATGCTACACCAGTACCCTGCTGTCTTGAACACTGGTGAGGCTGAAAGAGGCTCATTTCTCATAAAGAATGGATTTGCACAACTTCAGAATAAACCACCAGGATCAGCTTCCCAGTTACTGCTCCAAAATCTGAGTTGTTTTAGACCCCTTCTTTAGGATGAAAGTGGATTCCAGCCTTGCTGGAGGATCTCCTGTCAAGACAGACTGTACAGTGCAGGGCAGTGGTGGGCTTCCTTGATCTTGAGCTCACCCTTTTTCTTAGCTACCTCCTGCCCTTGTACCTTCCAAAGAAACAGTGGCCACCTCTCTTCTTTCTCCACACTTACCTGCTTCTCACTATTCCTCTTAGAGTAGCCTCTTTCTGTGAAATAAATGGTTATAGCTGCATTTTCTCCACTGTTTTTCTCCACCTTTATTTGTCTTCCTCATTTTCCCTCCCTTCATGCAGTAGCATGCACTGAGTTGACGAACTATGTCCACGCACTTCAGCAGTGTGTTTTGTGTTTTCCAAGTGTTTTGTAGCTGTAATTTGTGCCACAAATTTAAGTGAGCTCAGTAGCTCTCACTAGGACACTTCAGGCCCGGATTAATATGTAATTAACATAGTCCTTAAGCGATGAGTCATTGCACATTGTTTCTTTTGCAAGCTTACCTTGCTCTTTTGGGGTGTGCTTCATGTAATCTTTCATAAATTCTGTCACCCCCTTTACCATCATGGACAATAAACCCTCAATTACTGGATAGCAGCATTCCAATAACAAAATAAACCGCTGTTGACACAGAAAACAGTACTTGGAAATACTGAATATTTGCACTTTTGAATGCAGCTGGGAATCAGAAGGGACCCACTGTAATTTTTTATAGCTACAAACTTCTAGCAAGTGATCCAAGAACTGAGGCTTGAAAATCTCTTTCACTTTTATACTTACAGGATTATAATCTTTTTTCTTTGGGTAGACACTAAATGTGCTTCTGAAAATCACAAAAACAACTACTCTTGAATCATAGAATCAATAAGGTTGGAAAACACCTCCGAGATCATCAAGGCCAACCTATCACCCAACGCCTCAGACTAACTAAACCATGGCTTCAAGTGCCACATCTAATCCCTTCTTGAACACCTCTAGGGACAGTGACTCCACCACCTCCCTGGGCAGCACATTCCAATGGCCAATTACTCTTTCTGGGAACAACTTTCTCCTCACCTCCAGCCTAAATCTTCCCTGGCACAGCTTGAGACTGTGTCCTCTTGTTCTGTTGGTGTTTGCCTGGGAGAAGAGACCAACCCCCACCTGTCTACAGCCTCCTTTCAGGTAGTTGTAGAGAGCAATAAAGACTCCCCTGAGCCTCCTCTTCTCCAGGCTAAACAACCCCAGCTCCCTCAGCCTCTCCTTGTAGGGCTTGTGCTCCAGACCTCTCCCCAGCCTCGTTGCCCTTCTCTGGACACCTTCCAGCAACTCAACATCTTTCCTAAACTGAGGGTCCCAGAACTGGACACAGGACTCAAGGTGTGGCCTAACCAGTGCTGAGTTCAGGGACAGAATGACTTCCCTGCTCCTGCTGGCCACACTATTTCTGATGCAGGCCAGGATGCCATTGGATGACATGAAGTAATTATTAATGGAAAAGCTGTTGCAGGTTTTATACAGACAAGGATTTCCCCTCTTTAGGCTGACTCTTCTCGCAGTGTGCCACGTACTGGCTCTTTGACTCCACTGGCAGTGATTTCCACATGGTACTTGTGTATCACAAGAGCAAAATTTCAAGTCATTTTTCAAAGCTATGTTTTCAGGTAGGACCAACAGTTGTCACCATGATGCTCAAGAATCCAAAGAAAAGGACTGAGGTTCCACAAAAGCCACGTGCATTCAGTTTCGTTTTCTCTCTGACCATTTCAGAAGAGAGGGCAGAAGTGCCAGCCCATTCTTTAGAGAGTGTAATGAAATCAGCACTGAGTGGAGAGAGCTGGGTTTGAAGAGCAGCTTCACCCTCATGCTGTGTTAAATGTTTATGCAGAGTGAAGGGAAATATAAAGTATTGGTGTTTGATGGGCTTATAGCTATTAAGTTAATATCTAAATGAAGTTATGTTTCCCCCCCCCCCCTCCTTTTGCTTTAAGATCTTAGCAGGTCGCCTCTAGCTTGTTTATTGATGCCACTTTTCATCAGCTCTGAATTCCTACATAAGAAGAAATAAACTAGCATGGTACAGTAAACAGTTTGATAGGACAAGATACCACAATCCTAGCAACAGGGAAATAAACCTGGTAATATCTGGGTTGTTAAAGCCTCCCAGAAGGGCAGCAGCTCACTTTCAGTAAGAACTCAGGAAAGCATTGCAGACATCAAATGTGACATTTTTAATAGGGTTTGTACCATTGAAACACAGCTGTGCTCAGCAGGCAGAGCAGCCCAGCTTGCTTCTTTCATTAATTCTGCTTCTTTCTATTATTTGCACTGATGCTCTTCAGAACAGATGAGTGGGTCAGACCAAAGGTCTGTCTAGCTCAGTATTCCTTCTCAGAACATTTCCAGAGGTACATCCAGAGGGAGCAGAGAAAGTGCTCAGCAATCATTCACCAAACTATTCTTCTAGACTTCGACACTTTGCAGCCTGGGGACTTCCTGAGCCAGAGGTGACGTCTATGTGTTTAGTAACCTCTAAGGTTACTTTTGTACAAATGCATTCACCTAGCCTATGTAAACCCTTTAGTTTCCATAGTATTTTGTACAAAGGAATTCTACAGTCAAATTATTTTTGTTTTTAAACCTGACTACTACCTACATCTGATACTTCTTAGCTTTTGTATAGGGAGAAGCAGAAGGTCTCTTTCGACCTGGTGTATTGTATTGTATTATAACAACTGAATCCATTCCATTTCACTTGTCATTTTACTGATACCACTATCAACCACCATTTCACCCCCCCACCCCCCCGAATATGATGAGGCATATCCAGCAGGTATGGGCAGTGACTGGCTGGGGAGCAGCCCAGAGGAGAGAGACTTGGGGGTGCTGGTGGACGAGAAGCTCAACAGGAGCTCTCAGTGTGCACTTGCAGCCCAGAAAGCCAATCAGAGCCTGGGCTGCATCAGGAGAAGTGTGGCCAGCAGGTCAAGGGAGGTGATTCTACCCCTTTACTCAGCCCTGGTGAGACCCCACCTGGAGTACTGCGTTCAGTTCTGGAGCCCCTATTCCAAGAGGGATCTGGAGGTGCTGGAAGGTGTCAGAGAAAGGGCCATGAGGATGATCAGAGGCTGGAGCACCTCTCCTGTGAGGACAGACTGAGGGAGTTGGGCTGTTCAGTCTGGAGAAGAGAAGGCTCCGAGGTGCCTCGTTGTGGCCTTCAGGATCTGAAGGGGGCCTACAAGAAGGCGGGGAGGGACTTTTCAGGCTATCAGGGAGTGATAGGACTAGGGGGAATGAATGAAGCTGGAGGTGGGGAGATTCAGCTGGATGTGAGGAGGAAGTTCTTCACCGTGAGGTGGTGAGGGCCCTGGAATGGGTTGTCCAGGGAGGTGGTTGAGGCCCCGTCCCTGGAGGTGTTTAAGCCCAGGCTGGATGAGGCTCTGGCCAGCCTGATCTAGTGTAGAGTGTCCCTGCCCATGGCAGGGGGGTTGGAACTAGATGATCCTTGTGGTCCCTTCCAACCCTAACTGAAACTATGAAACTGTGAAACTAGATATAGAATAGAATAGAATAGAATAGAATAGAATAGAATAGAATAGAATTGAATTAACAAGGTTGGAAAAGACCTCCAAGATCATCAAGTCCAACCTATCACCCAGCACCATCTAATCAACCAAACCATGGCACCAAGTGCTTCATCCAGTCTCTCTTTAAACACCTTCAGTGATGGTGACTCCACCACCTCCCTGGGCAGCACATTCCAATGGCCAATCTCTCTTTCTGTGAAGAACTTCTTCCTAACTTCCAGCCTAAACCTCCCCTGGCAGAGCTTGAGACTGTCCTCTTGTTCTGGTGCTGGTTGCCTGGGAGAAGAGACCAACCCCCACTTGCCTACAACCTCCTTCAGGTAGTTGTATATGGCAATAAGGTCTCCCTTGAGCCTCCTCTTCTCCATGGAGAAGATATGGAGTTTATGAAAGATTTGTCTTATACAGTAGCCTGGGATAACCCTCAGAACTTCATGACTGTTTTGTGCCTTATACACACTTTACAGAAATATAAGGGCATAGGTCTCTCATTTGCTATGAATCCAGCACTAAATGTGTCAAAAGAGCACACCACGGATGTGTGAATGTTTTGCTGAAATAGATCTGTATCTTGAATCCTTGATGACTGAATCCTGAGTAAACATAAACCAGAAAAACTGATACACAGTCTCATTCCTAAAAATGTTGAGCACTGCAAAATAAATTGTTTACACTAAACTGAAAACAAACTCCTTGCCCTCTACAACTACTTGAAAGGAGGTTGTAGCCAGGTGGGCTTGGTCTCTTCTCCCAGGCAACCGGCACCAGAACAAGAGGGCACAATCTCAAGCTGCACCAGGGGAAGTTTAGGCTGGAGGTGAGGAGAAAGTTCTTCCCAGAAAGAGTAATTGGCCACTGGAATGTGCTGCCCAGGGAGGTGGTGGAGTCACTGTCCCTGGAGGTGTTCACAAAAGGGTTGGACGTGGCACTTGAAGCCATGGTTTGGTTAGTCCTGAGGTGCCGGGCGATAGGTTGGACTTGATGATCTCTGAGGTCTTTTCCAACCTTATTGATTCTATGATTGTATGATTCTATGATTCCTTCTCAGTAGTCAATATTAATCCTAAACTTTTGCAACTGTAGTTTGCTTTGTGGATGTGTTTTCCCTAAATTTGCTTTAATAAAAACAACCTAGAAGTTACCTTTGCCTCCCAGGCAAAGCCTGCTGTCAGAGAGATGGGATGTCCTCCAGAAATATCATTGTGAGTGATAGCAGCTGAACAGTGATTTTACATTTTAGGGTGCTTGGTTGGTCACTGTCAGTGATGGTGTGATTTGAGCTGGACTGTTTGCCATCCTTCTGCCTGATGTCAAAATGGAAATGCAGTTGCTCCTGTGTGAGAAGCAGTTAAGTGCCTGCTGCTTGTTGCCCTCCTTGCACTCATCACATGATGTACAGAAAAGATTTCTACACCATTTTCACTCTTCAAAGCATGCCCCATCCTCAGTAGTGCCAATATGCCTCAGTAGTGTCAATATTTAGTTGATTACGTGGTGTTGGGTGATAGGTTGGACTTGACAATCTCAAAGGTCTTTTCCAACCTGGTCTATTCTATTCTATTCTATTCTATTCTATTCTATTCTATTCTATTCTATTCTACTCTGTGTAATAACACTAGCACCAAAAGTCTACAAGGCAGAAATGATTTCACTATTTTAGGGTTTTAGTGTATCTGTGGGGCTAATATAACTCCAAATGTATCACACAGAAGCTAGCCAGGCCAGTCTCCATGTGCTGTCAATGGTACAGACAGAAAGGTTTCTGCAACAAAAAGATGATGTATGAAAAACATGTGTGCCCAGAGGGAGAGGAAGCAAAGGGGAGCACACCATACTGCTAGCCCGAGTGCTTCTGCTAACTTGGCTGCAAAGCAGGTCAGCTTCAACAGCAGCGATTGAAAGGCATCACTGGGAACAGCCTAGAGTTGTGCTGTTTTCTCAGGTTGGTGGGAAATGTGAACTTCATTCCTGCTAGACTGAGATCTGCCCGTGCCGTGGACTGGGCTGCTCATCGCTGGACTGTGTCTAACCTCAGTCTGCATCTCTGTCCCCTTGCTCTGCTCCTCTGGCTGGGTGCTGCAGAACATTGCCATTCTGGGAAGGGCACTGCCCTGTCAATTGCCCTCACCCCTGATTCCTGGTTCACCTTGCCCGTGCCCAACCACTGCCTGACGCTCTGGAGCGACACCTCAGTCTGTAGGTGGTTTTAGGTTATGCATAAGAAATTACCCTGCTGTCTTGAACGCTGGTGAGGCTGAAAGAGGTTCATTTCTCACAAAGAATGGACTTGCACAACTGCTCACCAGTTTCCCTACGGCACAGTCCTCAGCACAGCATTTTGGAAGCGCCAGGTTTGTCGGCATCAGCTAAGGGTTACTACTGAATACACTGTGCTGCTGGTTGTCTATTTCCACGGCTCTGGGGGACACCTGAGGCACTAAAGCACCAGCGTGTATGAAAGCTGGGGCGGGTGGTCCTTGGCGGTTTTGCTGGCTTCCACTTGATGGCAGCAGAGCCCACAGCAACCGGGCGTGGGCAGCTCTGTGAGGGGCTTTCTGCTTATTATCGACTGGGGAACGCAAGGGGAGCCAGCAAAAACCTGGCCTTGAGGAAGAACATTCATTATATTTTGGATTGTGAATGTGATGGTGATGAGACTGGCTCTGGCAAGCACTGGAGTCCTCCTGCCTGTTTCCCAAACCGAGAGGCAAAAATGCAGTGTCTTTCGCAACAGATGACATCTCCACTGTGAGAAATTATGCACGAGACCAGATTTACTCTGACTCAGGTCCTTGTTCATAAAACAAGAATTAAAGGGCTCGGGGAAATAGTTCAGATTTCATCTTTGTTTTTGCCTGTTTTCAGTACAAACAGTTCTGATGATGTGGTAAACAGAAAGCAGCCTGAAGTTGACAATTTCTGAGGCTGAGCCAATTTTCGGTGTTGGCTTTTGGGTTGTTTTGAGGCAAGCGTCCACAGATGAAACCAAAGGAGAAAAATTTCTGAGAATAAACAGAGAGGCACAGAAAGGACATACAGCTACAGAAAGAAATGTTCTGTGAGATAATGAGCTGCTTTGTAGCCAAGTCTGTGTTTTAATTAGGTCAGTATTTGCAGGTGTTTCCTAAGAGCCTATCAGCTGGGGGAGTGAGGCGCAGTGGGGGGGAGGGCGAAGAATATTTGGTGTAAACTGGAGAAGCTTGAACTTTTCTCAGCTCTGTCTCCAGCGCAGGACCCACGTGTCACCTGACAGCTGCATCATTTACTGTGGTGCTGGTTGAACACTTCTGGCATATTGGAAGGTCTGGAGTGGAGGCTGCATTTCTTGTTCTTGTCTTTGTTCCAAGGTTACATGAACAGAAATAGAATATATATTTCAAGTCTCATCAGACACCAGTATAAAAAAGTGCATCTTAAACATTACTCTCATCTTCTTGGAAATGTTTGCCATTGATCTCCACTGGTTAGGCCACATCTTGAGTCCTGTGTCCAGTTCTGGGCTCCTCAATTTAAGAAGGACATTGAGACTCTTGAATGTGTCCCAGAAGGGCAACGAGGCTGGGTAGAGGTCTGGAGCACAAGCCCTATGAGGAGAGGCTGAGGGAGCTGGGGAGAAGAGGAGGCTCAGGGGAGACCTCATTGCTCTCTACAACTACCAGAAAGAGTAATTTGCCATTGGAATGTGCTGCCCAGGCAGTTGGTGAAATCACCATCACTGGAGGTGTTCAAGAGGGGATTGGAAGTGGCACTAGAAGCCATGGTTTGGTTTAGTTTAGTCATGAGGTGTTGGGTGATAAGTTAGACTTGATGATCTCTGAGGTCTTTCCCAACTTTATTGATTCTGTGATTCTATGGTTTTCCTGCCAGGAAAAATAATAGTTTTTATAAGGGACTTATTCCTCATTGTATAAATATGCACTCTGTAAACTGAAAGAAGCAGCCAAAATGTCAGCTGCATTGGTCTCTTCTCCCAGGCAACCAGCACCAGAACGGGAGGACACGGTCTCGGGCTGCGCCAGGGGAGGTTTAGACAGGATGTTAGGAAGAAATTCTGCCAAGAGAGAGAGATTGGCCATTGGAGTGTGCTGCCCAGGGAGGTGGTGGAGTCACCATCACTGGAGGTGTTTAGGAAGTGACTGAGTGTGGCACTTGGTGCCATGGTTTAGTTGATTAGATGGTGTTGGGTGATAGTTTGGACTTGATGATCTTGAAGGTCTTTACCAACCTGGTTAATTCTGTATTCTGTATTCTGTATTGGATATCTCTTCATAATGGCTTCTGGTGGAATTGCAGCAGGCATGTTCAGCCAGGTGCTGGGAAAGGAGGGCAGAAAAGTTCTGATAGAGAACACCAGAAGTTCCAGAAAGCTCATCAATCTCTTTCCCTGACAAGTCAATTTGTGATCATGTTTGCTCTTTGTGTAGATACAATATGCAACAACATCATCTCTAGATGTACTCTAGACAAAAGGTAATAATATGAGTAATAAACATTAAAGAGGTAACTAGAGAGGCAGATAATCCCTTGTCCAGACTTACTTAACTATTGCCAGTCCTTGGACTGGAAATGTGATGTTTTACATATTGCAGGGGCCACAGGAGGAGTTAGCAGGAATAGCAGTGATATTGGAGACTGAGTTCCTTTCAGGTTCCTAATCTGTTTTTCTTGAGAAAGTCTCAGGGAAATGACAGAACAGAGTGGACATCTCACTCCATCTTCTCCTGCTGTATGGATTTCTTCCAGCTTCAAGTTCTCCACAGGGCTCACTTCATGAAGACTTTAGTTGCTTATGGGATGGGACAGAGGTCAAGGGAGCTGCCAGAGACACTGGATTGAGGCACAGGGAAAGATGCTCACTTTCTTTCTCTGAAGCTTTCTAAAATCACTGCTTCCAAAGATGCTTCCCTGCTTTCACTTTTATTTTAGGAAAGTTGGTGACATCTTCCAAAGGGAGCACTTTTTTCCTCCTTTGCTCTATTGTCCATATTAGTTTGTAATGCATAAATAATTACTTAAAGCTGCTGACTCTATTAAAGTGTGGCTCTCATCTGAATATTTATTGTTTCTTGGTGAATATAAGCCCATTGTATGTTTAATTATGCATTAAGGCATTTAGTGTTTTGATAGCTATCATTAGATTGTTATTCAGTCAAAAGAATGAGATAACAAAGCTTTGCTTTGTCACTTAGTGAGGTCTGCTTTAAACATAATTACTTCTCCTCATGCAATGTTGTGATCTTAAATTTAATGAGACCTTTCCATACCTTCGTTTAGGCACCCATTTGATCTCTGCTATTATTTATAAGGTAACAGACAGTGGTGCAAACAGACTTCAATTACTCTTACTCATAAAGGGTTGAAATTGGGGCATGAATTGGAAAATGCTCTTCAAAGGCATTCAGGCTAGATGCTACTTTTCTAATATAAACCCCCAAACAAACAGTGGTTTTTTTCCCACATGAAATGCCCAGGTCTTTTGAAGCTTGTATGGTTCTTTCTGGTTTTGATATTTGTGAAAATATATCAAGAGATTTGCCAAGGTTTTTGCCTTTTTTTTTTTTTTAACTCAGCAGAGAAAAGAAAATTATAAATAAAGGCCCTGTGAAAGGCTTTTCTGGATCAGTGCCTCCAGGTTCTCCTGGTACAAAGAGCCATAATACATCATCCTTTTTGCTACTGTCAAAAATTAAAACTAGCTTTTCTTCCCTTCCCTTATTAATCCTTCTGAAGTTCCCCCCCCCCACTCTCAGTCAGAGTTTAAAAGCATTCTTCCAGTTTGATAAATAAAACCAGTTACAGTGCCATGCTCTTTCTTTACCTTAAATATTTCTTCTTTTATCTTCTAATCCAGCTATATCTCAGCTCTTGTTTTGCAAGATGAAGCAAGCTCAGCTCTGAGTTTTCCTCCCCAAACAGGTTATCCTCTGACTGAATCATTGAATCAATAAGGTTGGAAAAGACCTCAGAGATCATCAAGTCCAACCTGTCACCCAACACCTCTGGACTAACTAAACCATGGCATCAAATGCCACGTCCAATCCCCTCTTGAACACCTCCAGGGATGGTGACTCCACCACCTCCCTGGGCAGCACATTCCAATGGCTAACAACTCCCTCTGTGAAGAACTTTCTCCTCACCTCAAGCCTAAACTAGTCCTGGCACAGTTTATACTGTGTCCTCTTGTTCTGGTGCTGGTTGCCTGGGAGAAGAGACCAACCCCCACCTGGCTACAACCTCCCTTCAGGTAGTTGTAGATAGCAAGTAGGTCTCCCCTGAGCCTCCTCTTTCCAGGTTAAACTGTCCTTCAAAGCACCTGCATCAGCTGAATTTATCCTTCTTTGGCCTGGGGAGTTTGAAGCTGTACACAAGGTTTTGGATCAGAGGTCACTGTGATTTCTGCAGTGTCATTACCACCACTTCTCTTGCCTTGCTACCTGCTTCACCTAACGCTAAATCTGAAAGACACTGACAGAGCAACACTTGCCAGGCTGAGTCTGCCTGTGATAAGGCAAAGGCAAGGACTCTTGATAGGAGCTTTTTCATGAATCCACATGACATGGACATGGGTTCCTCCACTGGAGTGAGGATGAATTCTGCTCACAGAGACCCCTTCAAAATGACCTTTTGGTGATAGATTTTGCCACCTTCTTTTCTGAAGCAAATAATGCTGAGTGCCACAGCTGGGATATTTTACCTAGGAAATGAGTTTCAGATACTATGGGGCAGTTTATTTTAAGACCTCAGTGGGGGACTGGACCACCTGCATTTTGCATTCTGCTCTGCCTCTGGTTTGGCAGAATATGACCCAGGTGTTCCCTTGCTCATGGAGAAGCATGTAGCCAAATGGGAACAGGGAATGACTGAGCTTCAGTGCAACTTCTTGGCATCTTCTCTTGTGTCCTTGTGCCACATAGAGAAATAATGACTCTCCAGGTATTTGTTGATGAGTAAGCAGAGACACCTTACAGCTCATTGTAACTACCCCCACAGACCAGGATATAACCTGATGGGAGGTTGTAGCCAGGTGGGGGTTGGTCTCTTCTCCTAGGCAACCAGCAACAGAACCAGAGGACACAGTCTCAAGCTGCACCAGGGAAGGTTTGGGCTGGGTGTTAACAAGAGATTCTTCAAAGAATGTGATTGGACATTGGAATGTGCTGCCCAGGGAGGTGAATAGAATAGAATTAACCAGGTTAATTTTGAGATCATCAAGTCCAAGCTATCACCCAACACCATCTAATCAACTAAACCATGGCACCAAGTGTCTCATCCAGTCTCTTCTTAAACACTTCCAGTGATGGTGACCCCACCACCTCCCTGGGCAGCCCATGCTTGGCCATCTTTCAGTGTGCATCTTTCAGTCTCCTTTCTATCTGCTCCAAATTCTAGGTATTCCTCCATGGAGGAGTGATTTAAGATGTGCAAACATGTTGCTGAGAAGCAATCTTTGAACCACTTTTATTTAGACAACTAGAATCCCCCTGCCACTTTTAAAGCTGGAATATCCTTCTGACCTTCAGCTACACTTGTGGAGAGCAAGACAGCCACAGGATAAGATAATTTATTGCCAGAATAAAAGACCTACCCGTGTCTAAAGGTGATCTGATAAGATTGTTCTCAGGTAATTCCAATCATCTGTATTTTTAGATCATTATTAGCTTTTTCAGTCTTAATTGGTGCCAGATGTGTCCATCATGTTACCTGTTACATCATCTGGCTGACAATTTAAAAGTTACATAATGGGGCATAAAAGCCCAAAATTAAAGACAACTTAATGACACTTATTGTGTTGACCTAAAAATAGCAAATCACAAGGATGATATAGTACCAGCTGGACCAGCTTATAAAAGACCTGTACCATCACCATGGATGTGCCTGACAGATTGCTGTTCTTTCACAAATGTACTAAAGCAGCAGCTGTTGTAAATGAGCACAGGTCCAGTTGCTTCAGTGGAATAACCAGCACTGGCACAGAATCTGACCCTTTGAATGCCACTGAAAGCAACATGAGAGGTCATAGAATCATTGAATCAATAAGGTTGGAAAAGACCTCAAAGATCATCGTCCAACCTATCACCCAGCACCTCAGGACTAACTAAACCATGGCTTCAAGTGCCATGTCCAATCCCCTCTTGAACACTTCCAGGGATGGTGACTCCACCACCTCCCTGGGCAGCACATTCCAATGGGCAATTACTCTTTCTGGGAAGAACTTTCTCCTCACCTCCAGCCTAAACTTCCCCTGGCACAGCTTGAGACTGTGTCCTCTTGTTCTGGTGCTGGTTGCCTGGGAGAAGAGACCAACCCCCACCTGGCTACAACCTCCCTTTAGGTAGTTGTAGACAGCAAAGCACAAAGCTTTGAAAACACCAGTTGGGTGTATGTACCCAGCATGACCACTTTGATATCCAAATACATTGTTTATGGGCATTCCGAACCTCCAGCCCTCAAATCACAGTGGTATCTGTTTGCTTCCTCTGTCTTTTGTTATTCCACACACTGGCTACCAAAACCCAGGAAACAGTTATTGATTAGAACATTCACCAGAGGCCTAATGGGAACTGATTTTAAAATTGCCATTAATTATACTTTACAAATTTGGGTGTCTTCAGCTAAGATTGAAATTGATATTTCTAATTGTATTGGTCTCAGCCTTAAAATGAAGTTTCAGAAGTTTTATGAAGACAACATGAGGGAAAGAGAATAACTCTGATAATTAAAAAGACACAATTGCTGTACATAAGATGAGTCTCATTATTCTGGACAGCACATTTTCATCTGAAAATATTGCAGCTATCTTTGTTGCATTTGTCTTCTGATAATTAGTTAGTCCAGTAACTTTTGCCTGGTCCAGATATAGAATAGAATAGAATAGAATAGAATAGAATAGAATAGAATAGAATAGAATGGAATGGAATGGGATGGGATGGAATGGAATAGAATAGAATAGAATAGAATAGAATAGAATAGAATAGAATAGAATAGAATAGAATAGAATAGAATAGAATAGAATAGAATTAACCAGGTTGGAAAAGACCCTTGAGATCATCATGTCCAACCTATCACCCAACACCATCTAATCAACTTAACCATGGCACCAAGCACCCCATCCAGTCTCCACTGAGACCTCCACCTCCAGTGATGGTGACTCCACCACCTCCCTGGGCAGCACATTCCAATGGCCAATATCTCATTCTGGGAAGAATTTCTTCCTAACATCCAGCCTAAACCTCCCTTGGTGCAGCTTGAGACTGTGTCCTCTTGTTCTGTTGATGGTTGCCTGGGAGAAGAGACCAGCCCCCACCTGGCTACAACCTTCTTTCAGGTAGCTGTAAACAGCAGTATGGAAAAATACTACTTAATCTATTTCCTTTCACATTGTCATTCCACAGTTAATCAGAGGGGCAATGCCTTTCCCTCAAATGCACAAGATAACCCTGCTTCAGAACTAGGAGCAGAAGATGTGGAGGTTGGTCTCTTCTCCCTGGAATCAAGAGACAGAATAAGATGAAATGGCCTCAAATTGCACTAAGGGAGGTTTAAAGTGGATATTAGGAAAAATGTCTTCACTGAAGGAGTGGTCAGGTATTGGAATAGGCTGCTCAGGGAGGTGGTGGAGTCACCCACCTCCAGGTCAAATGCATAGATGCCATTTTGGAATCTGGTTTAAGAGCCATGGTGGTGTTGACAGTTGGACTCAATGATCTTGGTGGTCTTTTCCAACAAACCAGTTCTAGGGTTCTATTACTTTTCACAGAGAAAAGAAACAAACCATAAACAATAAAACCTTGCCACTGTACTGAGTACTTCAGTTTTTAAAACTCCAATAGATCTTGGTCTATATATTTGGGAACTATTTCTCTGCTTGCAGGAGCGTTCATAGTTCTATTCTGAGGTCTCTGGCACCATGCTGACGATGAAGAAAGGACTGTGAGCCATCAGTGAGTGACAGGGGCTGTGGGAAGCACCACCATGGTGAGTGGGGTGGCTGAACAACTACCTGACATTTCACAGCTACAGGTAAGCAGGCTTAACGTGACTGCCAGCTATTATCTGTGGTGTAGGAGGCTACATGGTAAGAGAAACTGTGATGTTCAAAGATAATGAACAAAAGAACTGATGTCAACATTGATGAGCAAAGGGATTTCTGCTGACAGGACTTAGGTTCTGCCATGAGAAACTAAATGGTATTAACGGAGAGGCTGGGACTGATCACAGTTTTGACTGTGATCTCTCCTGGTTTCCTCATCCATCTCCCCAGGCCACAGCTGTTGCAAACTTAGGAGGAGGAAGGGTGGGGGTGGAGCCACAACTGCCTGGACATCCAGGATCCACATTTTGGCTCCTAATCTTCCTTTCCTTTACTTGCAGAGGAGCAGGTGCAAGGAAGGTGGTGCCCTCACAGGCACAGCCATTGCAACACCAGCTGATGCCATCATGCACAATGCAGGGAGCAGGCAGAAGCAGCAGGCAGAAGTCACCACTGTCCACAGTCACACCCTTGTCCTTGGGTGCCTCTCTGGTGTTACAAGTGGTCCCAGATCTTCCACGCTAAAGCAAGCAGCTGGACATGGCCAGTGGGTACACAGGGTAGTCAGCAGTATTTCTACCCTGAGAGGGTTTGGGGCACCTCTTCTGCCTGTGCCACTGACTGTCCTGCCTCTCCTTACAGCCTGCAGTATACAGTCAAAAGATGACCACATCCATCACCATGAGCAGCAGCCAGCTGAGCTAGATTGAAGTCCAGGTTGCTCATGGCTACCAAGGAATTAAAAGCCAGTGCTGCTTCAGTTCAGCCAGAAGGGATGGGGCTTCCAACAGCCTCAGGAATGGGACCAGTACCCAGCCCCTGCAAACAGAGCCACACAGGGACTGCCATACCCAAGAGGGATGCTGCCTCCCCGCAATGGTAACCATGCTCTGTCTTACTATCAGCACAGCAAATTGTGTTCCACTATCATGGCAAGATCTTAACAATTTAAATTTTAAGGAAGAGACAAGGGTGGAAGTTGCCTTTGTCCTGCAGTTAAAAACTGCAGTGTATCTGAGTACAGACTGGGTACATTGAAGTCCTTCACTCCCTCAGTGGTCCAGGGAGCATCCCAGTTGATGAGACAATGGAGTAACTGTGGACAATGAAGCTACCAGAAACTGAACTGTTGTATGAAGTGTCTGGCACAACCAAGCATTTCACTAACTGCTACAAGAGCTCTCTAAGTGGGAATTTCAAACAGCCATGAGGGTTCCACATGGTATCTCCTGTTTTGTCTAGATCAATCCATAGCCACAATTTGTGTGTTTTGTTAAGTGGGCTAATATCCTGGGTGGAGGACCTGGCCATCCCAGAAACTCCTGCAGGTGGTTCTTACTGCAAAACTGATCAAACTCTACAAAGATAAAACTCCTTAATGTAGTGTAAACTCTTCCTACAGAAGGAGGAAGGTCACATTGGACCAAGTTGTGTTGACAGTTATGATAGAAAGGGGAAGTTTCTTATGCAGTATCAGGACTGATGGATCTTGTGTGTGCTGGGATGGTCACGCAGCAGCACAGGCCAAGTGGCCCTGTGAGCATTATATAGCTTTTGCAGTTTCCTTAAAGGCTGTTTTAATGACCCTTTTCTATCATCAGTTTGTAATTTTGGAGGCATTTATTTCTTCTTCAGCATTGCTTTAAAATCCTCAGGTTCTTCAGAACTTGTTTTGCATTTTAGACCAACAGCTGTAGCACACGTGGATACTATATCATCGAGTAGAAAACTTGTTTATCCATGAAGCCTGCTTGCCATAGAGCATCCACCTCTCTCACCAGCACTTGTTTCTTTTAAAGCTTTTTCTGGCCACCTTGTCTAAGCCCTAAGCATCCTGCTTAACACCCCAGGTTGTCATGTAGCCTCTGTTCAGATGACCAATTAGCCTTTTAGTGGCAAATTACTCCTGCAGAAAGGAGATTTACACCCCCAAAATCTGCCCAGACAGTGGCACACCGGTATATACACAGGCACTAGTATAGAGAAATGATAAATGAAACTGTCAACAATAAATTCACCTTGTGCATAGAGAGCTTACAAGGGATGTTGATTGCTGAGCTTCCCCAGCCTTTTTTCCTTTTCCCTTGCACTGTTGCTGTCCTTTCTCTGTCTTCTCCATTTTCTTTGATTGCTGCAGGCCCAAACAAGAGCTGTTAAGCCTCAGTCACCTTGTTCAGAACAGAGTCAGGCTCCCCCTCACATCACTGAATTATATTCTTGAGACTGAACCAGTGGACTCCAAAGAAGGGCTGAAACAATTTCACCTTGCTGTCAGTATTATTTCAGTTCTTGTACCTCACCTTTGGGGAAAGGCTACCTTCTTATATCTATCTTGTACTCTCCTAAAATCAGGGCGGGGGGAAAGTGAAAAAAGAGTATGTCAGGGTAAGAAGGCATCTTTGAAACAGGGGAAGCAAAATGTCTTTTTGCTACTTGAAACCAAGTCTCAGACTTCATTGAACTTCTCCTGAAAAATTTTGGAAGAAATGGCTACCAGGATACAGAAAGGAGCTGTGCAACCCACCACATATTTGCAGGTTATCAGTTCATACATCTTTGGCTAGAAGTCAAGCCATTGTCTTGGGTAACTTGGACTACAGACAGGGTTTGAATAATAAAGTAATAGGAAGGATCAGGATGGATGATTCTTGTGTGCATGTGAATATAGGATGTAGAAGGAAAAGGCTGAAGCCTTTCCTTTGGCCTCTGTAAAAGACAAAAGACTGATTCACAAATATTTCCTGCTTGGCTATTTCCACTTTCATCTTAGCATGATCACAAGGCTTTACTTCTTTACTCCACAAGGCAACCAGCAACAGAACAAGAGGACACAGTCTCAAGCTGTGCCAGGGGAAGTTTAGGCTGGATGTTAGGAAGAAGTTCTTCACAGAGTGATTGGCCATTGGAATGTGCTGCCCAGGGAGGTGGTGGAGTCACCATCACTGGAAGTGTTTAGGAAGAGATCGGACGGGGCACTTGGTGCCATGGTTTAGTTGATTAGATGGTGTTGGATGATAGGTTGGACTCGATGATCTCAAACGTCTTTTCCAACCTGGTTAATTCTATTCTATTCTATTCTATTCTATTCTATTCTATTCTATTCTATTCTATTCTATTCTATTCCATTCCATTCCATTCCATTCCATTCCATTCCATTCCATTCCATTCCATTCTATACGTTCTGGTAAGGAGCACATGCTAACCCAACAGAGCTTTCCAAGACTGGGGATCCCTCACAGAGAGTGAATGCCCTGACAGCTGCTGCTTCATACTTCATTTGCAGTTCCACACAGCTATGCTCAGACATGAAGAAGTTTTCATAAACCACAGAGGGCAAAAACCAAGGTAAATCTCTGTAGGATAGTTCATTAAAATATGATATCTTATGCAAATTTGGTAGTGCTGCTCTCTTCAATATTGTCCATAAGGTTTTATTTAAAGTCTAGACATGCTCTACAGAGAATGTAAAACGTGGTGTGTTCTGGCAAGGAGCATGTTCTAACCATCCAGATTATCTCCAGGGGGTCTCCAGCAGCCCTTCTCTGACGTACACAGAATCCATTATCGGTGCATGGGCTCTCTGCTTGGCTTTGGCTCTACCAGTTCAAGCCATATGAAAGGAGATATGCCTTATGGGCATCAGACTTCTCAGCTCTGTTAATTAAACCCTACAGGCTGACTTATGTCAATATAAATTCTTTATATCCCCTTCTAAATATGGTCAATTAATATTTGGCAGGAAAAGATTATTATTATTTTTTCCTCCAAAGAGGGTCAATGAAAGCAACAATTTGAGCATTGGCCCCGAGGATATCTGGGGAGAAAAGGACGTTGCCATTACTGGCAGATTTCCACCATTCATCTGTATTAGCCATGTGCTGGCTTCTGTCAATAAGATTTTATTTTTATCCACTTTTTCCTTATGGAATTGGAATTGGAATTCTTTGCAGCCCTTTAGGCCATTAGGAGATATGTTTAAAAACACACTTAGTGATCCCAGCCGCCCCAGTCCTCCGTCCCCAAGGGAATTCAGTTTCAGCTTAGGCTTGTGAAGCAGAATAAGGTGGTTTGTTGTAAGAGGGAAAACTTCTTGTGCAAACAGAGATTAAAATACAGTCAGTGAAAACTGCATTCTTCCTGGGCACAGAGAGAGAGAGGAGATTATGTACCCAGTGTTGTAATAAATGCACTGCTTTCCAGAATGAGGCAAGAACCAAAGAGAATTAAAATGCAAAAGCAACAGGAGAACTTGATGTTGAGTTGCTGGAATGTGTCCAGAGAAGGGCAACGAAGTTGGTGAGGGGTTTGGAACACAAGCCCTGTGAGGAGAGGCTGAGGGAGCTGGGGTTGCTTAGCCTGGAGAAGAGGAGGCTCAGGGGAGAACTTATTGCTCTCTACAACTACCTGAAGGGAGGTTGTAGCCAAGTGAGGGTTGGTCTTTACTCCCAGGCAACCAACAACAGAACAAGAGGACACAGTCTCAAGCAGTGCCAGGGGAAGTTTAGGCTGGAGGTGAGGAGAAAGTTCTTCCCAGAAAGAGTAATTGCCCATTGGAATGTGCTGCCCAGGGAGGTGGTGGAGTCACCGTCACTTGAAGTGTTTAAGAAGAGACTGGATGAGACACTTGGTGCCATGGTTTACTTGATTAGGTGGGTTGGATGATAGGTTGGACTCGATGATCTCAAAGGTCTCT